>CAJQUN010000518.1:0-369764 GCA_907163345.1 Haberlea rhodopensis | reverse complement strand
GGAACATTATGTCACATCATGAAAATCCATTTAGGATCCGGAGGAACTCGAAGCGCAGAGCAGTGGAGAGCGCTCTGATGAACCGCAGGTTCAGAGTCCTCCTGCATTGAGAGATCATCTCGACCTCATATACCAAACGAAAGGTATATGAATTATCTATTGCTTACAGATGAAGGAGAGCATGCATGCTATGATGAAGCATGTCAGGCAGATTATGCTAGCAAAGTGGGAGATTGCAATGAAAGATGAAATGCAGTCTCTTATCTCCAACAACACTTGGGAGCTAACGAAGCTACCAAAAGGAAAGAAAGCCCTTCACAACAAATTGGTGTATTGTGCGAAGGAAGAAAGTGATGGATCAAGAAGATTCAAGTCTCGGTTAGTAGTCAAAGGTTTTCAACAGAAAGAAGGAATTGATTACACCGACATTTTTTCACCAGTAGTGAAGCTAACCACTATTCGGTCAGTGTTGAGCATTGTTGCTGCTCAAGGACTACACCTGGAACAACTGTATGTGAAAACTGCTTTTCTCCACGGGGTGTGGATGAAGAGATCTATATGCAACAACCAGAAGGATTCTCAGAGATAGGAAGGGAAAATCTTGTATGTAGCCTTCGATGAGCTTGTATGGTCTAAAACAAGCCGCTCGGCAATGGTATAAGAAATTCGATGGTTTCATGCAGATGCAAGGATTCCACAAGTGTAATACTGACCATTGCTTGCTACTACAAGAAGTATGAGTCCGGTTATATCATCTTGCTACTTTATGTCGATGATATGTTGGAAGCAGGACCAGGCATGGACGAGATCAAGAAGTTGAAGATTCAACTGTCAATTGAGTTTGACATGAAAGATCTTGGTCCAGCTAAACAAATTCTTGGGATGCGGATCACCAGAGATAAGCAAAAAGGTACATTGTAGTTATCTCAGGCTGAGTACATCAACCGTGTGTTGAACAGGTTCAACATGAGTGATGCTAAGGCAGTAAGTACGCCCTTGGGCAGTCACTTCAAGTTATCCAAAGATCAGTCTCCGAAGACAGATGTGGAGAGAAACTTCATGGCTCAGGTTCCCTATGCCTCAGCCATTGGAAGTCTTATATATGACATGGTATGTACAAGACAAGATATTGGCCATGCAGTGGGAGCTGTTACCAGATTTATGTCAAATCCTGGAAAGACCCACTGGCAAGCGGTGAAATGGATCATGAGGTATCTACGATATACTAAAGATAAATGTTTAGTCTTTGGAAAGGGAGAAACGAAATCCAAGGCTATGTAGATGCAGATTTTGCTGGCGAAATTGATCGTAGAAGAAGTACTAAAAGGTTATGTATTCACAGTAGGAATCACAGCAGTCAGTTGGATATCGCAGATACAGAAGATTGTAGCTCTATCAACTACAGAAGCTGAGTATGTAGCTGTGACTGAGGCTAGCAAATAAATGATATGGTTACAAGGATTGTTAACAGAATTGAGATTCAATCAAGTAAAGAATGTACTGTACAGTGACAGTCAGAGTGCGATTCATCTAGCGAAGAATTCAGCCTTCCATTCAAGAACCAAACACATTGGATTACGCTATCACTTCATCAGATCCTTGTTAGAGGAATGTGTATTGAAAGTCGAGAAAATCCAGGGCAGTAAGAATCCAGCGGATATGTTAACAACTGTTGTCACCATGGACAAACTGAAGTTATGTACAGCTTCAGTTAGTTTTCAAGGATGAAGACGCACACCACTGATCAAGGTATGAAGACAGATTGAAATCAGTCTTCAAGTGGGAGATTGTTGAAGTTTGACAAGCCACCAAGTTTGAAAATCCACCAAGTTTTGAAGTCCAAGTTGTAGGCATGTTTGAACAAGTGTTAATGTTCGCATTACCGGCCAATTGGTAGGAAAGAAAAATGAGGCGGTGTTCACACCGGAAGTTTCTTGGTTCACACCACCATGGTTTTCACCTATAAATAGGTAAGAGTTTTGCTCATTTGTATCACAACACAAATCAAAAGTTTAGTAAACTTTGAGAGAGATCAAAGTGTGATTGAGAGATTTTGAGTTGAGTCGAGCAAGTTTGCTCCTTCTCCGAGAAATTTGAGCTTGTACTCCTCTTGTAATCCTTCATATTTGATATAGTGAAGTGTGTATGCTCCGTGGACGTAGGCAAGTTTTGCCGAACCACGTAAATCTTTGTGTCTCTATCCATTTGTGTGTGCGTTGTTTTTCTGTCCCTTATAGCTCCTGCAACTTCCGCAAGAACATGGCAGCAGTAATAGTTCCCTAACACATATTATGCTTTGAATGGGACCCGATTTATTTGTGTTTACACTACTGAATGCATTCTTTTGGGAAGGAAAAATCAGATTTTTCTGGAGTATTGCATGTATTATAGGATAGCAGCATCCGAGAGAGTCATATCCATTCAACCAACATCAACCAATAAGGAATGAGACACGTTGGTTTGGAAACAAAAGCTGCTAAATATTTTATAAGAATCAAGCGCCGAGATTTACGTGAAGTTAAAAATTATCACAAGGAGACCCGATACATACAAGAGCAGATTATTGGAGATTTGAATAGGAGATCTCAACACCGCATGCCCCCTTCCACTATATATTTGCACGTCCAGAATACTTTGGGGGGATATAACCTCACGCCTCATCAAGCCTCCACACAAACGTCCAGCCTCCCTCCACCAACCCACGCCACTTTTCACCATTCACCATTCACCATTCACCATTCATTCATAATTCATCATCTTTGAACAAGCCAACTATGGAATTGAAGTTAATATCGAGAAGGAAGCAAGAGAGGAAGGAAGGATCTACAAACGGAGTCGACACCGGGAGTTTATTCTTACTTTTAAACTTTAAGTTTTGTTTTGTTTTGATTATATCATGCTTGGATTGTTTTAAGACATTTTTGAGTATTGGTATTTTTATGATGGTGAACTAAGTTTATTTACCGAGGCTAGATAATCATTTGTCTTGAACCTATGATTTGATGATTTAATGATTGAATTCCTATAATTCTTTGTGTATGTTTTATGATTTTAATGTTTTTGATGGTTTGGCCACCTTTGAATGATATTAGTATTGCGATTGAGATCGAGAGATAATGTTGTGATACAGAACTAATAACTCATGCCATGGATTTTAGACTGAGATCGAGAGATAAGTCAAATACATGTGTTATAACTATAGATATCCAGTAATCGAAGGCTATAAGTTTTCACAAAGCTTACGCGATATTAATTTGTTAAATAAGTGAACGAGAGTTACTTACTGCAAATTGGTATTATGCTTAATATAGCTCGAGAGATTATATTCGATAATGTCGGAAAACTCGTCACCTTAGAATTATTTGGATATTCAATCGAGAATTGTAGGGATTGCATTGGTGAACCAACATCTCGATAATTTTCTCTAGTGGATTTTTCTCGTTAACCTTGATTTGCTTGGTTGAATTAGTAGTTTAGTTTAGTTTAGTTAACTAGTTTAAATATTTAATTGTTAATCATATGTTAAATATAGTTTAAAAAGCGTCTTATTTTGTACTTGTTTGTTAGTCCATGTGGATTCGACAATCCGTATTCTTCCAATCTATACTAAAACTTGACACCGTGCACTTGCGGTATAAACGCGCTACACTGAAATTTACTGTTTAAATAAATCGCTATCGTTCTTCATCTCCATTTCTTTAATCAGAGAGATCGGCCTCGGCGTCTTCCCTAACCTTTCCTACTAGCTTTTACATATCCCCACCATGAATTGGTGGGACGTCACAATACCAACATGTTGGCATTTCTCACTAATTTCAAAATAAACACACGAATTCATACCCTTTTCTTATCGAATTTATGATATTAAGCGATCAAAATTTGTATACCTGCATTTTCAAGATCAGGGTCTGCAACAACATTTTTGCCAAGCTTTATGCCTGGAAGATACCTAATATTCTCCTGTAAAAGAAGGAACAATTTGACTAAATTTCGGATAAATTTATACCTGGATCAAATCATATAAAGTAAGGAGAAAAGAACAAGAAACACCTTACATTGGTTTGATTTATAACCTCAGAGAGCTTTTCACCAGTTGGCAATACTTCCTCAGATACCCACATCCTCTCTTCATCTGTATACACCCCCAACTTAATTTTGATTAGAAAAAAATTCAACATGTTTATATGATCATGTTAGCGATAAAAATAAAAAACTATTAGAAATATACAGCTGGCATAGTTAGAGATCTTTTTCTATTCTATAAATAGCAGTTGTCATTCTCTTCTTTTAATATATTCATTTTTCATTTGTAAACATTCAATATGATAGGATCAAATATAGAGCGGATTCAAGATCGCTAATCTTCTAAGAATTGGGGATGAGAATTGAGAGAAGAATTGGGATTGAGAAACTATTATTTCATTAATTGGTTGCATGCCCTACAAATGATAATGATGTTGCCCTTTTATACATGAAGGACCTTCTTTCTACTATGGCAGCACTACTACTAACTTGCATTATACTAACTCGTAAGACTAGTATACTTCTATGAGCCTTGACGTGTATCATCCAACTTCCACGCCTCTTTATTATCGTATCATTACCATCCGTTCGACGAACACCTTATCCTCAAGGTGTAGCACTAGATAAGTGCACCGAGGTTGGCAAGAGCTTGCAAAAATTTCTTCCAACAACATCCGTGCCGCTAAACCATATTTGAGGAATCCACATTTGCTCCTGCTGTTTTTCTGGCCTTTAAGAATGGTCCTAACCATGATGATTGGTTGCTTTGTACTTGAAGTTGCTGGCAATGAAAATATTGGAACATACTCCAGAACTTTAAACTCAACGACAGAAGTCTGTGATGGTTTGTGAGCTGCATGACAAGCTAAGAAAGTTGCTGAATTGATAGGTGGAGAAGCAAGTTGATGTCCCTCTGATGTCGCAGGTAAGCTTTTATCCTCATCCAAACTGAAATCCAGAACCAACAGTAACTCACCTGCAGATAACCAACCATTGCTTGGAACATTGAAAAATACTCTGCCTCATTTAAAAAACTACAGCAAATGCGTCCTCGTTGTTTGAAGGCGAAAAACTCAGCTACATGACTGAAAATGATGGTGAACAAGCCATGGCCTATGTAATAATGCATTCATCGTGATTCCCATCATTTTCTTCATAAGATATCATGGGCAAAAGTTTATCAGTAACTGGTATAATGACATTTGAACTTTGTTTTCAGCACCCTTGCCTGAGCCATTTCAAATCATGGTATCACAATTTCTTTCAACGATACACCAGCTTCTGTTTCTTGGAAAGAGTCTACACCTTGTGTTGTTATAGAATGTGTTACGAGGCCAACGTCACTCCATCGTGATGAATCACATTGCTTTAGAGTATTACTGGAACCCTGATCCACAGGTAAATGCTTTTCCTCTAGACAGAACTTTGCCAAGCTTACTTTTTTATTAATCCCGTCTAACAACAATTGGGAGGTTTTCTCAATAACAACATCCTCACCTTTGGTAAATTGATCAAAACCAAACCGTCTTGCTAAAGCTGCTAAAAATTCGTTCCAACAAGAAATGAACTGATTTGCATGCATCCACTCAAACCAATCCAAAGCATTATCATCCAAATAATATGACGCAATGATCAATTGGGGTATTATAAAAATCGAAGTACCTTTGGAGTCGAGAAATCCATGCGGAAGGATTGATACCAGAGAATCGTGGCGGTTTAGGCGGCATTGAAGTGAACGAAGAAATGCTGGAAGAAGACGTCTGTGGAGCGACCAAAGATTGCATCGGGTTGCACAGAACCTCTTGGAAAATTCGTTTCTCCAGCCTGGTATTCAAGTTCAACAAGCCATTTGTGAGCTCCATCATTGATGGGTGATGAATTCAACGTTTGAATTATGCCTCACAATCTGAATCGCCTTTTGTCTTTCATGATAATCACCGTAAACCAGCAAAATCGCAAACACTACTGAAATTTCGAACTGCGCACGGATACTTCTTCTTTACAAAATTCATCCTGCGCTCAAAACTCTTTCTTCAATTCAAAATGTGGATGTAAGCAATTTCTGAAATTAAATTTCTTCTACAACTCAACGATTTAGAAACACGATTGAAGAACTCGAGGATAGCACATCAAAATGCGATCGAAATGTTGATACGACAGGCAAAATTGAAGACAAAATTTCTAACATGCGCTGACTGAGACAACACGATCAAGTGCACGGATAAAGCGACGTGGATGAATTTTTTGTGTGTGATTGCGAACATACAATTTACAGTAACTCGTAAGATTCACATACTTAGCATTGAAGTTGTATTATCCAACTTCTCCACCTTCTTTTTATTATTGTATCAAAATACATTTCTCATTGTTATTGTAAATACACGAGCTCTTTGCTCGGTATTCATCACCTCTTCCGCTCAATATGGCGCCGCCGCCGCTAGGGATGATATATGTATTTTGGCTTTTCTGCAAATTGTTGCTTCTACGTCTTTTTTTTTTCTTTCTTCAATTGTTTTGTTTTCCGAGATGTCCATGGTGATGCCGGATATTTTACAGACGATGTGTTTGGCAACGTGTTGTCGATCTTAAATTGTTGCTCAATTTGCTGTTTGAGTATGAAGTTTGATACCCTATAATAGAAATATATTACTTCATCTTATTGTACTCGACCGACCTCCCAACCTGACAACGTAAAAGTGATCAGATCGTCAATGTTTATGTTCCCGACCTCCCGACCTGACAAGGTAAAAGTGATCAGATCGTCAATGGTTATGTTCCCGACCTCCTGACCTACATAGGTCAGAGTACAGATCATTCAACATTGATTCCAACCTACCGACCTAGTCACCGTTTTGTCTCCGAGATGATCAAAACTTCAAAACGAGGAGACCTAATTCTCCTAGCTCCCATCTGACTAGTCAGCGATGATGCTCATTAACCTGAAAAACTCCAGACATCATGCCTCTGAGAATAGGTTGGCCAAGTCCACATTGATCAGGCACGTCCCGAGATTTCAGGAAGTGGAAATGAATAATGACTTTATCAGTTGGCAGACATTCTCTGAAATCCCGGGAATCGTGTGAATCATGGCCTTACTGCGCTAAGATGTATATTCATGAGGTAAACTCTATAAATAGGAAACCAATACAAGATTTCAGGTATGTTTTTTGTCTATACACGCCTACATACATCAGCCATTCTATTACGATTTTTCCCCATATTTCCCGTCATCTGACTTGAGCGTCGGAGGGGACACGCCGGAAAAAACTTCCGGCACCCTTCTAACACTTATTTCATATCTTAACAGGTCATTCAGGATCTATATCTTGTTATTTAGTCCATTGAAGAGCATAAGAAGAGGTAATTTTACTCCCCATCGATATTTTGCAAATCATCACCCTTTTTGGGCGTATCAAAGTTGTTTCGCGAAACTTCATTTTGTTTGATTTCTTCAACAATGGCTTCGAATTTCAATTTTCAGTTTCATGTTTTGCTGCTGATAAATCATCGCCTGGTCCTCCGCTGTTCCAGCAAAAAATGCGAGGAGCAAAACTCATCCTCGGTGAAATTCATGCTGTGATTGCTGATATTTTTTATGACAACGTTGGCTATATTGCTGATAATTCATCCGAGTCAACTGATCAATGTTGATCAGTTCAGCAGCTTCGGCACTCATTCATTTGTGCTAATTGCTACCCGTACATATGCATTTTCTTTGGTATACTCTCACTTTTTTTTTTTAATTTCTGCCATAGTAAAGCTTGCTCATCTTGAGGGGCTATTAGAAATATATAGTTTTTTTTTAATTTATGCCATAGTAAAGCTTGCTCATCTTGAGTGGCTATTAGAAATATACAGTTAGAGATATTTTTCTATTATATAAATAGTTCTATTTTTTCCATATATATTTTTTATTTGTAATCATTCAGTGCATTTCTCACTTTTGTTATTGTAAACACACGAGCTCTTTGCTCTGTATTATGAATGGAGATTTTTACCAACTCAATTTCTCGATAAAGAAACTTGTGAAAATGCTGAAATATGAAGATGTGCAATAAAAAAAGAGGTAAAAAAAAAAAGGAAACCGTGAAAAAAATTAAGCTTGAGGGTGTTGGACGCAACGAGCTTTTGATAAGTATGATTTTTACACTTATTTTACTATAATTTTATATTGGTTTTTGTAGTGATTTCGGGTCTATATTATGTTTTTGGTATATATTTGTAATTTTCAAGAATGAAGGTCTAAGTGCATAAAAGTGGAAGAAATGAGCAAATAATGATGAAAAGAACCAAACATAGGGAACACGTTGAAGGAATGATCAAAATCTCGAGTTTGAAGAAGATTAAAGCCCGTGATTGATATTGGATATCCTCACCGATCAATCGCGCATAAGAAAAATTGAGCAACAAAAATTCAGCTTTGGCGATCGATCGGCATTTTCTCTCGATCGATCGCGCTCGTCCAGAACATTTTGGCGATCGGTCGCCATTTCTCGGCGATCGATCGCGAAATTGCAAATTTTGAAAAATAAAAGCAGAATGTTTCGGCGATCGATCTGCAAGATGTCGCAACCGATAGCCAAGCGCGAAAAAATCGAGATTTTGTTTCCTTGTTGGATATGTTGTGTCCAAACATGGTAAAATCTTCCACAACTATTTAAGGGCATGATGTGCACGTCTTTGAGGGACCTTTGACTCAGATTTCAACCTACAAAAAAGCCTCCACCAAACTCCATCCCCAACCTTCATCCCATACATTCCAAACCATTGAAGAGGAAGACAATCAGGGAGAGACGAGACAACGCAGCAGCGCAAGGAGTCAACACCTAGCGTTAATTTCATATTTCTAAACTTTTATTCTCCATTATTATCAGATTTTAATGTTTAGATTATTGCAAATTATTATTTGATGACAATAGTTGGCTAAGTTTTGTTGTCAAGACTTAGGGGATCCCATGTTTTGAGCACATGATTTAAATTAAGTTTTGATTGATTCTTATCATTCTTTGTGCATAGTTTATTGTTGTTCATACTTATGAGGGACTGATCACCCTTGAATGATTATTTATTACGACTGACTTGACCGTACGATGTTGGAATACGATATAGTAAATTAGGCCGTGGGTTTAGATTGAGACTGACCAAGTAAAATCGAACACATGTGTGATAGAAATATATTTACCAAAATCGAAGGCTAGAAGTTTTCATAAACGTCATCCAATATTGAGTGTTAAATAAGTGTTTGATCATTGCCTTGTTGCATCTTAGTATTAGACTTCTTACAGCTTGACCAAAGTGTAACAAATGCATTAGGAAAACTTGTTACCTTAGAATGTTTGAATTTAATTCTTAACTAATAGGCGAATTGTGGGGGATTACACGGGTGAACCAAAATCTTGATAATTGTCTCTACTGATTTTATTCTCATTTTTTACTATTTGTTTGGGTGAACTTTTGTGTCATTAGTCAAATTAGTATAATTTACATCACTAATTATCGTAGGCTAAATATAGTTAAATAATTGAGTTTGGTACTTATTTCTAGTCTATGTGGAATCGACAACCTTTTCTTAAAATCTGATATATTAAAACTTGACACCGTGCACTTGCGGTACAATCTACACTGGAAGTTTCTGTTTAAATAAATAGCGATCAAGTTTTTGGAGTCGTTGCCTGGGACTAGTTTAAGATAATATCAGATGAGATTAGTTGATCATTGTTGATCAGTCGCATCTTCGGCACTCTTATATACATCATTTGTGCTAATTGCTACCCGTGCATATGCATTTCCTTTGGTATACTCCGTCACTTTTTTTTTTTTTTTTAATTTCTGCCATAGTAAAGCTTGCTCATCTTGAGGGGCTATTACAAATATATAGTTAGAGATATTTTTCTATTATATAAATAGTTCTATCTTTTCATATATTTATTTTCCATTTGTAAACATTCAGTGCATTTCTCATTTTTGTTATTGTAAACACACGAGCTCTTTGCTCTATATTATGAATGGAGATTTTTACCAACTAAATTTCTCGATAAAGAAACTTGTGAAAATGCTGAAATATGAAGATGCACAATAAAATAAAGAGGTAAAAAAAAGGGGAAACCGTGAAAAAAATTAAGCTTGAGGGTGTTGGATACAACGAGCTTTGGTAAGTGTGATTTTTACACTTATTTTACCATGATTTTATAGTGGTTTTTATAGCGATTCTTAGACTATATTACGCTTTTTGGTATATATTTGTAATTTTTAGGAATAAAGGTCTAAGTGCATAAAAGTGGAAGAAATGAGCAAATAACGATGAAAAAGAACCAAACCAAGAGAACACGTTGAAGGAATGATCGAAATCTCGAGTTTGAAGAAGATTAAAGCTCGCGATCGATCTTGGATATCATCATCGATCGATCGCGCATGAGAAAAATTGAGCAACAAAAATTCAGCTTTGGCGATCGATCCCATTTTCTCGCGATCGTTCGCGCTAGTCTAGAACATTTGGCGATCGATCGCCATTTCTCGACGACCGATCGGCAGGATGTCGCGATCGATCGCCAAGCGCGAAAAAATCAATATTTTGTTTGCTTGTTGGATATTTTGTTTGCTTGTTGGTAAACTATTCCACCACTATTTAAGGACATGCTGTGCACGTTTTTGAGGGACATTTGGCTCAGATTTCAACCTACAAAAAAAGCCTCCACCATACTCCATCCCCAACCTTCATCGCATACACTCCAAACCATTGAAGAGGAAGACAATCCGGGAGAGACGAGACGACGCAGCAACTCAAGGAGTCAACGCCTAGCGTTATTTTTGTATTCTAAACTTTTGTTCTTCATTGTTATCAGATTTTAATGTTTAGATTGTTGCAAATTATTAGTTGATGACGATAATTGACTAAGTTTTGTCTTCAAGATTTAGGGGATCCCATGTCTTGAACCCATGATTTAAATTAAGTTTTGGTTGATTCTTACAATTCTTTATGCATAATTTATTGTTGTTCATGCTTTTAAGGGATTGGTCACCATTGATTCATTATTTATTGTGATTGACTTGACCGTACGATGTTGCAATACGATATAGTAAATTAGGTCGTGGGTTTGGATTGAGACTGACCAAGTAAAATCGAACACACGTGTGATAGCAATAGATTTACCAAAATCGAAGGCTAACAATTTTCATAAATCGTCATACAATATTGAGTGTTAAATAAGTGCTTGACCATTGCCTTGTTGCATCTTAGTATTAGACTTGTTATTGCTTGACCAAAGTAACAAGTGCATTCGGAAAACTTGTCACCTTAGAGTGTTTGAATTTAATTCTTAACTAATATGCTAATTGTGGGGGATTACATGGGTGAACCAAAGTCTTGATAATTGTCTATACTGGTTTTAAGACTTGAGTGAAATTTTGTGTCAGTAGTCAAATCAGTATAATTTCCATCGCTAATTATCGTAGGCTAAATATAGTTAAATTAATTGAGTTTGGTACTTATTTTCTAGTCCCTGTGAGTTCGACAACCTTTTTCTTAAAATCTACTATACTAAAACTTGACACCATGCACTTGCATCATAATCGTTACACTGGAATGTTTTGTTTAAATAAATAGCGATCAAGATTCGCAGCGACGCTCCCCCAATTTCCATTGCCAACAAATGTGACTCTGGACAGCACCGACAGCGTCAGACCCTCCACTCCGACGGCATTGTGATTACTCTCTCCGTCGAGAGGTGGCTTCTGGGTTTCGAGAAAAGGAGCATATATATATATAGAGAAAAAGGGAGATGAAATAGGAGAATGCGAAGAAATGGCAGAGTGGAGAGGAATGGAAGAGTTTAAAGATTGGATGTGAAGAATTAAACGGCATTCGGTGACAGTACAACACATGTATTGTTACTATCAATGTAGTGTTATGTTAAACTTGGCGATGATTCGATGCTAGTGTAAGGGTAGTGGCCTAAGCCACACAAAATTGACACGCGACATTGTTTTAATTTTTTAAAAGTTTATTTTTTATTAATACAAATTAACCATGGTTCCATTTTTAATCACATAATTTGAACAAAGTTTTTAGAGGGAAATTTTACGTATTTAAAAATCTTTCAAACACATTTGAAATCTCATTTTCTCCTCACCAGCAAATAATCCTTTGCAAAAGTAGAAAATTCAACTTTTCAAGTTATTGGTGGTGGGAAGATTGTGTACCGCCATGAAAGCTCTAAGAGAGACAGGTAAATGGAGGGGTGAAACATCGTGACATTTAGGTGGCTAGCGATGGTTGTAGCGGCAGAAGAGGTAGTGACTGCAGTGAAGAAATCTAGAGGCTGTTGTGAAACTCCGTAGCCGGAGGAGCTTCCCAACTGCCTCCATGATATCGACAACTATTTTCCTCATTTTCGGGGTGACCGAACATGACAACTTTTCATCTCCTTATTCTCTTTCTTGTTTGAGATTATCATTGAAATTAACAAAGCAATGTAGGTTCTTATACTTTATATACCATGAACCAACAATGCTTCATGTATTTGTCCAAATCTTTGAAAAATGACTTTTGTTACAAAGGCAGCCAAGGGGAGACCGAGCTTGGCCAAGGGCAGCACCCCTTGGTAGAGGGGCGGTCGCTCTTTGGGGCTACCTCGGTCGCCCCTTGGCCAAGGGTCGGTCGCCCGACGTCTTCCCTAGGCCATCTTCAAATTCAAATTCATTGTAGTTGAATGATGTTAGGGGATAGGGGTGACCGATATTGAGTTGGAGGGCGATCAATATTGAGTTGTTGTTAACATGATTTACAAAGCCAAATAGGTGGAGCAGTGTGTTGCATTTATATGATGATTGCATTGTTGGTAATGTTAATGACCTGATTACATCTTTAAATTTGTACTTGATAATGTCATTACAGTTGTAGCAAAGTTATGAAAGCAACTTTGATTTGATTTCTAGAATATCTTATATTCCAACTTATACCAAGAATATATTTTGTAGTTGTAAAAAATAGATAACTGTTGTTCCGGATTTTAAAGATGACAAAACAGACCAGACCAAATAAAGACAATGACAAAACAGACCAGATCGATGTCAACCAGATTGATACAGACCAGATCGATGTCAACCAGATCAGAACAGACCAGATCGACGCAGATCAATGCAGATCAGATCATCAATTCAACTGAGTTAGCAAACTTCGTTCACCAGTCCGAATAATCAACGGTTATTTATTGAAGCATTTAATGATGCATTTAATGCTGAAATAGACCAAAGACTGAAGTTATCTTAAATGGTAAAAAGACAAAGCATATCTTATCTGACAAGCACCGAAAGAACTGACCAGAAGTAGTCTAAAATAGAAAACTGCAGTTTGTTCAGAGGTTGACCAAAGTAAAGAGTTGCACACAAAAGGAAATATTGTCGTTGGCAGAAATTCCTATAAATAGGTACAATTGAAATGGTCAACACACGAGACGAGACAATACAAGAGATACAGTACGCATACAAGATCAACAATTTTATTGAGCATCCATTTGAGCAGAACACTATCATCGAAAGACTTCATCTTGCCGATCTGCTTGAACACTAAAACCGTAGCATTTAAAAATATGTTTTTCAGCTTGAGCAGTGTTAGTAAAAATGCTATAACCTTTTCGTTTCAAATCCAAATTGAGTTATTCTAGTGACAAATTACAGCCAACTTGAAACACTACAATTCTTATTTCTAGATATTTTCCAAAATTCCTAGCCAAAAATTCTCAGGAACCCAAATAATATACTGCATGTGCATTTTTGCCCACATGCAGGACACAGATTGAGCACTTAAAGTATAAAATTCATAACAAATTGAAAATGAGTCCAAATTAAGTCCTCTTTTTTTTTTCAAATTCAATAGAATTAAAATACCTACAATATTTGTTTGAAGACTGACATCAAAGTCGGAATAAAATTTGCCCAAATGTCGAATTACAGTCTGCATGCAACATGCATGGACATGCAAAAGCGAAAATAAGAACTGAAAGTCAAATCGACATAACTTTTAACTTAGAAGATCCAAATCACATGCTTCTTTTTTTAAATCGCATAAAATTCAAAAGATCTACAACTTTTATCTTTGGCTCAAAGTCAAATTCGGACATTAAATGAACCGAAAAGTCAAACCCATTTACTGCAAAAACTTCAAACATTTGCAGATTCTGTTTTACCAAAAAGATAACATTTTCATGCTTCTTCTTAAATTTTCGACTCAAAATCAACAAAACTCAACTACATATAGGGAAAAATAGATTCATACCCTTGTAGACCAAGAATTCCACAATCAATCCACTCTCCAAGCTCCTAGTCCTCAAATTCTTGAAGGAAAAGAGGTTTCTCCTTCCTAGCTTGCTAGAACTCCAAATGCATGGAGGTTTTCTCTCAATTTTCTCTCAAAATTTGGGAGTGGGTTTCGAAAATTGTGGACACAATCTGATAAGTGTGAGAGAGAACAAGATGGAATATTTATGCTTGTAAAGATGGCAAGGGGCATGAGAAACAAAGTGACCAAAAGTGATTTTTAATCAATTGTTTTCTCCCACCATGTCCATGTGTCCCAAGATGGTGTTTTATCATCTTTCTTGTAGATGCATAAATTACAAGCCAAAAATATGTATTTTAACTTGGTTAACAATAAAGTGTTGCGATCCGGAACACCGCAATTCGAATTGTCACCCGGATTTACTAACTCAAGGTTAAACATATTTAATTAGTAACGGGACCTTACACTTCTTCCACTCTTAAAAGATTTCATCCTCGAAATCAGAAGATACGAATTTATTCAAACTTAGATTATTTTCATTTGATTACAGATACATCGGATAATCATAAGTATAAGGCATAGAATACATAAGAGTATTTTCAAATAGATGTGGCCATTTTTGTCTCATTTTGGCCTCTAATTCCCATGTCGATTCTTCTGTACCATGATGACTCCATTGCACCAAAACCAATGGAATGGTTTTATTTCGTAGTACTTTCTCCTTCTTATTCAAAATCTTGACGTTGTTCAACATAAGACAAGGAACTGTCTACTTCAATCTCCTCTGGCTGTAGAACATGAGATGGATCTGGTTCATACTTCCTTAGCATGGATACATGAAACACATCATGAATTAACGATAATTGATGTGGCAATGCTAAACGGTATGCCAATGAACCAGTCCTCTCAAGAATCTGATAAGGTCCAATGTATCGAGGTGACAATTTCCCTCGACGCCCAAAACACATTGTTCCACGAAAAGGCGATACTTTTGAGAAAAACTATATCCCCAACTTGGAATTCCAATGGTCTCCTTCGTTTGTTGGCGTAAATGGCTTACCTGTCTTGAGATGCCTTCATACGCTTTCGAATTAATTCTACTTTCCTTTGCATCTCATCAACAAATTCGGGCTGAGCCAACTGCTTTTCTCCAATTTCATCCCAACATACCGGTGTTCGGCACTTCTTGCCATATAAAGCCTCAAATGGAGCCATCGCGATAGTTGTTTGGAAACTGTTATTGTAGGAGAATTCCACTAGTGGTAGTGATTCTTGCCAATTTTGACCAAAACCCATCACTACAGAACGCATCACATCTTCTAATGTCTGAATACTTCTTTCAGTCTATCCTGTCTGCGGAGGGTAGGCAGTACTCATTGCCAATCTGGTACCCATGACACTTTGGAAACTGCTCCAAAACTTTGATACAAATCTCAGATCTCTGTCGGAAACAATAGAAACTGGAACTTCATGCATCCGAACTACATTGTCCACATATAGTCATGCCATTTTCTTGTAGGAGTAGGTACGATCAAATGGAATAAAGTGTGCCAACTTGGGCAATCGGTCAACTATAACCCAAATTACATCACACCCTCTGTTTGATCGCGGTAAATAGGTCTCGAAATCCATCGCAATATGCTCCAAATTCCATTGGGGTAACTCCAAACTTTGAAGTAGACCACCAGGTTTCATTCTCTCTGCCTTGACTTGTTGACAAGTCGAACATTTCGACACAAAATCAGCAATATCTCCCTTCATATCTTTCCACCAGAAATGTGGTCTCAAAGTATGATACATTTTTCGGCTTCCTGGGTGGGCACTAAAATGACTGCAGTGAGCTTCTTGGAATAAAGCCTCTTTTAATTCCACTAGGTTTGGTACCACCAACCTTCTATCCATTTGTAACCAACCTCCCGATGATATGCTAAATCTCATTGGTTGATTTGACATTACCAGCTCTTTTAATTGGTGTATAAAAGGATCTGTCTCTTGAGCTTTTCTGATATCGAGATAAATTTGTGGCTCAATTTGTAATGCAGACACAATAAAATAATCCTATTGTGGTTGATTCCTAAAGTGCACAACTCATCATATATGACACACTTTGCATTTTTTCGACTCAACGCATCTGCTACTTGATTCATCTTTCCTGGTTGATATTGTATTTCACAATCAAAATCTTTTAGCAAATCCAACCATCTTCTATGTCTCATATTTAACTCCGACTGAGTGAATATATACTTCAAACTCTTGTGGTCAGACTAGATAATGAATTGCTCCCCATAAAGGTAATGGCGCCATATCTTCAAGGCAAAAATGATGACTGCCAACTCAAGGTCGTGAACAGGACATCATGTCTCATGAGGTTTTAATTGTCTTGACGCATAAGCGATCACCTTTCCTTGTTGCATGAGTACACAACCCAATCCTTTAATTGATGCATCAGTACAAACTATAAATCCTCCTGATCCAGATGTCAACGCCAATACTGGGGCTGTAGTCAGTTTATGCTTCAACTCTTGAAAAATACTTTCACAATCATCTGACCAGACGAAACTATGATTTTTCTTAGTCAACTGGGTAATAGGCTTGGCTATTTGAGAGAATCCCTCAATAAAATGCCTGTAATAGCCTGTTAGACCCATAAAACTTCACAGTTGTTGGTCTCGACCAATTTAACACCGCTTCCACTTTGCTTGGATCTACAGAAACTCCTTGGGCAGATATTATATGTCCCAAAAACGTGACGCGATCCAGCCAAAATTCGCATTTCGATAGTTTTGCATACAAGTGGGCTTTACGAAGAGTGTGGAGTATGAACCGTAAGTGTCCTTTGTGGTCTTTCTTGGTTTTTGAGTATACCAAGATGTCATCAATGAATACAATCACAAATCGATCCAAGAATTGTTTGAATACTCTATTCATCATATTCATAAATACAGCTGGTGCGTTCGTCTAACCAAAAGGCATTACCAGGAATTTGAAATGTCCATACCTAGTTTGAAAAGCCATCTTCGGAATATCCTCCTCCTGAACTCGAAGTTGATGATATCCTGATCGCAAATCAATTTTGGAATAGTCGGAGGTTCCTTGAAGCTGGTCAAACAAATCATCAATTCTGGGTAACGAGAATTTACTCTTCACAGTTACCTGATTGAGCTGTCTATAGTCGATACACATTCTCATGGTACCATCTTTCTTCTTTACAAAAAGTACAGGTGCTCCCAAAGGTGACATACTCGATCATATATAACCTTTGTCAAGAAGTTCTTGTAATTGCTCTTTTAATTCTTTGAGTTCTGCTGGTGCCATTCTATAAGGATCTTTGGAAATTGGTGCGGTACCAGGCATCAACTCAATGCTGAACTCAATCTCCCTCTCCGGTGGAAAACCCAGAATTTCATATGGAAATACATCTGCAAACTCCCTTACTGTGATGCCCCAAAATTAATTATATGCGATTTGGGCATTAATGATGGTTATGTGATTATTTATCACGGTAATTGATTTATGTGATGGGTGATGAAGTGTTAAAATGATTTAATTGAATTGATTGTCAATTATGAGGAAAGCATGATTTTAGTGGAAGTTTAATGCATTTTTGTAAATGCTTTTAAATACCATGTTGGGATATTTTATACATCATGTTAATTGGTGGGGTACAATTTTTAATTAAACTTTATAACCTCCCCCCCCCCCCCCCCCCCCACTTTAACCAACTCACTTTACCCTTTTCACTTAAAATCCCCAAATCACTCTCAAACCCTACCCATTCCCCCTATTTTTGAAATCCACCAAGGAAGGAGAAGGAAAGCTCCACAAAACTTTTGTTTGTGGAATTTTTGTTAAGATTTGAAGTCTTCAAGAGGTATGAAACCCTTCCTAAAGTTTTTATGATGTTTGGTTTTGAAATGGGGTGATTAGGAAGTGATTTATGTGGGTTTGTTTTGGGTATGTGTTGCATGTTGTTGGGGTATGATTTTTGAAGTGTTTTATATGGGTTTTAGTGGGTTATGATGATGTTAATGTTGTAGGAAAGTTTGGGTTTGAATGGTTTGAGGTAGAGCTTGAAAAATGCTCTAAAATGGCGATTTTTAGAGGAACAGGGATCGGCGATCGATCGCCCGTTCCAGGCGATCGATCGCGACCCAGCAGTAGACGCCAGTAGCATTTGGCGATCGATCGCCACATTTGGGCAATCGATCGGCGAGGCTGGCGATCGATCGCGCCAAAAGTGGCGATCGATCGCCAAGAGCTGAAAATTTCAGCAACGTCCAGTGTGGTCTCGCGATCGATCGGGCCTGGGCGGCGATCGGTCGCGAGATATGTGTTTTTGGATTTTTTGTGGGATTTTGGATATTGGACTATATTTAGCTTCTAATATCGATTTGTATGGTTATGTAGAACCATCCCAGGTACCCACAACTTCAAGGAGATAAAGTTCTCCAATTTCTCCACTTTTGGGAATTAAGGTACGTAAGAAACGTACGGGCATCGGACGGTAACATATTCTTATACTATGACTACGCAATAATTGTATAAGTAATTACGATGTTCATGATGATGATAATGATAAGTAAGTTGATGATGATGTCTATGAAATGATGATGTTTATATGATGTTTATACGATGATACGATGTTTATGATATGGTAAGATGCCATACGATAGGGAAAGATGCCCACGTGGTAAGATGCCACACGATGTTTATGATATGGTAAGATGCCATACGATAGGGTAAGATGCCCACGTGGTAAGATGCCACACGATGTTTATGATATGGTAAGATGCCATACGATAGGGTAAGATGCCCACGTGGTAAAATGCCACACGATGTTTATGATATGGTAAGATGACATACGATAGGGTAAGATGCCACACGATGATTATGATATGGTAAGATGCCATACGATAGGGTAAGATGCCCATATGCATGACTATGAAACAGGGACAATTAAGGGTGTTAATACGATTAACCAGGAAGTATATGTTACGATTATTTTCATGCATTTATTTATATGCCATCACCTTATGATGTTAAGTAATGATGTACATGCTCATGATGGGTTGTTCCTGTAGGTACACTTTTGGACCGAAGGGCCTAGGGTCGGGTTGAGGCAGTGAGCTAAAAGGAGCAAGATGAATATAGGATTCAGGATTTTGATAGTCTCTACTCTAGGAGTAGTGTCAATCTATAGCTTTAACATTCATTATTGAGAATGTAATTAATTAGCTTTTGAAATTTTATTTTGGCCTGTAATCTTATTAGCTCAAAGCTACAACCGGAACCCTAAGATATTATGAATGCATGTTTAGTCCATAATACGTGTATAAGATGATGTTAAGGTAGGAAGACCCTACATTAGTGGTATCAGAGCAGTGGTTAGATAACCCGGGAATGAGTGAAGGGTAGCCTTAGCAATAAGTTAGCTAGGTGCTCACTTTTAAACATATTTTGTGCATAAGTTGCATATGAAATATATGATGTTACACTAACTTGTTTGATTATCTAACGATGTATTATATGAACTGCTTTTGGGTATTGTTGTTAACCCTTGTCTTGCAGCATGGCAGCAAATGTGGAAGTGGGCGAGCGGTAAGTGTTAATGCAAGTGCTGGGCGTACGAATCCCCTACCACCGCCAGCCTTTGGTGAAGAACCTTCTGAACAACAGTTATTACCGGGAGAGCTAAGTTTGGCTCAATTTCTGACATACCGACCCCCGATGTTCAAAGGAACTGAGACTGGGGAGATGGCTGAGGAATGGTTGGAGAGAATAGAACAGATATTTGTGGCAGCTCCTTGTGTTAAGACAGCCTGGATAAGGCTAGCGGAGTTCCAATTGGCCAAGAAGGCACTGATGTGATGGAAGACCACAGTGATAGAGCAAGAGGCTCAGGGTCAGGAGATCAATTGGAAGCTGTTCAGGACTCGGTTTCTGACCCGCTACTTCTCAGTTGCTGCACGACAGGCCAAGGAAGATGAGTTTACTAACCTCAAGCAAGGTAACATGTCTGTGTCAGATTATGCTCTTCAATATTGTTCATTGCTCAGATATGTACCTCACATTGCTGCAAGCACTCAAGCTCAGATGAGGAATTTCATGAAGGGCTTGAGGCCTGAACTGTATGATAGGGTGATCACTTATGGCCCTGCCTGTTTAGATGATGCACTTTCACGGGCTGAGCTAGCCGAACTGGGAGTTGGTGCATATCCTGATGCTGTACCACCTCCAGCACCCCTTCTGAAATCTACTTCTGACAATTTGATGCCGAGGGGTGATCAGTTCAAGCCAAGGGGGAACACATCGGCTTCGAGGTTCAGCGGTAAGAGGCCCGATAATCGTTGGAAGGGAAGTCGTAGGAATGATGCCCCATCTGGAAGAGGGCAGTCTCAGGGAGACAGACTCGGGAGGGTCCAGTGCACTCTTTGTGGGCAACCACATTTGACGAAAGACTGTATAGGATGTTATGTTTGTGGCGACAAATGCCACTTTGCTCGACAGTGTCCCAACAGGAGAAGGCAACAGAACTCTGCGGGGAGCCTGCGGATAGAGCAGCACAGCACAGACCACCTTTTGCACCGAGGCAGTATGGAGGTCAGCCCATGGGACCACCTCAGGGGCAAGTTTATGCATTGACGAGGGAGCAGGCTACAACGGCCCCGGAGGAGGTTATAGCGGGTACGTGTCTTTTATTTACGCACCCTGCTTTTATATTGATCGACACAGGTGCGTCACACTCTTTCGTGTCGACAAGTTTTGTGGAAAGGCACCACATATGCACTTCTCCGTCGCCCACGCCTCTTGTAGTCTCGACCCCCGCTGGAATAAGTATGATTACTGATCAGATTGCCTATGATGGCCTCATTTATTTTGAGGATAACGAGCTAAGGTCAGATTTGATTATTCTGGGAATGTCATATTTTGACTGCATTGTGGATATTGATGTTCTAAACAGGTATCAGGCAGTTGTGAACTGCAGGCAGAGGACTGTCCGATTCAGATCTGATATGGGAGTCCCTTGGACATTCTTTGGGGATGGTTCTCGTTCAAAGATCCCATTGATATCTGCTGTCAAGATGGCACAGTTGTTGGAACGAGGCCATACAGGATACCTAATTTATGTTGTTGATATTACGGAAAAGAATGAAGAATTAAAGGTTGAGGATGTGCCCGTAGTGGCGGAGTTTCCTGATGTCTTTCCGGAAGAGATTCCCGGATTCCCACCGATGAGAGAGGTCGAGTTTGGGATTGAATTACTACCAGGTACGTCTGCCATTTCTCGTGCCCCATATAGGATGGCACCAACGGAGCTAAGAGAATTGAAGGTTCAGTTGCAAGAGCTCCTTGATAAGGGTTACATACGCCCTAGCGTATCGCCCTGGGGTGCACCAGTCCAATTTGTTAAGAAGAAAGATGGTTCGATGAGTCTGTGCATCGATTACAGACAAATGAACAAAGCCACAGTTAAGAATAAGTATCCACTTCCGAGGATCGATGATTTGTTTGACCAGTTGCAGGGTACGAGACTCTACAGTAAGATCGATCTGAGGTCGGGGTTCGGGTAAGGGAAGATGATGCACCTAAGACAGCTTTCAGAACTAGGTATGGGTACTATGAATTCCTAGTCATGCCTTTTGGGGTGACGAATGCCCCAGCTGTTTTTATGAGCCTGATGAACAGGTTGTTCCAGCCGTATTTGGATCAATTCGTCATTGTTTTCATTGACGATATACTCATTTATTCTCGGACCGAAGAGGAACACGTGAAGCACTTGAGGACAGTACTCCAGATCCTTAGGGATCATCAGTTATATGCAAAGCTTAGCAAGTACGAGTTCTGGTTGAGTAGTGTGGTGTTCTTGGGCCATGTTATATCTAGCAGTGGGATATCTGTGGATCCCAAGAAGATTGAGGCTGTGATGGAGTGGGCTGCACCCACTTCTGTGCCCGAGATACGGAGCTTCCTTGGTTTAGTGGGTTATTACCGACGTTTCGTCGAGGGATTTTCTAAGATCGCTAAGCCGTTGACGCAGCTGACTCAGAAGGGAGCCCCGTTCTATTGGTCCGAAGCTTGTGAGGAAAGCTTCCAAGAACTGAAGCGTCGTTTGACTATGGCACCTGTATTGGTAATTCCTTCTGAGAATAAGAGGTTTGCTTTGTACACGGACACATCATTGCAGGGTTTGGGCTGTGTATTGATGCATGAGAAGCACGTGGTGGCTTATGCTTCAAGGCAGTTGAAACCTCATGAGGCCAGATACCCAGTTCATGATCTGGAACTGGCGGCCATCTTTTTCGCCTTGAAGATTTGGAGGCATTATCTCTATGGTACTTCGTTTACCATCTATACGGACCATAAGAGTTTGAAGTTCTTAATCACCCAAGTGGAACTGAATATGAGGCAAAGAAGATGGATGGATTTACTCAAGGATTATGACTGTGAGATTGAGTACCATCCTGGTAAAGCAAATTTGATAGCAGACGCCTTAAGTCGGAAATTGAAGAGTACTGCTGAGGACGCTATGTGTTTATCAGCTATGATGACTTCTTATTGCCATCTGGGCTACGATTTTGATGTGGACACGTCGCCAGTGCGAGTGTCGACCTTGTTGGCTGAGCCAGACATATTTGAGGCTATCAGGAAAGCCCAGAGGTCGGATGATGAGGTTCAGAGATGGTCATCGATAGTACTTCGAGGACAGCCATCAAAGTTTAGAGTGGCTGAGGATGGTTCTCTGAGACTCGGTGACCGATGGGTAGTTCCATGTACGCCGGAGTTGCGTAGAGGAATCTTGGAGCGAGCTCACGGGAGCCGGTTTAGTGTTCACCCAGGAGGAAGAAAAATGTATAAGGACCTAAGTGGTCAATTCTGGTGGAGATGCATGAAGCGTGATGTGATCACTTTTGTTAAAAGATGTTTGATCTGCCAACAGGTAAAGGCAGAAAGACAGAGGCCTGGTGGCGAGCTGAAGAGCTTGGAAGTACCTAAGTGGAAGTGGGAGCACATATCTATGGACTTCGTGGTCCACTTGCCAAGGACGGCCTCTGGATTTGATGCAATCTGGGTGATCGTGGATAGGCTGACGAAGGTGGCTCATTTCATCCCTTACTGTATGACTTTTTCATACCTAAAGATGGCCCAATTATATGTACGGGATGTAGTGAGGTTGCATGGAGTTCCAATCTCGATTGTGTCTGACAGGGACCCAAGGTTTACTTTCTGGGAGGGTCTCCAGACAGCTTTGGGCACAGAAGTGAGACTGAGTACAACTTATCACCCTCAGACAGATGGCCAGACAGAGCGTACCATTCAGACGCTCGAAGACATGTTGAGGGCATGTGGTTTGGAGTTTGATACTCCATGGCAGGGTGCAGTGCCATTGGTGGAGTTCTCCTATAATAACAGCTATCAGGCGAGCATTCAAATGGCCCCTTTTGAAGCTCTTTACGGACAACGATGTAGATCACCGCTGTATTGGGAGGACTTGACTAGTAAAGCGGTCGGAGGACCGGATATGATTAAGGATATGGAAGAAAAGATTAAGATGATACGCCAAAAGATGAAAGCGGCTCAGGATAGGCAAGCAGCCTATGCCAATAAGCGACGACGACCGCTAGAATTTCAAGTAGGAGACAAGGTCTTCTTGAAAATCTCACCCTTCAGGGGTGTAGTTCGTTTCGGTATGCGGGGGAAGTTATCCCCTAGGTATGTTGGTCCATATGAAGTATTGCAGCGTATCGGTACTTTGGCCTACCGTTTGGCTCTACCGCCGTCTCTATCTGGTATTCATGATGTCTTTCATGTCTCTATGTTGCGGAAGTATGAGCCAGATCCGTCTCATGTATTACAGCCTACTGAAGTGTAGTTGGACTCAGATGTATCCTACGTAGAACGACCGGACAGAATTCTGGATCGTGAGGATAGCAGATTACGAAGCAAAGTCATACCGATGGTCAAAGTTCAATGGGATCGTCGGGGTGTCGAGGAGGCTACGTGGGAGACGGAACGGCCCGGAACTATTTTCTGGTATGATTTATGTTTAGTTCATTTTGGGTAAGTGCATGCGATTTCGAAGACGAAATCTTATAAGTAGGGGAGTAATGCGATGCCCCAAAATTAATTATATGCAATTTGGGCATTAATGATGGTTATGTGATTATTTATCATGGTAATTGATTTATGTGATGGGTGATGAAGTGTTAAAACGATTTAATTGAATTGATTGTCAATTATGAGGATAGCATGATTTTAGTGGAAGTTTAATGCATTTTTGTAAATGCTTTTAAATACCATGTTGGGATATTTTATACATCATGTTAATTGGTGGGGTACAATTTTTAATTAACTTTATAACCTTTTCCCCCCGACTTTAACCAACTCACTTTACCATTTTCACTTAAAATCCCCAAATCACTCTCAAACCCTACCCATTCCCCCTATTTTCGAAATCCACCAAGGAAGGAGAATAAAAGCTCCACAAAACTTTTGTTTGTGGAATTTTTGTTAAGATGTGAAGTCTTCAAGAGGTATGGAACCCTTCCTAAAGTTTTTATGATGTTTGGTTTTGAAATGGGGTGATTTGGAAGTGATTTATGTGGGTTTGTTTTGGGTATGTATTGCATGTTGTTGGGGTATGATTTTTGAAGTGTTTTATATGGGTTTTAGTGGGTTATGATGATGTTAATGTTGTAGGAAAGTTTGGGTTTGAATGGTTTGAGGTAGAGCTTGAAAAATGCTCTAAAATGGCGATTTTTCGAGGAACAGGGATCGGCGATCGATCGCGACCCAGCAGTAGACGCCAGTAGCATTTGGCGATCGATCGCCACATTTGGTCGATCGATCGGCGAGACTGGCGATCGATCACGCCAAAAGTGGCGATCGATCGCCAAGAGCTGAAAATTTCAGCAACGTCCAGTGTGGTCTCGCGATCGATCGGGCCTGGGCGGTGATCGATCGCGAGATATGTGTTTTTGGATTTTTTGTGGGATTTTTGGATATTGGACTATATTTAGCTTCTAATATCGATTTGTATGGTTATGTAGAACCATCCCAGGTACCCACAACTTCAAGGAGATAAAGTTCTCCAATTTCTCCACTTTTGGGAATTAAGGTACGTAAGAAACGTACGGGCATCGGACGGTAACATATTCTTATACTATGACTACGCAATAATTGTATAAGTAATTACGATGTTCATGATCATGATAATGATACGTAAGTTGATGATGATGTCTATGAAATGATGATGTTTATATGATGTTTATACGATGATATGATGTTTATGATATGGTAAGATGCCATACGATAGGGTAAGATGCCCACGTGGTAAGATGCCACACGATGTTTATGATATGGTAAGATGCCATACGATAGGGTAAGATGCCCACATGGTAAAATGCCACACGATGTTTATGATATGGTAAGATGCCATACGATAGGGTAAGATGCCCACGTGGTAAGATGCTACACGATGATTATGATATGGTAAGATGACATACGATAGGGTAAGATGCCCATATGCATGACTATGAAACAGGGACAACTAAGGGTGTTAATAGGATTAACCAGGAAGGATATGTTACGATTATTTTCATGCATTTATTTATATGCCATCACCTTATGATGTTAAGTAATGATGTACATGCTCATGATGGGTTGTTCCTGTAGGTACACTTTTGGACCGAAGGGCCTAGGGTCGGGTTGAGGCAGTGAGCTAAAAGGAGCAAGATGAATATAGGATTCAGGATTTTGATAGTCTCTACTCTAGGAGTAGTGTAAATCTATAGCTTTAACATTCATTATTGAGAATGTAATTAATTAGCTTTTGAAATTTTATTTTGGCCTGTAATCTTATTAGCTCAAAGCTACAACCGGAACCCTAAGATGTTATGAATGCATGTTTAGTCTATAATACATGTATAAGATGATGTTAAGGTAGGAAGACCCTACACTTACCACCGGGATGTCTGACAAATGCGGCTCTTTCTTTGTACCATCAATCGCATAAATGATATATCCCTCATTTCCTAAGGATAACAATATGAACATTTCCATTGCTGATACCAACGGTATCTTAGCTTGCGATCCTCAGCCATGGAAATTCCATTTTGGGACCATGATAAGGTCGAAATCGGACCACACCCTTAAAGCAATCAACAATATCTCGATAGTTTGTGAGAGTATCCATACCAAGAATACAGTCGAAGTCGTTCATAGGTAACACCATCAAATTGGTGATCATAATACTCTTTTCAAACTGTAGTATGCAGTTCAACACAACATAGCTAGATAGAATAATCCTACCAGCTGGTGTAGATGCAATAGAAGTTTCATGCAGTGATACGGTGTCTAGATTATGTTCATCAACAAATCTAAATGAAATGAATGAATGCTATGCTCCTGTATCAAACAGAACTCATGCAGTATTACCAAAAAATAATATAGTTACCTGCAATTACACCTCCAGGTGCCTCTCTGGCTTGATCCTTGGTCAAATCATAAATTCGTGCTTGCTGGAGACCTGGAAAAGTAGACGGAGCAGCACCCCTAACTTGCGGGTAGCTGGACTGCTGAAATTACTGTGCAGGTCTAACTGTGAACCACTCTAAAAATTACCCCTAGCATGAGGCATTAAGCTGTTGTGGCTGCACTGGTCCTTGATTTCGCAACGGACATGCTCGTGCATAATGACATGTGTGCCCACAACTGTGACAAGTTCCTTTCACTCCTAAACACTGGTAAGTGGGATGTTTGCCACCACAAAATGCACAAGGAACGCCAGAAGGCGGTGCCCCTCCAGAACCCCATGATCCACTGGAGCTTGATGAGCTGGATTTGAATTTCTTGAACTTCTTACCTTTTGGCTTAAAACTTTGTTGCTTATGAAACTGATGTGGCCTCGTCTGCTGCTGACGTGGTGGAGGATGCTCCTGGAAAGGACCCGGGGGAGAAGACATAGTTCCCTGAGGTAACTGTGGAATAAACTGAACACCTCCCCTTCTCAATCCAACCTCAGCACTCTTGGCTCTCTCAACCGCCTCAGGATATGTAGTGATATCCATATAAGTCACAAAAGTATTAGGAAGGATGCAGTCCATCTACGAATCTAGTATACATCGCTCCGGAATTAGTCGCAACATAAGGCACATAGCTTAAAAGTGCCGAAAATTGCGATGCATACTCAGCCACAGACAAATTTCCTTGAATCAGATTGTTGAATTCAGCTTCCTTCGCAGTATAGTAGGATGGAGGGGAATACTGTTTCAAGAATTTTGTTTGGAAAATCTCCCAAGTTATAGTAATTCCAGTCTCAATCAATCCTTTCTTCGCGGCTTCCCACCATAGTTGAGCTCTATCTTTCAACTGATAAACTGCGAGCTTCAATCGTATAGACGGTGCGTAATTGACAAGGTCAAAAAAATATTCCATCTCTCGGATCCACGATTCAGCTTTTTCTACAGAGTCAATTCCATTGAATCTCGATGGACGCATATTCTGGAAACGGGCTACGACCGACTCCATATCCAACTCTTGAACTTGTTGCGTTAAATTATCCACATCATCCTGTTGATGAGTATTAGATGCAAATTCATGCATCACACCTTTTCCCTTACGACCTCTAGCTCCAGGTGCCATTTTCACGATATCTGAATTAATGCCTCATGAGAATAGCATAAATGGTTTTATAGGAAGTTCACCTATAATTCGATATCTAGATATCCATAACATAATGAAATTCATGCATTCATATAAGGACATTTAGTAAATCACATGCACAAACATTTTATTTGTGACTAAACTCAGTGTCCTAACTCTATTTCGAGCGTATCCCAGACTACGCTCTGATACCATAATGTGAGGGCCCGATCCTAATCGGATGTTTAATTATCGCACAGTGATTAATCTACGTAAACAGCGGAAGAATAATTTCAAATTTCTTATTAAATGGCCCTAAAAAAAATTTCGCTTTTAAGTGATACATAAATATTGATATCAAAATATATATACGATTCTAGTTAGGCCTTTCATTTGCAGATAATAAAACAAACGATATTCAGCATTAACACATAGTCTCGAAAATATCATATCCCAAATACAACATACACGGGGCAAACCCCGGTAAATTTTGTTTAAAAGTCATATACTATTACTGGGAATGAGAAACCATACATAACCTGAGCTCGTTCATCATGGAGCTCGGTTATCTCTCGATACATCACCATAAGCATCATCACCGTGTCCTCATGTAAAGCCTGTCATGCTCGAACAACAAAAGACATGACAACCCCTACAAAGGGGGTCAGTACCCCAGTACGAGAAATAAATAAATCATGTCAAGAATGACAAAGTACAATGCAATGTCTACCATGTGTAAATGCGATGCATGAATGGGTACAAAGGATCGAATATCAAGATACCAAAATCGTAGTCCAAAGGAAGGTATCACATCATCAATCAATATCAAGCTCGAGCAGAGGTAACAACACACACACTTTGCGCTAGGAGAATCATCATGTGCTGTGCTCGTTATCCCTCGTGTCCAGGTCCGGTAGCAATGCGCGTGACTACATTTACTACCTATACTGGCTGTCATCGTCGTGCTCGTCATCCCCGACACTCAGAGTAAATCAACTCAGTCATCAACAAGGATACAAAGGATTGGATAGATCAATATGATATGCCCATGAATCATCTATGCATCTTATGACATATGCAACTCAACATGTCATGCAATCTCATGTGAAGGTATATACATATCATGTAATTCGATGCATCTCAATTTATCATATAGTCACACAAGAATGATTTAGTGACAATTAAATCATATAAATCAATTAATGGCATACAAGGCCATACATTAGTATCATTACACGTATTTGCCAGACGTCATGATAAAACTCATTTCAACGTACCTCAACCCAAGCTAATCTACCGAGACTTCTCGAGTCAACAACGGAATCTGTTAACCTGGTCATGTAAATTCCAAAATGACACTAAGTGTTCAAATAGTGCATTGAATCAAACATAATTTAAAAA
Organism: Haberlea rhodopensis; assembly: GCA_907163345.1. Taxonomy (NCBI): domain Eukaryota; kingdom Viridiplantae; phylum Streptophyta; class Magnoliopsida; order Lamiales; family Gesneriaceae; genus Haberlea; species Haberlea rhodopensis. Next base: position 340,423 of record CAJQUN010000518.1, on the reverse strand, counting down.
TATGACCCTTATCGATTTCCTAATTTCAGCCTGACCCATTTTCGTAGAAAAATCGCTATAATTCTATACGACATCAAAACAATTGGATTCTAGTGCTCAAAAAACTCAAAATATTACATTTCATCTATTATGGTGTCAAGCTGGTTCGACCATCTAAGTGGGGTTTGAACATTAAAACCGTAGCATTTAAAAATGTGTTTTCCAGCTTGAGCAGTGTTAGTAAAAATGCTATAACATTTTCATTTCAAATCCAAATTGAGTGATTCTAGTGGCAAATTATAGCCAACTTGAAATACTACAATTCTTATTTCTAGATAGTTTCCGGAATTCCTAGCCAAAAATGCTCAGGAACCCGAAGAATACACTGCATGTGCATTTTAGACCACATGCAGGACACAGATTGAGCACTTAAAGTATAAAATTCATAATTAATTGAAAATGAGTCCAAATTAAGTCCTGTATTTTTTCAAATTCAATATAATTCAAAGACCTACAATATTAGTTTGAAAACCGACATAAAATTCGGAATACAATTTTCCCAGAAAGTCGAATTACAGTCTGCGTGCAACATGCATGGACATGCAAATGCGAAAATGAGCACTGAAAGTAAAATCGACATAACTTTTACTTAGAAGATCCAAATCATATGCTTCTTTTTTAAAATCGCATAAACTTCAAAGATCACAACTTTTATCTTTGGCTCAAACTCAAATTCGGACATTAAATGAACCGAAAAGTCGAACCCATTTACTACAAAAACTTCAAACATCTACGGATTCTGTTTTACCAAAAAGATAACAACATTTTCATGCTTCTTCTTAAATTTTCGACTCAAAATCGACAAAACTCAACTACATATAGGGAAAAATAGATTCATATTGCGATGTCCAGAAATTCTGACTATCTGATTTTAGAACGAAGTTGGGTTAAATGATTCCGGGATTGAATTTATAATGTTAATTAAAGTCAAGGAGATTCTTAATTTCTTGGGTTAACATTTCTTCATCATCTTCGTTTTGATCGGTGCTTGCTTGCGTGCGTACGTGAACCTTCAGTGTAGATTTAGTTTTCTTGCTGTTTGAGTCGTGTTCTACTCTTCTTTTTTATTGTTAAGTTTGATTAGGTTTCATGCTACGACAATTAAGTTTGAATTCCACTTGTTTTGACATGGATCTTTGTGGAATTCGAATTGGTGTTGCTGGAATTAGAAAATACCTTGATGTAATGGCTTGAATTCGTTGATAAAATGGTTCAATCTTTGCACCTGGTTTGAACGAAAACAACAAGCTTTTGGTTCGAAAACTTCAGGCAGTTTTGTTCGAAATTCTGCATTTTTTTGAAAGGGAGTTATGTGATTTAATGGACAAAATTTATGTGTTGTAATGGTCTTATTGTGTGGGGGTTGTGACGGCCAAATTAGGGCTGTAGTGGGGCTTGAAATCATGCTCATAAGTTGTTTGAGATTATGCTTAAGTGGTGTTAAGTGTTGGCCAAGAACTCTACTAAATGTTTAGTAAGAAAGTCTACTTTTATGATTTATATCATGGTAGTATTTTGATGAGTATTGGGCTATGGGTTAAGATGCTAATAACTTAGGGCATGTGTCGTCGAGTACATAAATGAGTTAGATACATGTTAATATGTGTGATAAACATGTATTAAAGTGTATAATAATGATTATACTTGAATGTGCGCAATAGCATGAATTGTTGATTCATGTCACTTTATTGAGTGATTGCTAAAGTGTGGAGGCTAACTCGATTAGTATAGTTGATTAAAGTGAGCATGTGAAGATAATTCGAGTATGAAAATTATAACTGGAAATTTGGATAGTACGAGAAGTGTTATTGATTTGTGTAGATCATTTCTTGAGTAAAAGATAATAATTCCAAGTAACAAGTGTAATATGTTAACTAGACGTTGAGAATGTGGAATGAATGAACTAATATGGAATGGACATTCGATTTATAGATACTCCATGAGCCTCCGGACATCAAGAATGGCTTCTGCACATCGTCGAGTCTAAGGTACGTAGTGACGTACGAATAGGTATGCCATGTAGAAATGCTAAAATAATGCGTTATGTAATGAACTTTAATGTGCAACTATGCGAAATTCGAGTATGTGAAAGTTGTTTATTACTTGTGGCTATGTAAATGTACATAATCCGGTTGTGTGAGTTGAGTCTTGATGCAGAGGGCATGATTGGATATGAGAAACCATTGAGAATGATGTATTGTCATTTGAGCAGATGAATTTATTTTGCGTGAAGGTTGGAGTTTAATTATATGAGGATGTGTTGTTTGGGATTTTATTATTGTCATGGTGATGATATATGTCTCTTGATTTTTGGAGAGTCAAGTTTATGGGGAGACTTTGTCCAAATTTTTATAAAAGTCATAGGGTATATGTGAAGCATGTAGTGAGAATTTTTAAGGAATGAATTTTTATATACACAAATGACGCCTTAATTGCATTATTGGCGTATTGGGACTTGGGGTCTTACATTAGTAGTATCAGAGCAGTGGTCTGCTCTTTGGGCTGTTTAAGGGCCTAGGTTGTGTTGAGAAAGTCAAATAAGACATGACTTACAGATGATTGCAACTTTGTGTCTGTGTGTATGCTATGCGCATAATATGATATGTAGTAATAGAAATTTGTGCTATTGTTAACTGTTTTGGTTACAGGCTCATAGATGAAATACGAGGAGCATGGTGGGGAAATAACTGCTGTGCTACTGGGTACATATCCTGATGCTGACACTTATCGAGAAGTGCATTGAGTTAGTAACTATTTTAAAATATATCATTGATAGATGGGTAACAAATGATACGCCATGCTGAGAGTATTTAGTGTCGATGGTAATTTTATATGGTTGCTAGTAAATAAATAAATGAATCTTATTGTGTTGTGCATATGTCATATACGTCTGATTTTGTAGGAGAATCAGAAAAAGGAGATATGGGATATGATGTCAGATGACATGAAAGTTTTGGCAGCACTAGACTGTGGATATGTGACAAAGAATGTGTGATAATCGGTATGATTATATTGTGATTATGAGAATGCAGGTATATGTGAATTTATACACATGCATTGATATTGAATGGTTATTGTGATATTTGAGATTTATAATATTTGCCGCTATCATATCGAAGTGATGGAAATATTGTGAATGCCGCTGATATATTGAGGTGATGAATTTTATTGGACCGTCATATTATGGACGGTGAGTATTATTGGACCGTCATATTATTGACGGTGAGTATTATTGAACCGTCATATTATTGAGGATGAGTATTATTGGACCGTCATGTATTGACGATGAGTATTATTGGACCGTCATGTATTGACGATGAGTATTATTGGACCGTCATATTATTGACGATGAGTATTATTGGACCGTCATATTATTAAAGATGAGTATTATTGGACCGTCATGTTATTGATGATGAGTATTATTGAACCGCTATTATACTAGCGATGGTAGCACTAGTCCTCACACAGCTCACCACATCAACCCTTGCCTTAGCTCTCCTACAGAAACAACCCACAACACATGAGCATATAATAAATCATATTCACAACAATATAATCATAATATAAAACTGCATAAACCATTAATACGAAAATACTTCCCGTATTCAATGCATTTAATATGCTCTCATTGGTTGTCCCTGTTCCACAACTCATATTAATAATCATCATATTATAATACAGTATAATTTAAATGTCATGACATAATTCAATACCATCATACTAATAACCAATGCAAAGTCTTGTTATAACAATGGCATTCTAATACCCCTCGCTTCGACATAACAGCGACATTTATAATACACATCGCTTCGAGAGGCAGTGAGCCACGAGGAGCATGAAAGAATTTAGGTTACATGAATTTTTTTTGGATAGTCTCTACTCTAGGAGTAGTGTAAATCTATAGCTTTAACATTCATTATCGAGAATGTAATTAATTAGCTTTTGGAATTTTATTTTTGGCATGTAATCCTATTAGCTCAAGGCTACAACCGGAACCCTAACTTGACCGCTTTTATTTTAAACAATTAATTCCAATCTAGCGATTTTAGACCCCAAGTGCACGGTGTTAAGTTTTAGTATAGATAGGAAGATACGGATTGTCGAACCCACAGGGACTAACAAGCAAGTACCAAATAAGATGTATTTTAACTATATTTAACCTACGATAATTAATTTATAATTAACGACTAATTAATTAATATAAACTACTAATCCAACCAAGTCAATAAAAGTAAACGAAAAAAATCCACTAGAGAAGATTATCGAGACTTTGGCTCACCAATGCAATTCCCTACAATTCTCAATTGAATATTCAAATATTTCTAAGGTGACGAGTTCTCCGAATTTATCTAATACACTCTCTCGAGCTATATTAAACCTAACACCGAATTGCAGTAAGTAACTCTCGTTCACTTATTTAACAATTCAATGTTTCATAAGATCCATGAAAACTCATATATTTCAATTACTAGATATCTATGGCTATCACACATGTATTTGACGTCATCTCTCGATCTCGGTCTTAAATCCATGGTATGAGTTATTAATTCAGTATCATAAAATCATCTCTCGATCTCAATTATGATACTAACATCATTCAAAGGTGATCAATCCTCTAAAAGCATGAAGAACATAAAACATACGCAAAGAACTATAAGAATTCAATCATTAAATCATCAAATCGAAGGTTCATAACAAAGGATTCGCCTAGCCTCGATAAATAAAATTAGTTCCTCATAATAAATCAAAAAACAACAAAACTAAGAATTAAAGACAAAGAAAAACTCCCAGCGTCGACTCCGGTTGTAGATCTTCTCTCTTTCTCTTGCTTCCTTCTCGATCGTCTCTTTAATCTCCTTGTTGGGTTGTTCCAATTCCTAGGAGGAATAGGTGAAGATGGATGAAGGTTGAATGGTAGAAGGATGGAGGCTGGACATGAAGTATGGAGGAGGATGGGTGAGATTGGTGATGTGGTGATTAGGTTAATGGAAGGAATAGAAGATGGCATGAGATGTGGAAGAAAGGGACGTGTGGTTTTTGTGGAATTGAAGGAAAAGGGATGTGAGATGGAGGCTGTATGGTTTTGATGGTTAATGGGTGTATGGAGGTTGTATGAGGTGTTTCCTAGGTTAAAGTCCCCTATTTGGGTTGAAAATCTTGTGTATAATATATAGGGGAAAGAATTATGGACTTCCCTTTTGCATCCAAACTCTACAAGGAAGTTATTTTTTTGAAAACTCTTCGTCCCGATGGATCCGAAAAAAGTGGCCGATCGATCGAGCCTTCCAGTAAGAATTTTGTGACTTTTTCAGCCCTTCTCGATCGATCGGAAATGCTTGCTCGATCGAGCTTCACAGTAAGTTTTCTTCGCCTTTTTCAGCTTCTGGCGAGTTTCGTATTTTGGCCATAACTTCTCCGAATTTGATGAATCAGCTGTCCACGCGAAGATAAGAGAAAGTTCTACAACTTGTATATGGACCACATTTCTAAAACATGGCTCGAACATATAGTAATTTGAGGAGAAAGGAGCAACATGTGTCTTGGATTCTGGTTTTTTCCTCTTTTCTTCAACTTTATTCATTTTTTCATCATTTTAGCTTGATTTCTTCCCCTTTTATGAATTTCAACATTGATTCCTGAAATATAGAAATATATACCATAAAACGTAAAATAATTCAAGAATCAACACGAAAACATATACAAATCATAGCATAAAAACGTGTAATAATCAACCCTATCAATGTTATTAATGCATGTTTAGTCCATAATACGTTATTATAATGATGTTAAGATAGGAAGACCCTACATTAGTGGTATCAGAGCCAGGTTAGAGAACCGAGAATGAGTGAAGGGTAGCCTTAGCAATAGGTTGGCTAGGTGCTCCTTTTAACCATGTTTTGTGCATATGTTGTATATGAAGTATATGACTATTATACTAACATGTTATGGTTTTCTAACGATGTATTATATGAACTATTTTTGGGTATGGTTGTTAACCCTTGTGTTGCAGCATGACGGCAAATATCGATATAGGAGACGCAGTGAGTGTTAATGCAAGTGCTGGGCGTACAAATCCCCTACCACCGCCAGCCTTGGGCGAAGAACCCTCTGAGCAACAGTTACTACATGGGGAGCTAAGTTTGGCTCAGTTTCTGGCATACCGACCCCCGATGTTCGAAGGAACTGAAATAGGGGAACTGGCCGAGGAGTGGTTAGAAATGATGGAACAGATATTTGTGGCAGCTCCATGTGCTAAGTCAGCATGGATAAGGTTAGCGGAATTCCAACTGGCCAAGAAGGCATTGATGTGGTGGAAGACCACAGTGGTAGAGCAAGAGGCTCAGGCACAGGAAATAAATTGGATGTTTCGAATTCGGTTTCTGACCCGCTATTTTTCAGCTGCTGCACGACAGGCTAAGGAGGATGAGTTTACTAACCTTAAGCAAGGTAACATGCCTGTGTCAGATTACGCTCTTCATTATTGTTCTTTACTCCGATATGTGCCCCATGTTGCTGCGAATACCCAGGCAAAGATGAGGAACTTCATGAAAGGCTTGAGGCCTGAACTGTATGACAGGGTGGTCATTTATGGCCCGGCTTGCTTTGATGACGCCCTTTCACGGGCTGAGCTAGCCGAACTGGGAGTTGGTGCGTATCCTGATGCCGTGCCACCTCCAGTACCCCCTCAAAAATCTACTTCTGATAATTTGAAGCCGAGGGGTGATCAGTTCAAGCCAAGGGGGAACACATCAGCTTCGAGGTTCAGTGGTAAGAGGCCCGAGAATCGTTGGAAAGGAAACCGTAGGAATGACGCCCCGTCAGGAAGAGGACAGTCTCAGGGAGGCAGATTTGGGAAGGTCCAGTGCTCTCTTTGTGGGCAACCACATTCGACCAAAGACTGCGTAGGTTGTTATGTATGTGGCAATAAGGGCCTTTGCTCGGCAATGTCCCAATCGGGAGGGACAACAGAACTCTGCGGGGAGGCCTGCGGACAGAGCAGTGCAACACAGGCCACCGTTTGTACCGAGGCAGTATGTAGGTCAGCCTATGGGGCCCCCTCAGGGGCAAGTTTATGCATTGACAAGGGAGCAGGCTACAACGGCTCCGGAGGAAGTGATAGCGGGTACGTGTCTTTTATTTACGCATCCTGCTTTTATATTGATAGACACAGGTGCGTCACACTCTTTTGTGTCGACGAGTTTTGTGGAAAGGCACCACATATGCACTTCTCCGTCGCCCACGCCTCTTGTAGTCTCGACACCCACTGGAAGAAGTTTGATTGCTGATCGGATTGTCTATGACGGCCTCATTTATTTTGAGGATAACGAGCTAAGGTCAGATTTCATTGTTCGGGGAATGTCAGACTTTGACTGCATTGTGGGCATTGATGTTCTGAACAGGTATCAGGCAGTTGTGAACTGCAGGCAGAGGACTGTCCGGTTCAAGTCTGATATGGGAGTCCAGTGGACATTCTATGGGGATGGTTCCAATTCAAAGATCCCGTTAATATCGGCTGTTAAGATGGCACAGTTGTTGGAACGGGGCCATACAGGATATCTCATCTATGCTGTTGATATTACTGAAAAGAGGGAAGAATTAAAGGTCGAGGATGTGCCGTAGTGGCGGAGTTTCCTGATGTCTTTCCGGAAGAGATTCCTAGATTTCCACCGACGAGAGAGGTCGAGTTTGGGATTGAGTTACTACAGGGGACGTCTGCCATTTCTCGTGCCCCGTATAGGATGGCACCAGCGGAGTTAAGGGAGTTCAAGGTTCAGTTGCAAGAGCTCCTTGATAAGGGTTACATACGCCCTAACGTATCGCCCTGGGGTGCACCAGTCCTATTTGTCAAAAAGAAAGATGGTTCGATGCGTCTGTGCATCGATTACAGGCAACTGAACAAAGCCACCGTGAAGAATAAGTATCCACTTCTGAGGATCGATGACTTGTTTGACCAGTGGCAGGGTACGAGGCTCTACAGTAAGATCGATCTGAGGTCGGGGTATCATCAGATTCGGGTAAGGGAAGATGACGTTCAGAAGACAGCTTTCAAGACTAGGTATGGACACTATGAATTCTTAGTCATGCCTTTTGGGGTGACAAATGCCCAGCTGTCTTTATGAGTCTGATGAACAGAGTATTTCAACAGTATTTGGATCAGTTTGTCATTGTTTTCATTGACGATATACTCATTTATTCTCGGACCGAAGAGGAACACGTGAAGCACTTGAGGACAGTACTCCAGATCCTTAGGGATCATCAGTTATATGCAAAGCTCAGCAAGTGCGAGTTCTGGTTGAGTAGTGTGGTGTTCTTGGGTCATGTTATATCTAGCAGCGGGATATCTGTAGATCCCGGGAAGGTTGAAGCTGTGATGGAGTGGGATGCACCCACTTCTGTACCCGAGATACGGAGCTTCCTCGGCTTGGCCGGTTATTATCGACGTTTTGTCAAAGGTTTTTCAAAGATTGCCAAACCCCTGACACAGCTGACTCAGAAAGGAGTCCCGTTCTATTGGTCCGAAGCTTGTGAGGAAAGCTTCCAAGAATTGAAGCGTCGTTTGACTACGACACCTGTATTGGTGATTCCTTCTGAGAATAAGAGGTTTGCCTTGTACACAGATGCATAACTGAAGGGTTTGGGCTGTGTGTTGATGCAAGATAAGCATGTGGTGGCTTATGCATCGAGGCAGCTGAAGCCACATGAGGCTAGGTATCCAGTCCATGATTTAGAGCTGGCAGCTATTATATTTGCCTTGAAGATTTGGAGGCATTACCTGTATGGTACTACGTTTACCATATATTCAGACCATAAGAGCCTGAAGTTTTTGTTCACACAGGCTGAATTGAATATGCGACAAAGAAGGATGGATTTACTCAAGGATTATGATTGTGAAATTGAGTACCATCCTGGTAAAGCAAACTTGATAGCAGACGCCTTAAGTCGGAAGGTGAAGAGTACTGCTGAGGATGCCATGAGTTTATCAGCGATGATGACTTCTTATTGCCATCTGGGCTATGATTTCGATGTAGACACATCGCGGGTGCGAGTGTCGACCTTATTAGCTGAGCCTGACATATTTGAGGCTATCAGGAAAGCCCAGAGGTCGGATGATGAGGTTCAGAGATGGTCATCGATAGTATTTCAGGGACAGCCATCAAAGTTCAGAGTGGCAGAAGATGGTTCTTTGAGGCTTGGTAACTGTTGGGTGGTGCCGAGGGCACCGGAGTTGCGTCAAGGAATCTTGCACCGTGCTCATAGCAGCAGGTTTAGCATACATCCAGGTGGGAGAAAGATGTACAAGTACTTATCCGACCAGTTTTGGTGGAGGCGGATGAAAAGAGACGTCATCACCTTTGTCAAGAAGTGCTTGATTTGTCGGCAAGTAAAAGCGGAGAGGCAGAGGCATGGTGGCGAACTGAAGAGTTTAGAGGTACCTGAATGGAAGTGGGAGCACATATCTATGGACTTCGTGACCCACTTGCCGAGGACGGCCTCTGGATTTGATGCGATCTGGGTGATCGTGGATAGGCTGACGAAGGTGGCTCATTTTGTCCCTTACTATATGTCTTTCACATATCTAAAGATGGCCCAATTATATGTACGGGATGTGGTGGGGTTGCATGGGTTTCCAGTCTCGATTGTGTCTGACAGAGACCCAAGGTTTACTTCACATTTCTGGGAGGGTCTCCAGACAGCTTTGGGAACAGAGGTGTGACTGAGTACAACTTATCACCCTCAGACAGATGGCCAGACGGAGTGTACTATACAGACGCTCGAAGATATGTTGAGGGCATGCGTATTGGAGTTTGATACTCCATGGCAGGATTCAGTGGCATTGGTGGAGTTCTCCTATAATAACAGCTATCAGGGGAGCATTCAAATGGCCCCTTTTGAAACTCTTTACGGACGACGCTGTAGGTCACTGCTGTATTGGGAGGACTTGACCAGTAAAGCGGTCGGAGGATCGGATATGATTAGGGATATGGAAGGAAAGATTAAGTTGATACGCCAGAAGATGAAAGCGGCCCAGGATAGGCAAGCAGCCTATGCCAATAAGCGACGACGACCGCTAGAATTCCAAGTAGGAGATAAGGTCTTTTTAAAGATCTCGCCTTTCAGAGGTGTGGTTCGTTTTGTATGCGGGGGGAAGTTATCTCCGAGGTATGTTGGGCCATATGAAGTATTGCAGCGTATCTGTACTTTGGCCTACCGTTTGGCTCTACCGCCATCTTTATCTGGTATTCATGATGTCTTTCACGTCTCTATGTTACGGAAGTATGAGCCAGACCCGTCTCATGTATTACAGCCTACTGAAGTACAGTTGGACTCAGATGTATCCTACGTAGAACGACCAATCAGAATTCTAGATCGAGAGGATCGCAGTTTACGAAGCAAGATTATACCGATGGACAAAGTTCAGTGGGATCATCGGGGTGTCGAGGAGGCTACGTGGGAGACGGAACCGCATATGGTGCAGCACTACCCGGAACAGTTTTCTGGTATGTGATTTATGTTTAGTTTCATTTTTGGTAAGTGCATGCGATTTCGAGTACGAAATCTTATAAGTAGGGGAGTATTGTGATGTCCCCAAAATGATTAATTGCAATTTGGGCATTAATTATGTTTACGTGATGAATTATGATGATAATTGATTTATGTGTTGGAATTAATTATCTTGTTGAAATGCTTAGTCACATGGTAGGCGTGACCTGGGGGTTGCATTTCAGTGTGCATGTTATGCATGTTGGGAAATGAGGTGTAAAAATGATTTAATTGTATTGGTTGTTAATTATGTGGGAAATATGGATTTAGTGGAAGTTTGGTGCATTTTTGTAAAATGCTTTTAAAATATCATGTTGGGGTATTTATACATCATGTTAATTAATGGGGTACAAATTTAATTATAACCCTTTTTACCCCACTATACCCACCTCACTTTATCCTTCACTCTTAAATCCCCAAATCTCATCCCCAACCCTAACCCACTTCACATTTTCGAAATTGAGCAAAAGAGGAAGGAGAAATCTTCTCAAAATCTTTGTTTTTGAGATTCTTTGTAGGATTTGGAGTCCTCAAAAGGTATGGAACCCTTCCTAAAGTTTTAATGGTGTTTGGTTTTGAAATGGGTTAGCATTTTGGGATTTTTGTGGATTTGTTTTGAGTATGTGTTGCTTGTGGTTGGGTTATGATTTTTGAATTGTTTTATGTGGGTTTTAGTGAGTTATGATGATATTGGAGTTGTTGGAATGTTTGGGTTTGAAGGGTATGTGGAAGAGCTTGAAAAATGCTAAAAATGGTGAAGAATCGCGCACACAGCAGGTGGCGATCGATCGCCATATATGAGGCGATCGATCGCCGAAGGCCAGTGGCGATTTGTATAGCAGGCGATCAATCGCCATATTTGGCGCGGTCGATCGCCTCGAGCCAGTGAAGTCTGGCGATCGATCGCCATGTCAAGGCGATCGATCGCGAGCCTCGATCGCCATGTCAAGGCGATCGATCGGTAAGGCTCGCGATCGATCGCCTCGACACAGCGATCGATCGCCAGTAGTGGAATTTTGTTGAAATGATGTTTTTGTTGGATTTTGGTATTTGGACTATAATTGGCTTATAATATTGATTTGTATGGTTGTGTAGAACCATCCCAGGTACCAACAACTTCAAGAAGATAAAGTTCTTCAACTTCTCCACTTTTGAGATTAAGGTACGTAAGAGACGTAAGAGCATCCGACGGTAAAACACATTCCTATACTATGACTATACAATGATTGCATAAGTATTTATGTAACAGGTTGATGATGTTAATGATAAGTAAGTGTACGATGATGATTATGATAAGTAAAGATACAATGATGTTTTTGATAAGTGAGGATGATGTTTATGATGAGTAAGGATGCCATGATGTTTATGATGTGTTAAACTATGTTATTAGAAATGGTAGAGTGTTTCGGTGGTTGTTATGGGCAAGCGAGGAAGGTACTTACCGCTGACATAGCTAGCGAGGAGATATATCCACTATCAAGGTGTAGCGAAGGATATCACAGTACCGCTATATGCCAAGCGAGGGGTCCAATTGTGCCGCTGACATAACAGGACCAGAACAGTCACATTTCTAATTAACACTGTTGATTATGGGAATATAAGTGAAGTACGATTTTAATCATTTATGTCAAGAACTAATGATTACATGCATGACTATGAAACAGGGACAACAAAAGTGGGTTAACGCGATTAACCAGGAAGTATATGTTAACGATTATTTTCATGCATTTATTTATATGCCATCATCTTATGATGTTAAGTAATGATGTACATGCACATGATGGGTTGTTCCTGTAGGTACACTTTTGGACTAAAGGGCTAAGGGTCGGGTTGAGGCAGTGAGCTACGAGGAGCATGAAAGAATTTAGGTTACAGGAATTATTTTTGGATAGTCTCTACTCTAGGAGTAGTGTAAATCTATAGCTTTAACATTCATTATCGAGAATGTAATTAATTAGCTTTTGGAATTTTATTTTTGGCCTGTAATCCTATTAGCTCAAGGCTACAACCAGAACCCTAAGATATTATTAATGCATGTTTAGTCCATAATACGTTATTATAAAGATGTTAAGGTAGGAAGACCCTACAATATGTCTCTTGGTTTTTTGGAGAGTCAAGTTTATGGGGAGACTCCGTCCAAATTTTATAAAAGTCATAGGGTATATGTGAAGCATGTAATGAGAATTTTTAAGGAATGAATTTTTATATACACAAATGACACCTTAATTGCATTATTGACGTATTGGGACGTTGGGGTCTTACACATACCCTTGTAGACCAAGAATTCCACAATCAATCCACTCTCCAAGCTCCTAGTCCTCAAATTCTTGAAGGAAAAAGGGGTTTTCTCCTTCCTAGCTTGCTAGAACTCCAAATTCATGGAGGTTTTCTCTGAATTTTCTCTCAGAATTTGGGAGTGGGTTTCAAAAATTATGGACACAGTCTGATAAGTGTGAGAGAGAACAAGATGGAATATTTATGCTTGTGAAGATGGCAAGGGGCGTGAGAAACAAACTGGCCAAAAGGGATTTTTTAATCAATTTTTTTCTCCCACCATGTCCATGTGTCCCAAGATGGTGTTTTATCATCTTTCTTGTAGGTGCATGGCCGAAAATTACAAGCCAAAATATGTATTTTTGATGTATTTTAACTTGGCTAAAAATAAAGTGTTGCGCCGAAACACCTCAATTCGAATTCTTCGCTTTTAATCACCCGGGTTTACTAACTCGAGGTTAAACATATTTACTTAGTAACGACACCCTGTCAACTACAATAGATAACTCTTGAACAAATGTGCAATGATGCAATGACGTTTTTTGTCAAAAACATTGGCAAGTTCATGAAGAAAAACCCGAAGACTTACCAGTCTTATCCACGGAAGCATAACTTCAAGAACAGAGAAAAGATAAGAAGAAGATGACCGTGTCTGCTTCAACTATCTTAAACCGGGACATTATCGTTGATTGCACAAAGCCAAAGAAGGATGATCAAAAGGTAGCATCCAACGACTACAAGAAGTCTAAGGAAACGAGAAGATCATCCAGAAGAGATAGAGATCAGAAAGGACTTGTTGCCGAGGAAAACAAGAGCAAGTGGGCTGATTCAGAATCAGAATTAGAAGAATCTTCAAGCTCGTCTAGGGAAAGTGAAGATGAAGGAGTCCACTGTCTCATGGAAAATGATGACAGTGAGGTAACCGATACTAATCTTTCTGAATTTACACATACTCAACTCACAAATGCATTGCAGGACATGGTAAATGAGTACGATTGTTGTATGAGTCCTTCGAGAACTACAAGACTGAACACACAAGCCCAATCGAATAGCATGACAGTAACCCTGATTGTGAACAATCAACGGAGCTGGAATGCTTAAGGGAAAAGTAAGTCTACTCGAGAAAGAAAAGGACGAAGTTAAATGTGCACACCAAAAACTTATCAAGCTGGTTCGTACATGGGACACATCAACCGCTAAAAAAGATGAAATACTAGAGTCGATAAGGCTTACTGGTGATCTTGCTGGTATAGACTATATCAACAATGACAGTAACACATATGGCATTCAATCTCAGCTGTGTCTGGTGAAGAGTAAGTTTCAAATAATGAACTTTGTTAGATCCAGCACAGTATATGAATCGATTGAATTGGGAATGGAACCTATTAAGCCAATACTCATTAAGGAACGGGCATCACATAAAGGTATTGGTTATGTCAAATAGTAGAGAATACTAGACCAAAACAGCAGTCCAATCATGGACATAAGACTGCTGGTTAGGCGACTCGAGAGGCCAAACCTAATTGGTACTATAATTGTATGCTTGTCCAGAAGAGATATATGTTTCCCAACAGGAACCAGAAACCAAAACAATATGCATATACTCAATACCACACGCAACACCCTAGAACACCATCACCATTTCCTACACACGCATTTCAGGACACACATAGAGCCAAAAGGTTCAGGATTATCCAAGTGTGGGTTTCGAAAGGACTAATCCTGTCTGGACCCAAGTAGAATTGGGTACCAATGATTTCATCGCTTTAATTACAGCTATCTAGAATCCGGCAAGCTCGGAGTTCAGAGTGGTTTCTGGACAGTGGATGTTCTAGACATATGACATGAAGTGCTTGTCTACTGTCTGAGCTAGTAGACTCCACCAGACCAAGAATAACCTTTGGTGATAACGTGAAAGGTAGAACCGTAGGTAAGTGTAAGATTATCCATGGTAACATTATTATTAAAGATGTACTGCAAGTTGAAAATCTTTGCTAAATTAGCATTAGTCAACTATGTGATAATGGCCACTCAGTAGAATTCAACCAGTACACGTGCACAATAAGATATGTCGATGATAGTATATTGCTTATAGGTAAGAGGCATGGCAACACTTATAAGATTGATTGGAATTTTGATCAGCCAGCTTCATCTACTTGCTTTGCTGCCTTAAATAGTTCCAAAAATTGGCTTGTCACAAGCGATTGAGTCACTTAAACTTTAAAACTATTGCCAGTCTGCGTAAGCTTGAGTTAGTAGATGGATTGCCCTAGATAGAGTTCTCAAAAGACAAGATCTGTTCAGCATGCCAGCTTGGTAAGCAGATCAGATCCACCTTTAAGAACAGAGGTAGTAAATCTTCTTCTTGGTGCCTAGAGTTGCTGCACATGGATCTTTTTGGTCATATACTAGTGACAAGTCTAGGGAGAATGAAGTATACCCTCGTGTTAATACACGACTTCTCTCGTTTTACGTGGGTATTGTTCCTAAGTGGCAAAGATCAAGCTACTCCAAAGCTAATCAAACTACTGAAAAGACTACAAAATGAGAAGTCGTGTGGGATAGATAGAATTTGTAGTAATAAAGGTACTGAGTTTACCAATCAGTCACTCGAATCATATCTAGATGACCTTGGTATTAAACAAGAATACTCTGCTGCTAGAACCTCACAACAAAATGGAGTTGCTGAGCGTAGGAACCACACTTTGAAAGAAGCTGTGTGAACTATGCTTGCGGAGTCGGAATCTCTCAGAGATTTTGGGCAGAAGCAGTTAATACAGCTTGCTATACGCAGAACATATCGATGATTAATAAACGAGAGAACAAAACACCTTATGAGATCTGGAATTGCAGTAACCAAATATTTTTTTATTTCCATGTGTTTGGTTGCATATGTTTTATTCACAACAATGGAAAGAATCATCTCACCGCTTTTGATGCTAAATCTGATGCAAGAATATTTCTTGACTACTCTGCTGTTAGTAAGGCATTTAGAGTATTTAATAATAGAACACTGACAGTAGAGGAATCCATTCATGTAAAATTTGATGAATCCATTGATAATACTGCATCTGAACTGCAAATCAATAATTTGAATAATCGATTAGAAAATGCTCATATTGATAATGATTATGATGATGAGTTGGATTTCAATAGAAGGATAGACTGCATTTTAGAGCCAGAACTCCTGGAAGCACAAGCAGAGGTACATGTTGGCCCACAAGAACTGAACCCTGCTGCCGAGGAAACTGATATAAGTACCCTTACTATAATAGACATTGAAAATACCAATGATGAATCAATCCAGTCTACTGAGCTACCAATTTCAAATACCTACTGACGAAGTATCAAATCCTCTTGGGCCTCCGCTCCGGTGGAAGAAGAATCATCCACCCGGGCAGGTCATAGGTAACCCTACTGCTCCTCTCAGAACCAGAGGACATGTGATTAATGAATTTCTTCATGGTGCATTCATATCTCACATAGAACCCAAGAAGATAGATGATGACATTTTAGTTTCAAACTGGGTAGATGCTATGCAGGAAGAAGTTAATCAATTTGAGAGAAATAAAGTTTGGCACTTAGTACCACGTCCACCGCATCACATTGTTATGGGTACCAAATGGGTATTTAGAAATAAATTGGACGAGAATGGTACAGTAATCAAGAATAAAGCAAAATTAGTTGCACATGGATACAGACAGGAAGAATGCATTGATTTTGATGAAACATTTGCTCTTGTAGCCCGATTAGAAGCTATTCGAATATTTCTTGCATTTGCTGCTTTCAAAGACTTTAAAGTCTATCAAATAGACGTTAAGAGTGTTTGTGTGAATGGCAAACTCCAGGAAGAAGTTTATGTTGAACAACCTCCTGGGTTTGAAAGCCATCAGAAGCCTTTCTCTGTTTATAAACTGAACAAAGCTCTTTATGGTTTGAAACAAGCTCCCCGAGCATA
Source organism: Haberlea rhodopensis (assembly GCA_907163345.1). Taxonomy (NCBI): domain Eukaryota; kingdom Viridiplantae; phylum Streptophyta; class Magnoliopsida; order Lamiales; family Gesneriaceae; genus Haberlea; species Haberlea rhodopensis. The sequence continues at coordinate 323,610 of CAJQUN010000518.1, read as the reverse complement.
GTATGAAACTCTATCAAAGTATTTGACTGAGCATGACTTTACCATTGGCATGATGGACAAGACCCTTTTTAAATTCACAAAGGGTGACCATACTCTACTGGTTCAGATTTATGTTGGTGATATTATTTTTGGTAGTACTAACCCAAAACTTTGCGAGAGATTTTCCAAAATCATGCAGGATCAGTTCGAGCTGAGCATGATGGGCGAGTTATCATTTTTTCTAGGATTGCAAGTCAAGCAGTCTGATGAAGGAATTCTGATCAACCAGTCGAAGTACACCAAAGAACTATTAAAGAAATACGGAATGAGCACTAGTTCAACTGCCACTCCTATGAGTTCTCCTGCAAACTAGATTTGGATGAAGCAGGCATACCAGTTGAAGTAACAATGCATCGCGGTATTATCGGATAGTTACTGTATTTAATAGCCAACAGAGCTGACATCATGTTTGTTGTTTGTTTGTGTGCTCGCTTCCAATCTAATCCTAAACAATCACACTACACTGCAAGTAAGAGGATTCTTAAGTATCTAAAAGGAACTGAAAATGTTGGCCTATGGTATCCCAAGGATTCAATGTTTAACTTAGTTGGATATTCAGATGCTGATTACGCAGGATGCAAAATTGATAGGAAAAGTACGAGTGGATATTGTCAATTTCTAGGTGATAGATTGATTTCATGGGGTTGTAAGAAGCAGACATCCATCGCAATGTCTATGCATAGGCAAAATACATTGTTTCTGGAAGCTGTTGTGCTCAACTACTATGGATTCAATAGCAACTATGAGATTATGGAATTGAGTCAACTGAGGCACCTATTTTTTGTGATAATACATCTGTCATAGCTATCACATATAATCCAGGTCTTAGTTCTCGGACCAAGCATATTGATATTCATCATTTTATCCGAGAGCATGTAATGAAGAAGGAAATTTGGTTGAAGTACATATATACTGAACAACAAGCAACGGATATCTTCACAAAACCCCTACCGGACGCTAAGTTTTCTTACTTTCGCAATATACTTGGCTTAATTGATATAACTAAGTCATCTTATTTGTTTAATTTATCCTATATACAAAATTAAGGGGGAATTACAATTTAGATATTGCATGAATTTAGGGGGAATATTAATTGAGGGGGAATTTGTGTTTTTTTAATGGTCTGCTGATACTCAGCTGGTAAAACAATTGTCTGCTGCAGTAAATGTTATTTCACCAGTGGACTCTGTTGGGATATGCCCTAAGACAAATCATTAGATGGTTGTTTTGACATACAATGTTTATGATTTTATGAATGACAATTCATTATTATATATTATTCTTTTAACTGTGCGATGTGAATTAATATATATGTTAATGTCCTTAGAATAATATTGTATTATTCTTAAAGATGTCCCTAGTCAAGTATTATCATGAATAGGGATAATGATAATACTTAGAGACTAGTATGTGTTGATCGATGAATTGTTCATTGATATGAGATATCAAATCAACATATGGGTACATGTTAGAGAACGATGTACTGGACAGACCCACCATGAGAATGCAACATGGATAGTTATATGATCGTCATATGCAATTCTCATAGTGATAATAATGTATATAATCCTTACGACTTGTGATCATCGAGATCCCAACATAAGGAGTTATGTATCTTGATATCGTCAAACGTTACCCGTAACAGGGTAATCTATAAAGGCGACTATTGGATACACTACGAATTATGTAGAGGGATGTTGACTGATCGAGATAGGATTTGTCCCTCCTATATAACAGGAGATGTGTTTGGCCCTTGATCAAGTGAGAACTAAAATGCATGGCCATGCTCGAATGAGTCGATATGAGATATCGAGCTTATTCGTTTATTCTAGTTCTACTTGGGGCAAGAAATAGAGATTGAATATACGAGTATGACTATTCCATGACTCGTGTTCAATCTAAACACAAAGGACAAAGGGATTAAGTTACATGGTTAATATTATCACAAGTTCTAAAGGTTATGTCGAGTCATTGACATTCTTGTAATTTGGGTAGCTCGATGTGTTGCTAGACACCGCTCTTAGCTTGTAACGTAAAATGAGATTTTATGTCACTGCCAACATTACAAGATCCTATCGGGTCGCACAAAAGATTAAATCGATAAGGGAAATTAAATTCATTGGATGAATTAATTAATTAAGAAGAGTCTTAATTAAGTGACTAAAAGGTTTTAATTAAATCATGGGTTTGGGCCCATAAGACTTTAAGAAAGTCTTGAACTTTAATTAAAAGCCTTATAATATAAATACAAGGTTTTGATTAATTGTTAATCATACTTTCATATCATACTTTGATATTAAAACCTAGCCACTAAAACCTTGAGTTCTCGGCCACCTCAAGAGGGTGACCTAATCGCCGCCGCCTCACTCTCCATCTCTCGGCCGTCGCCGCCGCTAGTTAAGGAAGGAGATCGGTTGCCTTTAATTGGTTTTGATCCGTGGTTTTGGTTTTGATTCAAGAATAAGTATAGCAACTTATTCTTGAATATCCCTTTTCGATTTGATCGTGTGGATACCGTAGAGGCAAGACCTTGGAGGTGTTGCTTGTGACTCGGAGTTCGTTGGACGTGCTGCTCCGTGGAATCTGCTCAAACACGCTACAAGGGTGAGAATTTTGTAAACCTTTATCCGATATGATATCCTATGTATAGATCCATTGTTCTAGTAATCCAATTTTTTTTTATTCCGCTGCGTTGTATGCTCTAAGGATTACTTACAGTGGTATCAGAGCCGTGTACAAGGCTCATATCGGATTTATGTGATTAAATAGTTTAATCATATTAGTATTAATATTGCATGCTACTTAAAACTGTATGAACATATATGATATGTTAATATTTAGTTTGTGAAAATCATCGTAAAATTGCATTTGATATAATTGGCGAATAATCAAATTTATTGGGCAATATTTTCGGCCATCACCATCACAAATGACACCACGGCTAGCCACATGAGGGATAGGGTTTTCGAACCCTTGGCTCGAGATGGCTTAATCGTTGTGGCTAATAATTGTGCATGGAAGTGTCGAAAATTGATTAGGGTTTAGAACCCATTGGCTCGTGACGGCTAGCTCATGACGGCTAGGGTTTCGAACCCTAGTAGCCGTGCATGGGCTCGGCCATTGTCGCCTCTTATGCTAAGGTTTTGAGACGTGGATGAGTTTTGAACTCTTTGGCTCGATAATGGTTCACGCATGCATGGATTAGTAGCTTTACCACATGAGAGCAAGGTTTTTCGAACCCTTAGCTCGAGATGGTTGAGCCAACCCCGTGCATGGCCTGACCGTGACTCGTGGCTAACAAATTCCGGCGTTTCAAACAAGATGGCTCAATGAAAACCCAAGGTGGTGCGTGGCGGCTAGGGTTTGGAACCCTAGCGCCGCCGCCGCTCGAGCTTGGCTCGGCCATGGGCTAGGGTTTCGAACCCTAGGCCCATTATTGGTCCAGCCGTGTGCTTTTGTGGTTCGAACCATGGTGGTTCGTGTCTTAGTCGCTTAAGTTCGTGGCATGTGATGTCCCGAGCGTACGATAATTTTTCAAAAATTATTTTACAGTTTTAATTAGAATTAAATTTAAAATGTTTAGAATTTAATTAATTAAATGTTAATGCATGCTTTATGTGTTGTTTGAGCATGTGCGTGGTTATAACCCTTTGACCTATTAGATAGGATTTGTGGATGTTTGTAATATATAATACGACCTGCATGTCGTGCCTTCTCTATTTCATTCTAAATGTAATCCCTCCCCTATGTTCCCCTCGAATGTGAATCGAGGAATTCTATATCTTGTAAATAGTGTAGTTTATTTTATTGCTGGTGATCATTGAAGATGGAGCATCGTGCCGGGATGAGGAGGCCATTCACAAATTGGAGCCAAAGGAAGGTGCTTGTGAAGTTACCTTAGGTTGACTCTTAGGATTTTCTCATTGGCTTGAGAGAATCTTTAGTAGGGGCTATAACCATGTCACGTTTAATTATGTATGTTGATGCATGATTTATCTTATGTTTTAGATTGATAATTGTATTACACATATATGTAGATATGTATACAACTATATGTAGTGGACATATTTTAAATTATCAAACTAATCATGAGATCAATAAATCCCTCTAAAATATTAAGTTTTAGATGCCTTCCAAAATTAAAAGTACTCGTCAATAACTTCGATTGTACATGTGTGGGTTTGCCAAAGCAAAGCACCGTGGCAATCTTAGTAAGGCGCGAAAGGATAAAAGTGATATCCGTTATACTTTAAATTGGGTACGACTTAACTAAGTTATCTCAATAGGATTGGGAACTTAGAGGCATGGGTTGGGTTATAATTCATGTGATGAATTGAACAAAGTGTTGTTCGTCCAACTATCCAAGAATTACATGTGATGTAATTGACAAAGTGTTGTCTACCTAAATAACCGAGTCTTGGGCGATTAGCCAAAGCTAACTCAAGATTAGGCGAAATATGGATCTTGGCCCACTAAAGGTTTTGAGGGTTGATATTTTTTTAAACAAAATAGTGGGAGTATCATTTAATATAAGACCATGTTAAATGATTAAATCATAAACTTATTTTGCATATTTATATTGTAGATATCCATGGCAACTTACAACGTTACTAGCACATTATCACTGCGATCGGTCCTTGCGAAGGACAAATTAAATGGGACAAATTTCCTAGACTGGCATAGGAACTTGAGGATAGTCCTCAAACAAGAAAAGAAACAATATGTCCTAGAGGAACCCTTACCCGCTGAGGAACCTCCCCTAACGGCTACAAGAGCCGAAAAAGATGCTTACAAGAAGCATCAAAGTGACGCACTTGATGTTGGGTGCCTTATGCTTGCAACCATGAACTCTGAGCTTCAGAAGCAACATGAGGAAATGGAGGCGTTTGATATGATCGAGCACCTTAAGCAACTGTACCAACAACAAGCTAGACAAGAGAGGTATGACGTCTCTAAAGCGTTGTTCCAGTGCAGGATGGTAGAGGGAAGCCTAGTTGGAACTCATGTGCTCAAGATGATTGGGTACATTGAGAATCTGGACAAGCTGGGTTTTCCATTGGACCAAGAGTTGGCCACCGATGTGATCTTGCAATCGTTGCCTGAGAGCTTCAGTCAATTCGTAGTAAATTACAATATGACTGACATGGAAAAGACTCTACCACAATTGCTTGGTATGTTGAGAACATATGAAGCAAATACAAAGAAGACTAAGGACACAAATGTTCTTATTGTGAACAAGGGCAAAGGAAAGGCCAAAGCTAAATGCAATAAGAAAACAAAGAAGGTATTTGTTAAATCTAAGCCAAGTCTTATGCATTGAAACCAAAAGGAGGGATAGCAAAGGAAGGGAACTGTTACCATTGCGGTGAGACCGGCCAATGGAAAAGAAACTGCAAAGTATATCTGGAGGATCTAAAGAAAGGAAGTGTGACTTCCACTTCAGGTATTTTTGTTATAGAAGTCAATTTATCTACTTCTTCATCATGGGTATTAGTTACTGGATGTGGATCTCACATTTGTGTAAATGTGCAGGATCTAAAAAGGAGTAGGACGTTGGCGAAAGGTGAAGTTGATCTCCGAGTTGGAAATGGAGCAAGAGTTGCTGCATTAGCTATAGGAGATTATAGTTTAGCTTTACCTTCTGGTTTATCATTGATTTTAAAAGACTGTTATTTTGTGCCATCTATTACTAAAAACATAATTTCTATTTCTTGTTTAGACAAGTATGGTTTTTCATTTATAATAAAGGACAACTGTTGTTCTATTTATTTAAATGATATGTTTTTGCTAGTGCACAAATGGTGAATGGTCTTTATGTATTAAATCTTGATATGCCTATCTATAACATAAATACTAAAAGGATTAAAAATAATGATTGTAATCCGACTTATCTCTGGCACTGTCGCTTGGGCCACATAAACGAGAACCGCATATCTAAACTTCATAAGGATGGAGTATTAGACTCATTTGATTTTGAATCATATGAAACATGCGAATCTTGTTTAATGGGCAAGATGACTAAAGCCCCTTTCAAGGGACATGTTGAAAGGGAAAATGTTTTATTGGGACTGATACATAGTGATGTATGTGGACCAATAAGTACACAAGCTAGAGTTGGTTTTCAATACTTCGTTACATTTACTGATGACCTCAGTAGATATGGGTATGTGTACCTAATGAAGCATAAGCATGAAACCTTTGAAAAGTTCAAAGATTTCAAGAATGAAGTACAAAACCAACTTGGCAAAAGTATCAAAATCCTTCGATCAGATCGAGGAGGTGAATACTTAAGCCAAGAGTTTCATGACTATCTAAAGGAGTGTGGGATAGTCCCACAACTCACTCCTCCGTATACTCCACAATGGAATGGTGTATCCGAGAGGAGAAATCGAACCTTGTTGGACATTGTTAGATCAATGAGTCATGCAGATCTTCCGATATCGTTTTGGGGACACGCTCTAGAAACAGCGATTTTCTTACTGAACCGTGTTCCATCTAAATCAGTGGAAAAGACACCATATGAGATATGGACTGGGAAGCGTCCTAGTATGTCTTTTATGAAGATTTGGGGTTGTGAGGCTTACGCAAGACGTCACGCCTCCAATAAACTTGGACCCAAATATGATAAGTGTTTATTTGTGGGGTATCGTAAGGAAACGAAAGGATACTATTTCTATTATCTCACCGAGAACAAAGTAGTTGTTGCTCGGACTGGTGTCTTTCTTGAAAGAGAATTTATTTCGAGAAGAACCAGTGGGAGACAAATAGAACTTAGTGAAGTTCAACCCCAAGAAAACATTGAACATGATATTGAGATGGAAACAGAGCAGACACCACAAGCTGTTGTGGATGAAATGCCTGCTCAAGAGACACAAGCCCAGCGTAGGTCTGTAAGAGAACACCGTGAGCAACAGAGATATGGATTTCTTGTGACTCAACAAGGTGACTTACTACTTATTGATGAGGATGAGCCGTCATCTTATCAACAAGCTATAATGGGCAATGATTCTGAGAAATGGCAAGAGGCCATGAAATCTGAGATGGAATCCATGTATGCAAACCAAGTATGGACTTTGGTTGATCCACCTGAAGGGGTACGACCCATAGGGTGCAAATGGATTTTCAAGAAAAAGACCGATATGGATGGTAACGTACAAACCTATAAAGGTCGGCTGGTTGCAAAAGGATTCAAACAAATTCATGGTATTGACTATGATGAAACCTTTTCACCAATGGCCATGGTTAAATCCATAAGGATCTTACTTGCAATAGCTGCATTTCATGATTATGAAATCTGGCAGATGGATGTCAAAACAGCTTTCCTTAATGGAAATCTGCTCGAGGATGTGTACATGACACAGCCCGAGGGTTTTGTCAATCCAAAGGATGCTGGAAAGATATGCAAGCTACAACGATCCATTTATGGATTGAAGCAAGCTTCTCGGAGTTGGAATCTTCGATTTGATGATGCAATCAAAGAGTTTGGTTTTATCAAAAACGAAGATGAACCTTGTGTCTACAAGAAGGTCAGTGGGAGCGTAATCATTTTCCTAGTGTTGTATGTAGATGACATACTTCTCATTGGAAATGATATCTCTGCCTTACAATCTGTAAAGATTTGGCTAGGGAATTACTTTTCGATGAAAGACTTGGGAGAAGCCACCTATGTATTAGGAATCAAGATCTATAGAGATAGATCGAGAAGGCTTCTTGGCCTAAGTCAAAGTACATACATAGACAGAGTGCTTAAAAGGTTTAGCATGCAAGAATCAAAGAAAGGATTCGTGCCTATGACACATGGTATTTATCTCTCGAAGGAACAGTGTCCTTCAACACCAGATGAGAGACAACGCATGAGTAAGATTCCATATGCGTCAGCTATTGGATCTATCATGTATGCCATGATATGTACTCGTCCCGATGTATCGTATGCTTTGAGCATGACAAGCAGATATCAAGTTGATCCAGGTGAAGGTCACTGGATTGCTGTCAAGAATATCCTGAAGTACTTGAGAAGAACTAAGGATACATTCTTGATTTATGGAGGTGAGGAAGAGCTCAATGTAATGGGTTACACTGATGCAAGCTTCCAAACTGACAAAGATGATTTTCGATCGCAATCTGGATATGTGTATTGCCTAAATGGAGGTGCTGTGAGCTGGAAGAGTTCAAAGCAAGAAACAGTAGCCGATTCTACAACGGAAGCTGAGTATATTGCTGCCTCGGATGCAGCAAAGGAAGCGGTTTGGATGAGGAAGTTCATTTCTGAACTTGGAGTGGTGCCTAGCATTAAAGATCCGATAGAACTCTATTGTGACAACAATGGAGCGATCGCATTGGCTAAGGAACCAAGATCTCACCAAAGATCCAAGCACATAATTAGGCGTTTCCATTTCATTCGAGAAATCGTTGAAATGGGGGATGTTAAAATATGCAAAGAACCAACAGATGATAATGTATCTGACCCATTGACGAAGCCACTGTCACAGCAGAAGCATGATCGTCATACTAGATCTCTAGGCATTAGGTATATGTCTGAGTGGTCTTAGTGCAAGTGGGAGATTTGTTGGGATATGCCCTAAGACAAATCATTAGATGATTGTTTTGACATACAATGTTTATGATTTTATGAATGGCAATTCATTATTATATATTATTCTTTTAACTGTGCAATGTGAATTAATATATATGTTAATGTCCTTAGAATAATATTGTATTATTCTTAAAGATGTCCCTAGTCAAGTATTATCATGAATATGGATAATGATAATACTTAGAGACTAGTATGTGTTGATCGATGAATTGTTCATTGATATGAGATATCAAATCAACATATGGGTACATGTTAGAGAACGATGTACTGGACAGACCCACCATGAGAATGCAACATGGATAGTTATATGATCGTCATATGCAATTCTCATAGTGATAATAATGTATATAATCCTTACGACTTGTGATCATCAGAGATCCCAACATAAGGAGTTATGTATCTTGATATCGTCAAACGTTACCCGTAACAGGGTTATCTATAAAGGCGACTATTGGATACACTACGAATTATGTAGAGGGATGTTGACTGATCGAGATAGGATTTGTCCCTCCTATATAACAGGAGATGTGTTTGGCCCCTGATCAAGTGAGAACTAAAATGCATGGCCATGCTCGAATGAGTCGATATGAGATATCGAGCTTATTCGTTTATTCTAGTTCTACTTGGGGATCAAGAAATAGAGATTGAATATACGAGTATGACTATTCCATGACTCGTGTTCAATCTAAACACAAAGGACAAAGGGATTAAGTTACATGGTTAATATTATCACAAGTTCTAAAGGTTATGTCGAGTCATTGACATTCTTGAAATTTGGTAGCCTCGATGTGTTGCTAGACACCGCTCTTAGCTTGTAAAGTAAAATGAGATTTTATGTCACTGCCAACATTACAAGATCCTATCGGGTCGCACAAAAGATTAAATCGATAAGGGAAATTAAATTCATTGGATGAATTACTTAATTAAGAAGAGTCTTAATTAAGTGACTAAAATGTTTTAATTAAATCATGGGTTTGGGCCCATAAGACTTTAAGAAAGTCTTGAACTTTAATTAAAAGCCTTATAATATAAATACAAGGTTTTGATTAATTGTTAATCATACTTTCATATCATACTTTGATATTAAAACCTAGCCACTAAAACCTTGAGTTCTCGGCCACCTCAAGAGGGTGACCTAATCGCCGCCGCCTCACTCTCCATCTCTCGGCCGTCGCCGCCGCTAGTTAAGGAAGGAGATCGGTTGCCTTTAATTGGTTTTGATCCGTGGTTTTGGTTTTGATTCAAGAATAAGTATAGCAACTTATTCTTGAATATCCCTTTTCGATTTGATCGTGTGGATACCGTAGAGGCAAGACTTTGGAGGTGTTGCTTGTGACTCGGAGTTCGTTGGACGTGCTGCTCCGTGGAATCTGCTCAAACACGCTACAAGGGTGAGAATTTTGTAAACCTTTATCCGATATGATATCCTATGTATAGATCCATTGTTCTAGTAATCCAATTTTTTTTTATTCCGCTGCGTTGTATGCTCTAAGGATTACTTACAGACTCTGCATACCATTGAACATTATCATATATGCTCTGCTGTTAATAACTTCGTTAATTATAAACCAATTGGAACTTCGGGTTTCGAACTTAATTTTCATTAATATTGAATTATTTTGGTCCCGCTTTAATCGTGTTTGTTTCAGTTTATTTCAAAAAAATTCCTTGGTTAGATGACCGTCACGTGTCCATGTGTCCGCTCATCTACAGTACGACGTTACGCCTCTCTTCTCTTTAACCGCCATTAACATTTTCAGTTTTCACTTTTACCATCTCCAACTTACTGTGCTAACAATTGTTTGAAGCAATTTTTATTCACAGTTTCTAAGCAATCCAGAAATCAAGATGTCAAAGACTAGCCAGCCAAGTTTCGTTACCAATGCTGTCCATGTTGACTTTGATTTGTCTACACCAGCACCGATGACGAAATGACTAGTATTTTCCGATGTTTGGAAAACTCAGGACTATTAATCTTGTTGGGTCTCACTCCGATGTTCTACAAAGAAGCTCTTCAAGAGTTTTAAGCCTCAGCACAGGTAGTAAACAACACAGTGGTGTCCTCGTCTCTGGCCAATCTGTCAAAATCACACAAGAGGACTTCTCTACTCAACTGAGCCTTCCCACTGCCGGGCTCACTGATCTTTCTGTCATCTCCATCTCCGTTCGAGATGAGATGCGTATTGTATTCTCAGAATCTGGCCTATGACTGCGGAGCCCTCCTTCAAAAAGATTCTGATGAAGAACCATTTCAGACTGCTAGCAGACATCATTGGCAAGGGTCTGATGTTCAAAGTTGGGTCGTTTGATGTCATCACCCCAGATAAATTTGAGGTGATGTGTGTTGTTGTTAAAGGCATAGATGTCAACTGGTCTATGGTACTTTTTCAAGTACTGATTGGCTTAGTTGAATCTGCCAAAGGCCATTCCGGATTCGCCGTCCCGCTCAGTCGAATTCTGGAGAGCAAGAATCTACAAGCGGAGGCGATCTTCACTCTTCACCCAGAGAGGCTCTTAAACGCCAAGTATCTGCTGATCCACAGGAAACCGATCAGAGGATAAGGTTGTCCCTCCAAAACTGTTCCCGCCAAGAGGAGGAAGCCTCAGGTGGTTAGTGATTCTGAGCAGACTATCTTAGAGTGCTGAGTCATCACTCCTCCTCCACCAAAGAAGCCAAGAACCAAGAAAGGGACTCATGTTGTCTCCAAGAAGCAAATCCCTGCTGCTGCCACAGTAGTCTCAGCAGAGGAAACAATTGTTGATCCGGGTATCAGCTCATAAATTATTTCAACTGAGGAAGCAGTTGAAATTACTTCACCAATGGACATCATCCCTGCTGTGCCAGCACCTACTGCTTCCACTACCACCGACTTATCACTAAGTTCTCGCCGAGGGGCATGCTCATTTACCCTCAGCCTAAGACCACTGACGATCAGCTGCTCCATCTGCCATCCTCCTTACACTCTTGAAGGACGAGGCAAAGCTGCTATGGAACTCGTCTCCACTCCAGTGGCAACTGAGATAGCATTAGTGCTTGAAGAGGCAGAAGCACAACTTCAACCACACCTAGAGATATTTAGCAGATGGGTGAGAGCTCGTCTGAAAATTAGATTCAATGAATTCACCCGGGTTCTTAAGAAGGCAAGGATTGATGAAAATATCATCCTTGAGTACCTACACATCCAGGATGTTGAAAAGGTTCTGAAATTGAGAGAGGTCTTCCGGCTGATGAAGTATGTCAGTGGACTTGACACACTTGTCCAGTCCAGACATAAGGAGTTTAAGTCAAGCTTGGGTACTGCTAATGATGAGTCACGACATTGTTGTTCTACATGCATTGGAAGCTAAACTTGCCTTAGCTGAAAGGACATTGTGTTAGGAATCCATCATGCAATACGCAGCGGAAAATAAAATTTTGGATTCCTACCATAGTACCTATATAAAGTGATCATACCAAGATAGTTAAGAATCATACCCTTGTAGCGTGTTTGTAGCAGAATCCTCGTTGCAAGACCACGAGTCACAAACAAAGATTTGCACCTTCGTCTCTACGGTATCCACACGATCAAATCGAAAAGGGTGTTCAAGAACGAGTTACTAGACTCGTTCTTAAACCGGAACTAAACTCACGGTTCAAAACCGATCAACGACGGCCAATCAAATCCCTATTCACGGCGGCTCGGCGGCGTGAGGTTGGGAGGAAGAGGCGGTGGCCGAGAGGTTAGAGTTTGGTGGCTATTAGGTTTGATAAAAAAAATGATTAACACTTAATCAACCTTATTATCATATTATATAATGCATATTAGATTTAATTAAAGGCTTTCAAAAAGCCTCATTGACCCAAACCCAATATATTAATTAAATCCATATATCTAATACTTATAATCAAGACTCTTCTTAATTAATTAATTCATCCAATGAATTATATCTCGCTTTATTGATTTAATCTTTTGTGTGACCCGATAGAATCTTACAATGTTGGCAGCGACATAAAATCTAATTTTATGTCACGAGCAATGAACGGTATCTAGCAACACATCAAGGCTACCCAAATTACAAGAATGTCATTGACTCGACATAACCTACGGACTGTGATAATATTGACCATGTAACTTAATCCCTTTGTCCAATGTGTTTAGATTGAACACGAGTCATGGAATAGTCATACTCATATATTCAATCTTTTATTTCTTGATCCCCAATTAGAACTAGAATAAAAGAATAAGCTCGATATCACATATCGACTCATTCGAGCACGGTCATGCATTTTAGTCTTACTTGATCAAGGGCCCAAACACTTGTCCTGTTATATAGGAGGGACAAATCCTTTCTTGATCACTCAACATCCCTCTACATAATTCGTGGTGTATCCAATGATTGTCTTTATAGTTTACCATGTTACAGGTAACGTTTGACAATATCAAGATACATGACTCCTTATGTTGGGATCTCTGGTGATCTCAAGTCGTAAGGATTACATACATTTTTATCACTATGAGAATTGCTTATGACGTTCATATAATTATCCATGTAGCATTCTCATGGTGGGTCTGTCCAGTACATTGTTCTCTAACATGCACCCATGTGTTGATTTGATATCTCATATCTATGAACAATTCATCAATCAAAACATACTAGTCTCAATGCATTATCATTATCCCGATTCATGATAATACTTGACTAGGGACAATCTTTAAGAACAATACAATATTATTCTAAGGACATTAACTTATATATTAATTCATATTACACAGATACTCGAATAATATATAATAATGAATTGCCATTAATAAAACCATAATACATTGTATGTCATAAGCAATCATCTAATGAGTTGTCTTAGGGCATATCCCAACAAATCTCCCACTTGCACTAAAACCAATCAGACATATACTTAATGCCTAGAGATCTAGTATGACGATCATGCTTCTACTGTGATAGTGGCTTTGTCAGTGGGTCAGATACATTATCATCAGTTGGTACTTTGCATATTTTTACATCTCCTCTTTCAACGATTTCTTGAATGAAATGAAAGCGCCGAAGTATGTGCTTGGATCTTTGGTTAGATCTAGGTTCCTTAGCCAATGCGATGGCTCCATTGTTGTCACAATAGAGTTCAATCGGATCTAGTATGCTAGGCATCACCCCAAGTTCAGAGATGAACTTCTTGATCCAAACAGCTTCCTTTGCTGCATCGAGGCAGCAATGTATTCAGCTTCAGTTGTAGAATCGGCTACTGTCTCTTGCTTTGAACTCTTCCAGCTCACAGCACCTCCATTTAGGCAAAACACATATCCTTATTGCGATCGGAAATCATCTTTGCCGGTTTGGAAGCTTGCATCAGTGTAACCTATTACATTGAGCTCTTCCTCACCTCCATAAATCAAGAATGTAACATTAGTTCTTCTCAAGTACTTCAGGATATTCTTGACAGCAATCCAGTGACATTCACCTGGATGAACCTGATATCTGCTCGTCATGCTCAAAGCATACGAGACATCGGGACTAGTACATATCATGGCATACATGATAGATCCAATAGCTGACACATATGGAATCTTACTCATGTGTTGTCTCTCATCTGGTGTTGAAGGACACTGATCCTTCGAGAGATGTATCCCATGTGTCATAGGCACGAATCCTTTCTTTGATTCTTGCATGCTAAACCGTTTTAGCACTTTGTCTATGTATGTACTTTGACTTATGCCAAGCAATCTTCTTGACCTATCATTATAGATCTTGATACCTAATACATAAGTGGCTTCACCCAAGTCTTTCATAGAAAAACAATTCCCTAGCCAAATCTTTACAGATTGTAAGGCAGGGATATCATTCCCGATTAGAAGTATGTCATCTACATACAATATTAGGAAGATAATTATGCTCCCACTGACCTTCTTGTAGACACAAGGTTCATCTACGTTTTTGATGAAACCAAACTCTTTGACTGCATCATCAAAACGAAGATTCCAACTCCGAGAAGCTTGCTTCAATCCATAAATGGATCGTTGTAGCTTGCATATCTTTCTAGCATCCTTTGGATCGACAAAACCCTCAGGTTGTGTCATGTACACATCCTCAAGTAAATTTCCATTAAGGAAGGTTGTTTTTTGACATCCATCTGCCAAATTTCATAGTCATGAAATGCAGTTATTGCAAGTAAGATCCTAATGGATTTAACCATGGCAACTGGCGAAAAAGTTTCATCATAGTCAATACAATGAATTTGTTTGAAACCTTTTGCAACCAGTCGACCTTTAAAGGTTTGTACATTACCATCCATGTCGGTCTTTTTCTTGAAAACCCATTTGCACCCTATGGGTCTTACCCCTTCAGGGGTTAACCAAAGTCCATACTTGGTTTGCATACATGGATTCCATCTCAGATTTCATGGCTTCTTGCCATTTCTCAGAATCAGGGCCCATTAGAGCTTCTTGATAAGATGACGGCTCATCATCATCAATAAGTAGTAAGTCACCTTGTTGAGTCACAAGAAATCCATATCTCTGTGGCTCACGGTGTCTCTTACAGACCTACGCTGGGCTTGTGTCTCTTGAGCAGGCATTTCATCCACAACAGCTTGTGGTGTCTGCTCTGTTTCCATCTCAATATCATGTTCAATGTTTTCTTGGGGTTGAACTTCACTAAGTTCTATTTGTCTCCCACTGGTTCTTCTCGAAATAAATTCTCTTTCAAGAAAGACACCAGTCCGAGCAACAACTACTTTGTTCTCGGTGAGATAATAGAAATAGTATCCTTTCGTTTCCTTACGATACCCCACAAATAAACACTTATCAGATTTGGGTCCAAGTTTATTGGAGGCGTGACGTCTTGCGTAAGCCTCACAACCCCAAATCTTCATAAAAGACATACTAGGACGCTTCTTAGTCCATATCTCATATGGTGTCTTTTCTACTGATTTAGATGGAACACGGTTCAGCATAAATATTGTTGTTTCTAAAGCATGTCCCCAAAAGAAAGTCGGAAGATCTGCATGACTCATCATTGATCGAACCATGTCCAACAAAGTCCGATTCCTCCTTTCGGATACACCATTCCATTGTGGAGTATACGGAGGTGTGAGTTGTGGGACTATCCACACTCCTTTAGATAGTCATGAAACTCTTGGCTTAGGTATTCTCCTCCTCGATCTGATCGGAGGTTTTTGATACTTTTGCCAAGTTGGTTTTGTACTTCATTCTTGAAATCTTTGAACTTTTCAAAGGTTTCATGTTTATGTTTCATTAGGTACACATACCCATATCTACTGAAGTCATCAGTAAATGTAACGAAGTATTGAAAACCACCTCTAGCTTGTCTGCTTATTGGTCCACATACATCACTATGTATGAGACTCAATAAATCATTCGTCCTTTCAACATGTCCCTTGAAAGGAGCTTTAGTCATATTGCCCATTAAACAAGATTCACATGTTTCATATGATTCAAAATCAAATGAATCTAACACTCCATCCTTATGAAGTTTTGATATGTGATTCTCGTTTATATGGCCCAAGCGACAATGCCAGAGATAAGTTGGATTTAAATCATTATTCTTAATCCTTTTAGTATTTATGTTATAGACAGGCATATCTAGATTTAAAACATAAAGACCATTAATCAATTGTGCACTAGCATAAAACATCTCATTCAAATAAATGGAGCAACATTTGTCCTTTATAATAAATGAAAAACCAATCTTGTACAAACAAGAAATCGAAATAATGTTTCTAGTAATAGATGGCACAAAATAACAGTCTTGTAAATCTAGTATTAAACCAGAAGGCAAAGTTAATGAATAATCTCCAATAGCTAATGCAGCGACTCTTGCTCCATTTCCCACTCGGAGATCAACCTCGCCTTTTGCCAACATCCTACTCCTTTTGAGATCCTGGACATTAACACAAATGTGAGAACCACATCCAGTATCTAATACCCATGATGAAGAAGTAGATAAATTGACTTCTATAACAAAAATACCTGAAGTGGAAGTCACACTTCCCTTTGTCTTCTTAAGACCTTCCAGCTATAATTTGCAGTTCCTCTTCCAATGACCAGTCTCACCGCAATGGAAGCAGTTCCCTTCCTTAGCCACTCCTCCCTTTGGCTTGAGTGCAGAAGCATGAGGCTAGACTTAACAAAGACTTTCTTGTTCTTCTTAAAGCCTTTTGCTTTAGTCTTTCCCTTACTCTTATTCACAATAAGAACATTAGTGGGCTTAGACTTCTTTGAGTTTGCTTCATATGTTCTCAACATACCAAGCAATTGCGGTAGAGTCTTTTCGATTTCAATCATATTGTAATTCAAGACAAATTGACTGTACCTATCAGGCAATGATTGCAAGATTACGCCAGTGGCCAACTGTTGGTCCAATGGAAAACCCAGCTTCTCAAGATTCTCAATGTACCCAATCATCTTCAGTACATGAGTTCCAACAAGGCTTCCTTCTACCATTCTGCACTGGAATAACTCTCTAGAGACGTCATACCTCTATTGTCTAGCTTGTTGTTGGTAGAGTTGCTTTAAGTACTCGATCATATCGAACGCCTCCATTTCCTCATGTTGCTTCTGAAGCTCAGAGTTCATGGTGGCACGCATAAGGCAACAAACATCAAGTACGTCATCCTGATGCTTCTTGTAAGCATCCTTATCGATTTTAGCGGCTGTTACGGGAGGTTCCTCAGCAGGTAAGGGTTTCTCTAGGACATATTGCTTTTTCTCTTGTTTGAGGACAATCCTCAAATTCCTATACCAGTCTAGGAAATTAGTCCCATTCAGTTTATTCTTCTCAAGGACCGATCGCAATGATAGTGTGCTAGTTACGTTGTTTGATGCCATGGATATCTACAATATAAATATGCAAAATAAGTTTATGATTTTAATCATTTAATAAGGTCTTATATTAAATGACACTCCCACTATTTTGTTTAAAATATCAACCCTCGAAAACTTAGTGGGCCAAGATCCATATTTCACCTAATCCTGAGTTAGCTTTGGCTAATCACCAAGACTCGGTTATTTAGGTAGACAACACTTTGTCAGTTAGATCACATGTAATTCTTGGATGGTTGGACGAACAACACTTTGTTCAAATTCATCTAATGAATTATTATCCAACCCCATGCCTCTAGGTTCCCAATCCTATTGAGATAACCTAGTTAAGTCGAACCCAATTTTAAAATGGATATCACTTTTATCCTTTCGCGCCTTTCTAAGATTGTCACGGTGCTTTGCTTTGGCAAACCCACACATGTTCAATCGAAGCTTGACGAGTATTTTTAATTGGAAGGCATCTTGATTGACTTAATATTATAAGAGGGATTTATTGATCGCATGATTTTATTAATATTGAAAATATGTCTGGTACATATATGAATATATACATATCTACATATATGTATATCAAACATCAATATTAAATAAAACGATAAACATGCATCTTATACATCAACATAAAATAAATGTGACATGGTTATAGCCCCAACTAATGATTATTTCAAGCCAATGAGAAAATACTAAAAGGTCAACCTAAGGTAACTTCTCCAAGCACCTCTTTGGCTCCCTTTTGTGAATGGTCTCCTCATCCCGGCTCCTTGCTCCATCTTCATTGATCTCCATAAACAAAATAAACTATAGTATTAAACAATTACATGATATAGAGAATTCCTCGAGTTACATTCGAGGGGAACATAGGGGAAGGATAACATTTAGGAAAAATAGAGAAGGCACGACACGCAGGCCGTATTAAATTACAAACATTCACAAAATCCTATCTAATAGGTCATAGGGCTATAACCATGCACCATGCTCAAACAACACATAAAGCATGCTATAACAATTAATGAATTAAATTCTAAACATTTTAAAATTTAATTCTAATTAAAATTGTAAAATAAAATTTATGAAATTATCGTACGCTCGGGATATCACATGCCACGGATACTTGGCGCGCCTCAAGCCATGGACTTGCTAACCTTAGCAAGCCCACGGTTGCAGCCATGTCTCGGTCCAAGGTTCGAAAACCTAGCCTAACCCACGGCCCAACCATGCACGAGACTAGGGTTCGAAACCCTAGCCATGTCGGCGGCGGCTTGGAGCTCCTTGAACCAAAAAGGGTTCAAAACCCTAGTTACACGGCCGCGGCGGCCGAGAGCCATGGTGCAAATGGTTCGAAACCCTAGCCCTTTCGCGGCGACTCGGCCCATGCATGAGCCAAGGGTCTGAGATCCTAGCTCCATGCGGCGGCCGTGAGGATCATGTGAGCCAATGGCTCGGTTTTGATCACGAATTATCATATACTTCGATCCGTCAATTATATCGCATATAATATTGCGATAATTCCCACAAAAAAGATTAATACATATCATAAATTAATTAAACAGTTTTAAAGCATGCATAAGATTCAAAACATGATTAAACAATTAATCACATAAATCCGATATGAGCTTTGTACACGGTCTGATGCCACTATTAGGAATCCATCATGCAATACGCAGCGGAAAATAAAATTTTGGATTCCCACCATAGGACCTATACAAAGTGATCATACCGAGATAGTTAAGAATCAAACCCTTGTAGCGTGTTTGTAGCAGAATCCTCGTTGCAAGACCACGAGTCACGAACAAAGATTTGCACCTTCGTCTCTACGGTATCCACACGATCAAATCGAAAAGGGTGTTCAAGAACAAGTTGCTAGACTCGTTCTTAAACCGGAACTAAACTCACGGTTCAAAACCGATCAACGGCGGCCGATCAAATCCCTATTCACGGCGGCGCGGCGGCGTGAGGTTGGGAGGAAGAGGCGGTGGCCGAGAGGTTAGAGTTTGGTGGCTATTAGGTTTGATAAAAAAAATGATTAACGCTTAATCAACCTTGTTATCATATTATATAATGCATATTAGATTTAATTAAAGGCTTTCAAAAAGCCTCATTGGCCCAAACCCAATATATTAATTAAATCCATATATCTAATACTTATAATTAAGACTCTTCTTAATTAATTAATTCATCCAATGAATTATATCTCCATTTATCGATTTAATCTTTTGTGTGACCCGATAGGATCTTGCAATGTTGGCAGCGACATAAAATCTAATTTTATGTCACAAGCAATGAGCGGTATCTAGCAACACATCAAGGCTACCCAAATTACAAGAATGTCATTGACTCGACATAACCTACGGACTGTGCTAATATTAACCATGTAACTTAATCCCTTTGTCCAATGTGTTTAGATTGAACACAAGTCATGGAATAGTCATACTCATATATTCAATCTTTTATTTCTTAATCCCCAAGTAGAACTAGAATAAACGAATAAGCGCGATATCACATATCGACTCATTCGAGCACGGCCATGCATTTTAGTCTTACTGATCAAGGGCCCAAACACTTCTCCTGTTATATAGGAGGGACAAATCCTTTCTTGATCACTCAACATCCCTCTACATAATTCGTGGTGTATCCAATGATTGTCTTTATAGTTTACCCTGTTACAGGTAACGTTTGACAATATCAAGATACACGACTCCTTATGTTGGGATCTCTGGTGATCTCAAGTCGTAAGGATTACATACATTTTTATCACTATGAGAATTGCTTATGACGTTCATATAACTATCCATGTAGCATTCTCATGGTGGGTCTGTCCAGTACATTGTTCTCTAACATGCACCCATGTGGTGATTTGATATCTCATATCTATGAACAATTCATCAATCAAAACATACTAGTCTCAATGCATTATCATTATCCTGATTCATGATAATACTTGACTAGGGACAATCTTTAAGAACAATACAATATTATTCTAAGGGCATTAACTTATATATTAATTCATATTACACAGATACTCGAATAATATATAATAATGAATTGCAATTAATAAAACCATAATACATTGTATGTCATAAACAATCATCTAATGAGTTGTCTTAGGGCATAACACAACACATTGCATGATCTCAAAATCACCATGGGACTGCACTCATGCTCTGCCCAACTGGCATATGCTCCAGCAGCGACTACTGAATGGATAATGGTTGTGGTGGCCCCAACAGAGGTATCTCCTATAAGTGTCTCTTCTACTGATTCCATAGCCGAACCTACTACCTCTCCCGAACCCCTTACTGTATCCGATCAACTTCCAACTCTATCGGATGTTGATCCTCTTAATATTGATACGGTAATTAAATCAGTAGTACATCAGGTAAACCTCTCCTCGGAGGATGATGAATCTACTGATTCCATGCCTCCTCACCAACTGCTCTAGCCGTAATACCCTATCCTCCTCAACCTGCACAAACAAACTGACCACTGAACCCACTTTTACATCCCCACTGATAGAACTTTTAACCACCATTCCCTTTGACTTCACAAACTGTGATGCCCCGAAAATAATTAATTGCAATCTGGGCATTAATTATGTTTATATGATGAATTATGTTGATAACTGATTTATGTGTTGAAATTAATTATCATGTTGAAATGCTTAGTCACATGATAGGCGTGACCCGGGGTTGCATTTCAGGGTGTATGTTATGCATGTTAGAAAATAAGATGTTAACATGATTTATTGTTTTGGTTGCTAATTATGAGGAAGATATGAAGTTAGAGGACGTTTGTTGCATTTTTGTAAAATGCTTTTAAAATGTCATGTTGTGGTATTTTATACATCATGTTAACTTTGGGGTTCAGATTTTAATTAACTTACAACCCCTTTTTAACCCCCACTATACCCACCTTTCTACTACACTTTATTCACCTTATTCCTTTTCTCTCTTACATCCCCAACTCACTCTCAAACCCTACCCATTTATCCCATTTTCGAAATCTAGCAAGGAAGGGGAAGGAAAGCTCCACAAAACCTTTGTTTTTGAGATCTTTGTTAAGATTTGGAGTCCCCGAGAGGTATGGAACCCTTCCTAAAGTTTTGATGATGTTGTTTTGAAATGGGATGATTTTTGAAGTGTTTTAGGTGGGTTTGTTTTGAGTTTGGGTTGTATGTTGTTGGGGTATGATCTTTGAAGTGTTTTATGTGGGTTTTAGTGAGTTATGATGTTGTTGGTGTTTTAGGAAAGTATTGGTTTGAAGGGTATAAGATGGAGCTTGAAAAATGCTCAAAAATGGTGAAAAATCGCGCACCAGCAGGTGGCGATCGATCGCCATATATGAGGTGATCGATCGCCAAAGGCCAGTAGCGATTTACACAGCAGGCGATCGATCGCCTCAAATTAAGCGATTGATCGTCGAGAAGCGAACAGTTAGGCGATCGATCGCCATGTTTAAAGCGATCGATCGCCGCTGTTTAAAAATTGGAAAATGATGATTTTGTTTTGGTATTTGGCTATTGTTTAGCTTCTAATATTGATTTGTATGAATGTGTAGAACCATCCCAGGTATCCACAACTTCAAGGAGATAAAGTTCTCCAATTTCTCCACTTTTGGGAATTAAGGTACGTAAGAAGCGTACGGGCATCGGACGGTAAAACACATTCCTACAGTAAGACTATGCCATGATTTCATAAGTATCTATGATGTTTATGACGATGATTATGATAAGTAAGTTTATGATGATGATGTTTATGATGAATGAAGATGATATGATGTTCATGATGATGATCATGATAAGTAAGTTACGATGATGATGTTTATGATGAGTAAAGATGATATGATGTTCATGATGATGATCATGATAAGTAAGTATAAGATGATGATGTTTATGATATGATGATGATGTATGTATTTAACTATGTTATTGAGAATGGTTGAGTGTACTGGTTGTTGTTATGGGAAAGCGAGGAAGGTACTTATCGCTGACATAGCTAGCGAGGAATTACATCCGCTATCAAGGTGTAGCGAGGGGTAATCACAGTACCGCTATATGTCGAAGCGAGGGGGCCAATTGTTCCGCGGACATAACAAGACCAGAAACATCCCCATTTCTCAATAACATTGTGGATTATGAGCATATATGTGAAGTATGATTTTAATCATTATGTCAAGAACTAATGGATATATGCATGACTATGAAACAGGGACAACCAAAGTGGGTTAATTCGATTAACCAGGAAGTATATGGTACGATTATTTCCATGCATTTATTTATATGCCATTATCTTTATGATGCTAAGTAATGATGTACATGCTCATGATGAGTTGTTTCTGTAAGTACACTTTTGGACTAAAGGACTAAGGGTCGGGTTGAGGCAGTGAGCTAAAAGGAGCATGATTGAACATAGGATACAAGATTTTGATAGTCTCTACTCTAGGAGTAGTGTAAACCTATAATGTTAGCATTCATTTTTGGGAATGTAATTATTAAACTTGAAATTTTATTTTTGGCCTGTAATTTTATTAGCTCAAAGCAACAACCGGTGCCCCAAGAGGTTATGAATGCACGTTTAGTCCATAATATGTTATTAGTTATGATGTTAAGGTAGGAAGACCCTACACAAACCTTCCCATCCACAAAACTAGCATATCCCCATTGCCCTCTATCCTTGAAATACCTGTTGGGGTTATAGTACCAATTTGCATGACTGCTGAGTTGATGGTATCTACTATGATTGATCCGCATATTATAGAACCTACTGATGTATCTGCTGATGGTGCTATGCATATGGATGTATCTGTTGAGGATGTTACACATGCTGCTGACCCTGCTGCTACATCTACTTAGGTATCTGTTGAGGTTGCTCCGCTTGCTATTGTGAGGGCATGTTCCTAATGTGGTGTTTAATTAACACATAATGATTAAGTTACGTAAACAACGGAAGATTTATTTCAAATGTCCTGTCAAATGGCCCTAAATTTTTTTCGCTTTTAGGTGATACATATATAGTGATACTGAAAATATGAAATTCCAGTTTCTCAATTCAACATGTTGCTCATCACATAAGCGAGTATATAATCAACCAGTAATAGAATAGTTAAAATACAGATACTCTGGGCATACCCTAGTAATTTAAAATGTAATTAAAAGTAATCTACCAATTACTGGGACTCAAAACATAAAACATAAACCTGAGCTCGCTCTCACGGAGCTCTGGTATTCACCGATGCTTCACCTCAAGCATCCGTAGTACGTCCACCTGGGAGAATCGAATCTCAAGATACCAATATCGGAGTCCAAAGCAAGGTATCATCAATCAATATCAGCTTGAGCAGAGGGTGACAAGACACACACTTTGCGCTGGGAGAATCATCATGTGTTGTGCTCGTCATCCCTGGTGTCTAGGTCTGGTAACAACGCGCGTGACTACAGTTACTACCTAAACTGTCTGTCATCACCATGCTCGTCGTCCCCGACACTCAGAGTAAATAAACTCAGTCATCATCAAGGATATCAAAGAAGTGGATAAATAAATATGATATGCCCATGAATCATATATGCATCATATGACATATGCAACTCAATATGTCATACAATCTCATGTGAAAATCAATATATATCATGTAATTCACATATCATGTACTACAATGTATCTCAACATGTCATATAGTCACATAGAATCACATAGTGACAAGTAAATCATATAAATCAATTAATGACATGTAAAATCATACAATAGCATCATTACACGTCTTCGTCAGACGTCATGATAAAATTCATTTCTACGTACCTCGGACCAATGCTATATCTACCGAGTACTCCTCGAACCAACCGAGATATGTTAACCTGGTCATTTACACATCAATTATATCATCAAGGTGTTCAATTTCCAATATCAAGTTTATAATCCAAACATTGACCCTTAGGAAATCTTAAAATTTCAACTTACATGCTCATAGTAATTGGCTCGTAAAGTTTTCAATACTTAACCAAATTACATGGGTCTAATTTATCTTGAAAGCTAACTCAAAATATGACATTTCATATTTTTGACACTTCCCCAAATTCGTTCATTTACCTAAGGCAAATTGGGTCTAAACATTATTTATGCAAAACAGGGGAAATTCTAAATTTCAGATTGAACACTTTTCGTAGAAACTTCATAAAATATTCATACGACATACAATTGACCAGATTTCAGTTGTAGAATTTAGCTAACTCAAAATAATACAATACATCTCTTATGAGCTTTAACCTAATTAGTTCATCTTGAGGTACATCCTTTGAAAACCGTTACAGCCCAAAAGCTCGAAAATACCATGTTTCTAGATTGCATAGTAGTTGGTAAAATTAGCATAACCTTTACATATGAACTCCAAATTGAGTGAGTCAATTTCCAAATACAACACCGAATACCACAACTCTTATTAGAGCTTAAAACTTCAAATTCGTAGGCATGTATTCCCAGAAAATCGAATAACATACTACATGTGACATGCATTACTTGCAGACTCGATTTGAGCACACTATAGTTAAATCATCATAACTTTCTCATTTTAGTTCCAAATTAGCTGATTTTCGTGGTAATTACAGCTAACACAGAATTGTATAAATCTTATTATCGGAACCATCTTCCAATTCGAAGCTTATCTATACTTAAAAATTTGAAATACTAGACCACAAGTATACTGAAATCTGCAGAACATTCTGACAGGTAACACCGAGATGAACTTTAATAGATATCTATCGTATCTGTAGGCACTGTAAACTTTTAATTGAACTATAACTTAGTGATAATGCGTCCATTATCGTGAATCTTATATATCAGTTTGGGACTTAATCCTTGTGCATAGTGGGATGACACTAAAACTAATTAAACCCATGTTTTGTTGATTGACATCGGGATTTTGAGTCTGAAAGACCAGGGTAATACGTATGAGTTATGTCAAAACCTGTGCACGTCGAGATGATAATTTAGAACTTGAGGATATTGAAATTAGTGATATTTCAATTGAAGAATAGAGTATAGTTGTTGTGAGAAACAAAGGGATTTGGTTTGAATGAGGACTTGGATATGGGCACGGTCGTAATTCAGTTCCGGTGTATGTATTCGAACTATGAATAAAAAACTACAATATGAACTCTTCTAGATGAGAGTATCTAGAGTAAGGGTAGTGATGAAAGACAAGTTTTCCCTCTTGATGACACGGGAAAGGATGGTTACGAGAAGGTCATGTTGATTACATGGAAAATGATAACCGATTATCTTATACTTGAGCAATAGAAGTATGTGCTTAATCTCGATAGCTATTCACTAGCGAAGAGATTAGAATTAGAAGTGTTTCTACTGAAGGATAAAATAATGATGTGGTACAGAGTAGCTAGGACTATATTAAATTTTAATGAAGGTGACTATCATTGGAATAATCCAAGCAGTCCTAGAAAAGTTTCAGAAGTACCATTCCAGTTCATCCAGCTCTAGTAATTCTAGAGGTGCTAGAGATTGTAGGATACCAAATCTTTCGAGGTAACTGTAGATGTAGGTATCTACTGATCCATGTGAAAGAATAAAAATAACTGATATCGATTTGTGACAGGTCAGAACATGTACGTTACGTGCTCAGGAACAGATGCAGCCAGAACAAAAAATACCTTGAGCTAGGGGTAGATATCAGAGTGGTTATTCTTTTAAACCACTCAGTTCCAGCAACAGTTAATTACATGTAGACCAGAGGTAATACTTGATAGTTATTTTTGGTTTCTCAACAGGCCAGAGAGTATACATTGATAGGGTATCCGATTAGAGATGCTTCAATACTTGTGATCGCAGATACATGTCATGTATTTGATCACACTGCACAAGTTTTATTGAGACAAAAGCATTATTTCATACATTGCATTAAATATGCATTGATTATTATGATTTGGAAAATACACCAGCAGTGATGATTATACTGTCCACGCTTGTAATAGTGAACTGTGGCTTACAGTTCGGTGATAGTATTGAGAATTTGAATTTAATGGTGTTGCTGAGAAAGGATTTTGATTTTATCGAGGTCATAGATAGTCTGATAAATTTTGAGATATTGTAAGTTGATTTCAGTGTATAATAAATTTTTAACCGTATTGTGGCTCCAAATGAAATGTTTATAGCCACGAATAGCAAACTAAGATACTAATAGTATCATATATGAAAATATTACGGTTGCGATACTTGGAACATTAGGTATATTTGATAAGAGTCGAGGTTGACTGATATTCTAGTGGTAAGAAACTTGCCAAGATTTTCCTGAGGAAATAATAGACTTTCCACTGGAGAAGGAAATCGATTTTAATTGTTCATTGATGCCAAAGAATGGATTCGATATCGAAAGCATTGTACGGAATGACGTCAGCAGAGTTGACAATTTAGAAGAATAGTTACAGAATATCCTCGATAAGGGGACATACATCTGAGTATGTCACCTTGGGGAAACATCAATGTTATTTGTGAAGAAGAAATATGGTATTATGAAGATGTGTATTCACTAAAAGCAGTTGAACCGGTCTACTGTCAATAATAAATACCCACTACCTAAGATTGAGATGTATTTGATCAATTGTAAGAAACATCAATGTATAAGAAGAACGATTTTCACTCTGGTTACCATCAGTTCGAGTCAGAAAAGTCTCTAGAAAATTGGTCAAACCAGATATAGGCATTTTGAATTTTTGTTAATGTCGTGCGGTCTGACAACTATACCAGTAGAGTTATGAATTTGAGGACTAAATTATTCCGTAACTTTTTGGGCGGCATTGTAATCATATTCATCAGTGGTATACTAGTGTATTCGAGATCGGGAAGGAACAACATAGAACATCTACGATTGGTTATTCAGACGCTTCGTGAAGCTCAATTGTATACCAAGTTATCGAAGTGTAAATCTTGGTTGAATTGAGTGTTATTTTGGGATATGTGATACCAGCTCACAGGATACCTGTTGATCCCAGTAAAGTAAAGGTAGTACTAATTTGGCCAAGACCAACTAGTGTACTCAAGATACAAAGTTTTATGAGTTTTGCCAAATAATACAAGCTTTTATGGAAGGATATTCTATGATAGCCTGACCTATGAACCAATTGACCAAGAAGAAATTGGAGTTTCGTTTGGTGAGATGAATGTGAAATCAGTTTTCATAACTGAAACTGATGTGGACTACAGCCCCAATGTTGATTTTGTTTAACTGATTCAGGGGTATATAGTTTGTGCAAATACGTTGGTCAAAGATTTGGGATAAGTGTGCAATGTGATTAGGTCTCCACTGACGAGTGTGCGATGTGATTGGGTCTCCACTGACAAGTGTGCGATGTGATTGGGTTGCCACTGACGAGTGTGCGATGTGATTGGGTCACCACTGACGAGTGTGCAATGTGATTTGTGGGTCGCCGCTGGAATGTGCGATGTGTTAATATGATTTGTGAGTCACCGCTGGAGCGGTGTGATACATATATAGTGATACTGAAAATATGAAATTCCAGTTTCTCAATTCAACATGTTGCTCATCACATAAGCAAGTATATAATCAACCAGTAATAGAATAGTTAAAATGCAGATACTCTGGGCATACCCTAGTAATTTAAAATGTAATTAAAAGTAATCTACCAATTACTGGGACTCAAAACATAAAACATAAACCTGAGCTCGCTCTCACGGAGCTCTGATATTCATCGATGCTTCACCTCGAGCATTCGCAGTACGTCCACCTGTACCACCTGTCATGCCCATACAACAAAGACATGACAGCCCCCCGCGAAGGGGGTCAGAATCCAGTACGAGAAATAAATAAAACATGTCAAAAGTGACAAAGTATCATGCAATGCATACCATGTATGAATGGGTATAAAGAATCGAATCTCAAGATACCAATATCGGAGTCCAAAGCAAGGTATCATCAATCAATATCAGCTTGAGCAGAGGGTGACAAGACACACACTTTGCGCCCAGTAAAGTAAAGGTAGTACTAATTTGGCCAAGACCAACTAGTGTGCTCAAGATACAAAGTTTTATGAGTTTTGCCAGATAATACAAGCTTTTATGGAAGGATATTCTAGGATAGCCTGACCTATGAACCAATTGACCAAGAAGAAATTGGAGTTTAGTTTGGTGAGATGAATGTGAAATCAGTTTTCATAACTGAAACTGAAGTGGACTACAGCCCCAATGTTGATTTTGTTTAACTGGTTCAGGGGTATATGTAGTTTGTGCAAATACATTGGTCAAAGATTTGGGATAAGTGTGCGATGTGATTGGGTCGCCACTGACGAGTGTGCGATGTGAATGGGTCTCCACTGACAAGTGTGCGATGTGATTGGGTCGCCACTAACGAGTGTGCGATGTGATTGGGCCACCACTGACGAGTGTGCAATGTGATTTGTGGGTCGTTGCTGGAACGTGCGAAGTGTTATTATGATTTGTGAGTCACCGCTGGAGCGTGCGATGTGTTAATTTGATTTGTGGGTCGCCGTTGGAGCGTGCGATGTGTTAATGTGAATTGTGGATCGCCGCTGGAGCGTGCGATGTGTTAATATGATTCGTGCGATGTGTTAATATGATTTGTGGGTCGTCGCTGGAGCGTGCGATGTGTTAATGTGAGTTGTGGGTGGCTGCTGGAGCGTGCGATGTGTTAATATGATATGTGGGTCGGCGTTGATGAGCGAGCGATGTGATAGGATCACCGTTGACGAGCGAGCGATGTTACAGGGTCTCCTCCGAAGAGTGAGCGATTGTTATTGGGTGATGCTAGAGAAAGCATACGACGTGTATATTGTTATTGGATCGATGCTAGAGAGAGCATGCGACGTGTATATTGTTATTGGGTCGATGCCAGGGGGAGCATGCGATGTGTATATTGTTAATGGATCGATGCCAGAGGGAGCATGCGACGTATATATTGTTATTGGTCGGTGCTATGGAGAGCATGCGATGTGATTATTGTCGGGATCGACACTATTGAGAGTGTGCAATGTATTTTATGTGCCTCCACTATAGAGGGAGGGTGATAGATATATGTTGATTTAATTGACCTTGTTGATTTGACATATTGTGATGATCAAATGCACAGGTGCAAGCGATCATGGAGAGAGTGGATGAAGATATAGTATTGTTTTCTTTCTTTTTATTGCAGTGATGATGCAACAACTGGGTGTATTAACACCGATATATCGATGACATCTTTTCGCGAGATGATGGTATGATTATGTGGTGGATATTATGATGCATGTAATGTATAAACATGAATTGATATTTGTCTTGTGATTATGATATGTGGGAATATAATACTTGCTGCTCATATGGTGAAGCGATGATTATGCCGCTGTCATATCGAAGCGAGGGGTATTGATTGTGTACCGCCATTGGGCTATGAGTATTGTGTACCGCGTGGGGCGATGAGTATTATATACCACCGTAGTGAAATGAATGTTGTGTTATTATTGTTCCTTGGGTACATGAGATGTAGGCCAAGAGGATATTGGAATGTTCCAAGGGAACGAGGAGTGACGAGACAATTAATAACTCATAATTAATTACAAGCATGCAATCACGTGCCCAAGCACGTTCACGACCTCCAAATATATCGTCAATCCATGACATTTAACAATTTAACAGACTCGGCCAAAGCGTACGTTGAAATCACAACACAAAAATAATTTTTTTCAAAGTTTAGGCATGGGCGATCGATCGCTACCTTCTAGGCGATCGCTCGCCTGTCGACGTATAACAATTCTGCCTCCATGCGATCGATCGCTACATTTGAAGCGATCGATTGCTTCAATGTTTAAATGGCCACTGCCCCTTGGCGATCGATCGCTTCATTTGAGGCGATCGATCGCCTCACTGTTCATCTTCCTCAAAATTTTACAGACGACGAGGCGATAGATCGCTCCGACCCTAGCAATCGATCGCTCAGACCTGTTTCAGCCAAAAAATGGCTTTTTTCATGTAAAAACTTCCAAAATAACAATCCCCTCACCTCATACACCATAAATCCTTAACAAGGAACTAAATAACCTCCCCAAAACACAATAACAAAAAATCCATACACTCAATCTCAAATCAAAACACAACCAAAAACCATAATACTACAATCAAAAAGAAGATAAACGCGAGGAGAAGAACAATACCTAATAATCTTCGAGAATCCGGCTCCCAAGTCGAGCCTCCATCGATTTTTGCTTCAAAGAGAAAAAGGGAAAAGAGATGGGGCTTGGGCGTGAGAGAGAGAGAAGAGATAGGAGAGAACTGCCTGAACACCGAGTTCACTTGGTATATATAATACCAAAACTCAAAAATCCCAAGTCTTCCACAAATACATCATGACTCATTAAAAATCATCTGTGTTCAATAATTACCTCTCAATCTCAATTTTCATTACCACCCCCAACACAAAGCACCCCAGACCTCAGATCCCACCAAAAACCCAATTCTAGGGTTTATCGCCACGAGGAGAATACAATCTCAACCCTCGGATCCAACGACCCCAAATACCGGATTTAAAATCCTCGGGAGTCCCACCACCACAATTAATTCCTAATTGCCACAATTAAAATCCATTAAGGATCATTACCACACCGGGATTATCACGATTAATTCCCGGGCATCACACTGGGAAGGTTTAACAAAGAAGAAATAGTTTTTCCTATCTTTTATCTTGCTTGGATACCCCCCCCCCCCCCCCAACAAACGCACACCCCGGACAGCTTGCCACGTACCAGGGTCCCTCATCTGACTTCTTGATTTGAATAAGATACGAGAGGCAGAATTATCATGAGGTAATCCAAAGGCCCGAAGAATAATTATCAGACTACACAAAATACGATAAGAGTTGGGAGGAAATTGGCTGAGGTTCAGCTGGTAGAATAAGCTAAACTCTTGAAAGAACTCGGGTAGTGGGAAATGCACACCCCCTCTAGTTGACCTCGATAAAAGGTATAGTAACCTTCTGGGGGTCGGTTCGGACGCTAAGAGGAAGAAGGGATTATAAAATCATAATCGGAACGGGGATTGGCTGAGCTTATGAAGGTGGGCCTCATCCGTATCAACCAAGGCAGGAACATACAGTTCATACCAGGATACCCTCTCGACGGTGCCTCAGACTCAGAAGGGGAGCTAGTTTCAACTAACTGAAGTTGGTTACCTATCGAGGGCTCAGCTTCGGGGATATAACTAGAGGGGACTGCCTCTACGGGCAGTGTAACCCCCTCGGGGCAGAAGGTATCATACTGATCTATTCCTTAAGAACCTAATCAGTCAAGGGCGAAGGGAATAAGTTATCTGAGGAAGAAGACATTTGAAAATAATAAATAGAATAACTTACCTAAGCAGTCATGGAAATTTCGTTCAGGGTGATGCAGAAAAGAGATCGGAGCCGAGCTGTTAGATTCGAGAGAAAACGTATAAATGAGGGCCACTACCACTTATATATATATATATAGGGGACACGGTCAAGATCATCCGTTGATACCGAATATAATGGACGGTCAGGATTTACCTCGAAAAACGAACCGACGTTCCAACGGTCGAATTTCAAATTCAAATTTGAAATTAATGACCATTGGTTCCCGCCTAAATCAGCAAAGAATAGGAAGAGCTGACTCATAGCTAAAACAGGACGGTTAAATACATACGAACTTCTGGTCTACGACGTCAACTGGACTGAGAGGGGGGACTGGAATACCCCTAAATAATCACCATCTGATAGGCCGACCTGTTTCCGTCGCTTCCTTGTCTCCTTTCAGAAGACCTCGCTTCTTCGTCCGACCTCTTTATATATTACTGACCTGGTTGGCCGACGTGCTTTACCTCACCTGTTCGCCCTCCTTCAACCGTTACGACGAACTCTTTTTTTTGCCCGAGCTCATTGACCGATCTCTTCTCCTACCTTGCTTAAATACATGGACGTCAGGGAACCGTATCTCCTAAATTAAGGTAAATGCGAGATCTGCGTAGCAATATCAGGGATTTGATTGCATTCATGAGATCTCAACATATCTTGATAAAAATATGGATAGACATGGAAGGAGTCATTGCTACATGGTAACTCTTATTCCCCCGCCTATAAATACCAGGTTCAATCTACATGTTGATGCATTTATAATTTCTTTTACTTACTTTACAAGTATATACTTCCTCATTTCTTCTCGCCTGACTTGAGCGTCGGAGGGGACCTGTCGGAAAAAATTCAGGCCCATTTCTTACATTCGTGATTCCAGGTGAGGACCCTAAGCAATATTAACGTTACTATTTGCATTAAAGGAACATGGAGGTATTGCTCATATCCTTGCTACATGGTAACTATCCCGCGCATATAAATACCAGGTTCAATCTACATGTTGAGACATTCATAATTTCTTTTACTTACTTTACAAGTATATACTTTGTATTACGTTAATACCGATTTCAAATAGATTTCATACCAACTTTGTACATAGTTAATACTGAATTTTTTTTTTTGAATAATATCAATTGCATACCAATAAATAAAATAGTTGTAATTTGCACAAGTACATGTTTTTATGTATTATTACTTTTAATTAATACCAACTTTATATTATATTAATAGCGAGTTTAACCAATTTTATACATAGTTAATATTGAAAAAGTATTGACTAATACAAATGTCATATATTCAAAATAAAAGATTTTAAATTTGAACCAGTACACTTATTCATGTTTATGTATTATTATGTTTTAATACCAATATTGTACTAAGTTAATACCGATCTTAAATGTATTTTATATCAGCTTGGTATGTAGTTAATACTGAAAAGTGATGAAAAATACCACTTTCGTACCAAAATAAAAAATAGTACCAAAATTGTATAGGTTTAATATCAATTTTATATGTAACTAGTACCAAAATTGTATAGGTTTAATACCAATTTTAAGTGTATATAGTATCAAAATTGTATAGATTTAATATCAATTTCATGTGTAACTAGTGCCAAAATTGTATAGCTTTAATACCTATTTGAAGTGTTATTAGTACCAAATCGTATAGGTTTAATACAAATTTTATTTTTAAATAGACCAAAATCGTATAGGTTTAATATCAAATTCATGTGTAACTAGTACAAAATCGTATGTGTTTAATACTAATTCCTGAGGCACTTCCATTCAGCCTGAATAGGAGGTGAGAACGAGAAAGGGGTGGCTCAAATATGTTATTTCGAAAATTATTTCCAGAAATTGATGGAACAATTAGTTTAACCATGAGATTAAGTTGTTGGATCTGGAAGGTTGAAAATCAGAAATCAACAGTTGAAGAATCGACCCAAAGGGTTTGCGTAGGCAGTAAAGCTGGATTATTAATTCCGTCATCCACTCCGACGGCAGCATGATGTCGGCAAGTAGGGCAAAATTGTAGGCTAGTTTTAAGTAATTTTAGTGAGAAGATTTTTACAAATTGCCAATTAGTTTTAGCTTTCCTAATTAGCAGTGCAACCAATAGCTATATTGCCTCTAACTCTATATGGGCCTTGATACACAAGACATGATTACTCTATCACTGGCATTGTAAGAATGCTTTCTTTCAATGGAATGTGAACATGTTAGATATAGGAAATTGGAGGAGAAGATGATATGGTTTTTTTATAGTTTTTGTTTCTTTTAAGGTTATATTAGTAATTTTGTATGATATAATAAGTTCAAACAAAAAAATCTGACAATAGAGAATTTAAACAAAGAATTATTTACACACAGATTGAATCCAATTTGTAGTTTGGATTTAGGGATATTAAGTGACTTTTTCCTTAAATATATATAGAAATCATAACGAATATCTGATCCAATAATTTAATTTTAACCATGCAGCAAATAAAAAAGTTACCCTGAGAAATGCGAAAAGGAAGCAAAACTATGCGGTGGAGAATCAAAACCGGAGGCGAGCAATGCCTTGTCTTTTTCCCACGTTTAGCCAAGTTTCATGTGCGTTGCTAAAGCAAAGCCACGTGCAAGCCTGAAGCCAAAATCTTTGTAACCATAACGAGGATTTCTACACTCTTAACAAATAAAAAGAAATCGTTCACTTTCATCGCCACTTGATAGTTTCTTCGTTCAATCATTTTCGTCTTCTTTACCTTATCATCGTTATTATATTCGATAAATTAACGTCTCACTACACGGACAAGCGTATACAGACATATACTCTGGTGGGGAGTTGATCTATTGATTGAGATTTGACAATTTTGGGGGTAAGTTGATAAAATAATGCTAATCTTGGTTTATTTATTTATTTTTTTACTGTTTTCTTGGAGAGAAATGGTGTGGGTTTTCGTTTTCAGGCTTTGAAGTGAGTGATTTTGATTTATTCTGAGGTGGGTTGTTATAATTTTAATTGCTAATTATTGATTTATATTTGATTGGTGGTCTTTTTTATTTGGATTAAATATTTTTCTCTACGCGTTAAAGGTAGGATTCTTGGTTGGTGCTTTGTATGTGTTTTCGTAGTTTGAGGATTGCTAAATGCATACGTCACACAGAACGTTCAGGCACGTGTGTTAACTGCATATTACAATACATAAATTTCACTGCTAAACTAGCCCATGATTTCTCCTAATCACTATACAATGACTTGGAAAAGTATGTTTGATAATGCAAAACTAGCTCATGATTTCTCCTAGTCACTATACAATGACTTGGAAAAGTATGTTTGATAATGCAAAGTGAGGTAAATAGAAATCAAGAGCGTAGAGTGCAAGTGTGTGGTGAGGAGTATTCAGTTTCTGGAAATTGGGTTTTGGAGAACCATTGTGTGAAGTTATTTGCATAATTTGTTTTGTGAAGGAATCTATTAAATTAAATAGAAGAAGGAATGTGGAAATCAAGGGTATTATTAGTATATTAAAAACACACCATGACAGCGAGCTGCTATTAGTCTATTACAAGGTACACAAGAGAGGGAAAATAAAGAGAAAGGAAAGTGTAACCGATTGGAGTATCAGGTGGTCATAAATTAGTTTTGGAAATTATAATAATAAATATTTCTTGCTTCATCCTGGGATCGTTTATTTGCAAATGGCCTATGTTGTTACTTAAATGAAATCCGAGAAAAGGTTTCGTTTTGCATGGCCTTTGCTACAAGATAGAAATAATTTTGTTTTTTTTAGTACAATATTCCTACACTATGTTGGGGAGAGCACTCAAAGGAGTCCGGTGCTAGCTGGGATAAGGTTCTTCGGCGACAAAATAAAAATAATTTTTTTCCACTTCAATGCATGAAATGACCGATTTATTGATCATATGATATGCATAATTTTATGTCGGATAGTTGTACCTTTGTCATCTTGGTTCTCACATCCAGTATTTTTTCTATGTTTTAAAGAAAACATATGACTTTGTCTTCATCTTGTTCCTCTTTAGGCTGGAAAGGGGTAATTCCACAAAATGTCTTCTCCAAGCAAAAGGCGAGATATGGATGTCATGAAACTGTAGGGGCTCTCTCGATCTTGTTCTCTAGTCTATGTTAACCACTTCATTTCAATTATATATGAATCTTATTCAAATGATATTTTGAATCTTTTGTGGTATTTTCTGAATATCAAACCATTCTTTAATACATTATGTTTGTTTGTTTTTTTTGCCACAGAATGATGAGTGACTACACCGTGGAACCAATAAATGATGGAATCAATGAGTTCAACGTGGAATTTCACGGTCCCAAAGAAAGTAATGTCACCACGTCTTTATGCAATAGGTTCCATTATATGTTAGTTACCAATTACAGTTTACCTTCTTATTATGAGCTGTTACGATCCCACATCAGTTCTGTGAGATTATGGAATGGTTAATAAATTTTGGAGACACCATCTTCTTATAAAATAATCTTCTGAGTTTGGCTTTTCCCTTCGAATAGCGCCACAAATGGATGTGATATTCTTGTAACTTTGTTGTAGGTCCTTATGAAGGCGGGGTTTGGAAAGTTCATGTGGAACTTCCTGATGCTTATCCTTACAAGTCTCCTTCCATTGGGTTTCTCAACAAAATTTTCCACCCAAACGTTGATGAGTTGTAAGTCTATTGTTTTTTCTCGTATGATATGTAAATCATTGGCAAATGATACATTAAGTTTCTTTATTATCCTGATGTTGCTCGCACATCCTAATACTCGTTTCACAATAGCTTTCCATTATTTCAAGTGTTGATTAGTTTATGGTGCTAATGAAATCCAATTATTTCTTTAACAGGTCTGGTTCTGTGTGCTTGGACGTCATTAACCAATCATGGAGTCCAATGTTTGGTAAGTTGAGAGTTCCCCGAAAAAGGGGACAGTTTTAGAATATGTTTATGATAGGAAAAATTTAGTTTTGGTGTGACAAAAGTGTTCGAAGCGTTCAGCTCAGCCGATGATCCAAGACCCATTAAATTATGCAAGAACATATGAAATCTTGGTTATTAAAACCGATTTGCTTATCGGTTCAGACTTGGATTAGTTCGGAAGGACATATTAGTATTCAGTTTTTATCTTTTCAAGATAAGCAGAACAAATGCATCAAAACTAAGTAGACAAAAGAGATGTTACAAAGAAAATAGATCTCATGTGACGTTTTATAATCTCAAGGAGTTGACAGTCTTTACAAGCCGAAGGGAGAAAATCTGCAAGTTTCAATTAAGTGCATTTGTTGCATCAGTACTATTTTTGGCTACGGTCAACGGAGCATTTAATGCTTAGTAGATAAAATATAAAGCAATGGAATCATCGTAGATGTCAGTACGAAGTATCGGATTTCCAGGAAATTATCTGTTGCATTCGTTTGAGATTGAGGATGAAAACTTAGAGATTTAAGCGGAGAGAGACCTCTTGAACATTTAATATTCAAGTCTTATTATTTTGCTCTTTCGCATTCAGTATTCATCTTATTCAGAGCATTTAAGGCACCTCGTACCAAGATCAAATTAGATCATTTTAAGGATCATTGTAACCAGCTGATTGCAGCATTTATTGCCCAATCATATTTCTGTATCTTGATGTTTTTTCAAAGTCGTATTTTAAGATCAGTGGAAATTTGGTTGTACTGGCTTGTCATCGGAACATATTGAAAGAAAGTGTGGTGTTAGGAGTTTCAGCTGTAAAAGTGACCTCAGTTGAAGTGGGTTGTACAAAACAGTTGTATTAACCAAAGCCTTCTAGTGGAGTACTTCTATTCATGGAAGAATGAGAGACATAGAAGGATTAATGCTTCGATTCGAAGCCATTTATTTTCTGCATTATTTGCATTTGTGTCTGCTCAACCGGCCATCAGTTCACACTACACTAAATATTAATCCGCGTTAGTTGAGTTAATTCTGCACTTACATATTTTAAGTTACTCAACTATCAGGAACCTGCTTTCGATTGCTAACAAAGCCGAAAGATAAATTTAAGTGCACCAAAATAATTTATTCACCCCTCTCTAAATTGTTATACAGTCCTAACAAGTGGCATCATAGCATTATTCTTGATCTATAGAATATTTGTGTTGATGACCGCCTCTTCGAACATGATCCCCATTTTTTTCAAAAGAAGATTATGATTTGAAAATTCGCATACAGACACATCTGGCAGGCCTAGATGATGATATGTGATATGTCATCATAGAAGAGCCAATAAAGATCATGATGGTCAATGCAGGTGCCGCAACAATTGTTGGGGACCATTTGTTGAACCTAGGATGGAGTAGTAGACCGCGGAGAATAATAAAAAGGCCAATCTGGATAATGCTGCCAAAGATGTCATTTGCAAGACACTAATAAAAATATGTTCAACAATATTAAAACCTGCTCAAAGAAATTTTGGAGAAACTAACTCAGTTATGCGAAGGAAATGATTAGACCAAGGAAAGTTGTTGAGCCGCCGATACAGATTCAGCCTCAGATTTTGAGCGCTCTAAGATCAGCTCTACTGAGAATAGAAAGAGACACTATAGTGTGTCATGGGAGATGCAGAGCTCGAGTCAGCCAATGATGAGGTATTTGACATCTGTTCCAATGAATTTTCTCTTGATTATTTAGTTTCTGATATACATATTATGGTCAATGAGTACAAGATGCTCTCCATAATCACTCTAAAAGTCAAGCAGAAAACACCAGCTTAAGGAAGAAACAAAATGAAATCAGCTTGGGTCAGCTGAATAAGTACAACACTTTCATAGATGCAAGTAAGTTTAAGAAAGAATGATCAGTTTCATGTTTTGAATGAGACTCATTTCTTAAAATAAAAAATTGTCTCAACTCATTGATACATGCAAAAATAGCATCAGCTTCTCGGACAAAAAGGCAAGAGGTACAGAAGCAGTCAAGTGATAAAACTTGTTTAAACTTTAGTATCAAAGACTACATCAACTCACTTGGTAAAACTAGTACTCAGGGGAGTATCCCTGAGTACTCCCCTGAGTATAGACAGACAAATGGAAATTGATGAATTTTGTCAGATCTAGCAGATATGAGCACTCTGATCCTGCTGAGCAGTTCAAAGAACCTTTAGTGTTTGAAAAACAGGTGAACAGTCATGGTGGCCACGCTCAAAGAACCTTAATTGTTTGAAAAATAGTTCAAAGAATCTGTCTACAAGCATGAGGATGCAGCAATGGTGGCCACGCTCGAGACTTTAAAGTCCACCGGCCTTAGGAAGTTTATGTGCTTTGCAGGTTTCATTCATGAAGATGCCCCGAAGGAGTTCTTTACGAATGCTAGGGAGGAACACAACTTCGTTTTCTCAGTTTTCAGAGGGAATAACATTTCCTTCGATTAAAAGTCCTTTCCAAAACCGCAAGAATCATTGAAGTGAATGAAAAACTCGGGAATATGAGCTCCTTCATAGGTTTGCCTTTAGATTACTGGGATATCATCTCTAAGGATTCAATTAAGACTAGTCTTGCAACCTAATAAAAGGATTCTATTACCCGTCCATGTTTATAGTAGGTTGAAAGATGTTCATCCAAGGGATTTTGGCAGATTACCCCCCTATGGTTCCCCAAATAGGCGGATTACCCCCTGTGGTTTGAAAATAGGCATTTACCCCCTGTGGTATACAATATAGGCAGTTTACACCCATGTGGTTTGAAAATATGCATTTTACCCCCTGTGATTTGTGAAAATATGCATTTTACCTCCATGTGGTTTACAAAATATGGTTTACAAAATAGGCAGTTTATCCCCTATGTGTAGGGTGAAACTATAAGGGGATAAATACATATTTTCACAAACCACATGGGGTAAAATTCCAATCAAGGATCCTTGTAGTGCTTCTCAAAAGGAAAAATTAATAGGACAGATTCAGTTTGGTCTAACAAAACTGTTCGAAGTGTTTAACTCATGATAATGCTAAGTTTTGTAAACCCTAAAAGGGTGAAATTGATAAGATATTTAGTTTTGGTGTGACAAAAGTGTTCAAAGTGTTCAGCTCAGCATATGATCCAAGATCGATGAAATTATACAGAACAAATGGTTGATTGAACCAATTAGCTTATCGGTTCAGGACTGGATCAGTTTAGTAGAACAAATAAGTCTTCAATGTTTATTTCTTCAAGATAAGCGGAACAAATGCATCAAAATTGTTGAGATAAAATAGACTTGACAAAGCAAAGACAACATCTATGTCACGGTTTATAACCTCAAGGAGTTGACAGTAGCCGTTACAAGCCGAAAGAAGAAAATTCGCAGACTTACAGTAAGTATATTTATTGACTAAGTAATATTTTGGGTGTTTATCAAAGAAAAGTATAAAGCAATGCAGCCATCGCAGATATCAGTGCGAAGTATCAGATTTTCAAGAAATTGTCTGTTGCATTCATTTGAGTATTCAAGGATGAAGACTCAAAGAATTAAAGAGAGACCTCTGGAACATTAAATATTCAAGCCTCATATGTTGTTCTCTCTCGCATTCATTCTTCATCTTACTCAGAGCATTAATGGCCCACCTCGTACCAAGATTAATTTGATGATTGTGTCCAGTTGATTGCAACATTTATTGCTCTAATCATATTTTTGTATCTTCACGTTCATACTATTGTATTTGATTAGAAGCATAGACAGAGCTAAATGCTTGGGTTGTTAAATTTTTTAGAAAAGAGTGTAGTTACTTAGCACTGACTTTTAGTTCTAGACGTTAGAAAAGGGCTGCTAGAACTAGACATAAGTTAGAACCTATAATTAAGTGGTAATAGTTAAAAGAAGTTAACCATGGAGCTTTTGTAGAGAGAGCAGTCGAAGAATCAAATTGAACGTCAAAAGATGATCATGATACCACATGGATCAAAATGGCTTCCTGCATTAAGATGACCGCTAAGGAGCTGCTTGGTGAGTCGAGAGGATGTGTTCCTAAGGACACGTCATGGTGGAATGAAGACGTGAATAACGCCATTTAGATCAAGATGAATGTTTATTGAGAGCTGAAGAAGACCATAAGTGGAACGAGCTTCAAAAGGTATAAGCTCTCCAAAAAAGAAGCGTAGAAAGCGGTTCGGGATGCTAGAATGATAAATTGGACACTAAAGAGGCGAACAAGATCTCTACATGATTGCTTGAGCGAGGGTGTATTAAATTTCAAATTAATGGAGAAAGAATACTATTGTCATCCAGAGTTGCTCCAACTATCGTGCTATTAAGTCCATATGTTACATAATGAAGCTCTGGGAGAGGATAAGGAACTGTCGATTAAGGAGGGAGAGTAAGATCTCAGAGAATTTATTTTAGTTCATGCCAGGACAGTCAATATCGGAAGCTATCCATTTGCTTCGCCAACTTATAGAGCGTCATCGTGAGAGGAGTAAAGATCTACAACTGGTTTTATCAACTTGGAGAAGGCTATGATATAATATCAAAGGAGGTATTATAGTGGATTTTGATGAAGAAAAGAGTTTCCATTAAGTATGTTAATATAATTAAAGATATATACGACGAAATAACACTATATGTGAGATCAGGGTGACATATGAGTTCTTGGTCACTATGGGATTACACCAAGGGTGTGTTGAGTCATATCTTGTTCGCCTCAGAGATTGATGAGATAACAAAAAACACGACTGAAATGCATTGACCATGTTTTTTGCTGATGCTGTGTTAATCAACGAGGCATGAGTATGCTAAATTTGAGTTATGGCCACAGATCTTGGAATCAAATGGTTTAGATTAAGTAGGTCTAAAACAGAATATATGGAGTGCAAATTTTGTGGCCGTATGTCTTGGGATCCCAGTGTTGTAACAATCGATGGAGAAGAGATATATGGACAAGCAATATCAATGAGTAATAAGTTTGGATATCTAGGTTTTATTATCCAAAAGGATTGAGAGATTGATAGCGATGTTAATCACATTATACATGCGGGTTGATTGAAATGGAAAAAACATTAATGGAGTTTATGTGATCATATTGTCCCGCTGATTGAAGGGAATGTTTCATAGAACTGTCATCTGCCATGCAATGTTGTATGAGACGGAATGCTAGGCACCCAAGAGGAATTACGTACAAAAGATGAGTGCGGCAGAAATGTGTATGCTCCGCTGTATGTGTGGCCAGATTAGAAGAGATAAAATAATGAATGAATACATTCGAATTGAAGTAGGTGTCTTGTATAGAAAGAAGATGAAAGAAAATCGTTTATGCTGGATTGGTCACGTACGAGGTAGGCCCAACGATGCACTTGTGCGTTGAGTGGAGTTCATGGATTTCGGCCCTTGCAAGAGAACAAGGGGATGACCGGAGAAGACATGATTTGGAGTTATATACAAATATATGGAGTAAAAAGAGATTAATGAATATATTATGACTGAAAGAAGCTATTGGAGAAGAATGCGCATGTGCGCGACCCTGACTTGATTATTTTTATGATTCATGTTGCCTAACCCAATCCATATGGATTAAATGCTTAGTTGTTTTTGTGTTTGAAGATAAGTGAAAAGTTGGGTGTACTTTTCTTGGCTTGTCGTCGGAACATATTGAAAGTAAGTGTGTTGCTAGGAGTTGCAGGTGTAAAAGTGACATTAGCTAAAGTGTGTTGTACAAAGCAGTTGCATTAACTGAATTATGATAGTGGAGTTTTCCATTCGTGGAAGAAGGGAAGACATAAAAAGATTATGTTTTCGAACTTCCATAAACAAATCATGATTCATTTATTTTTTGTATTATTTACATTTGTATATGCTCAACCGGCCATCAAGTTCACGCAGGTACACTAAATATTCATAGTACAATTTGAGTTAATTCCATACATACATAATTTAAGTTACTCAATGATCGGTTCAGATCAAGAGATATGCTTTCGGTTGGTAACACTGACGAACGAAACAGTTTATATACACCCTCTTAAGTTCTATCGATCCTAACATTTTAAATTTCATATGTAGTTAGCAACAAAAAAATTATAGCATACTCTACTCAGTTCGGATTTATCTCGTCTCCTGTTCCATTTATAGAATAGGTATTTGATAGGTATCTTGAGTTATCCATTGCAGACCTGATCTTGTGAGTGCCATTAGGTAGAGGTCCGAGCCATGTGCTATTTTTGCTACCCTATCCACTTAGTCTGAATATATTTTTGCTATCCATATTCGTTCCATTAAAAGGGATATCGATCAACTTAGTCGGATAGCAGATATTTGGATCCATATTCGATCCCCTAAAAGGGGACATCCACGTGCGGAGGTGTACATTTTTTGAATAGGACTTACTTTTAGTTTATAATTTTAAAATTTTGAACTTTATTGAAAATACAATATTCTAAAATTAAAATTTCTAGTCTCATAATTCTCATAAAATTAGTTTGTGCAAAATAAATCAAAAGTCATAATTTTGTATGCAGATCTCTTGAATGTGTTTGAGGTCTTCCTGCCGCAGCTTTTGCTCTATCCAAACCCATCTGACCCTTTGAATGGTGACGC
This sequence comes from Haberlea rhodopensis, assembly GCA_907163345.1. Classification (NCBI taxonomy): domain Eukaryota; kingdom Viridiplantae; phylum Streptophyta; class Magnoliopsida; order Lamiales; family Gesneriaceae; genus Haberlea; species Haberlea rhodopensis. Next base: position 280,255 of record CAJQUN010000518.1, on the reverse strand, counting down.
AGCGTCTCTCATGATGAAAGATAAGGTGCAATATGATCAAAAAGTGAAAGGTGATTCATTCTTGTTCTCTTACGAATCCGCAGTTTCAAATCACAATAATACGATAAAATAATTATATGTTTGGTTATTTGTAGTCAACTGAGGCCCCTAAGAGAGTGAAAAGGATTTGTAATTTGATGGATGATTTTTTGAAAATATAGTTTTGGCCCTTATCCTCCTATCCTCCCACCTTTACATTTATTATGTGTGTGCATTGAGGGTTCGTGGAAAACCTAGCTGTTTCAACTTTGTTTAACTAATATTACGATACGCAAGTCTGGATGGCGATGTATCTTGCGGAGGCTGTTTTTTGTAAGTCCGATCATGGCTCGCCTGTCTAACCTCCTAAACTTTTGAACATTTGTGCACGTTTAGGATTATGTGTATATACACCTATGTATGTGATTAAAGGGCATGAATAAAAATAGAGAAGAAGAAGGTTATAAATCAAAAGAATTATTTTGACCAAGATTATATGTGCATTTGCAGAGTACTGTGAGCGTTACGCAAAGAAAGAACACATCATAAACACTATAAAGGAAGAGAGCGAGGAAGAGGTAAGCGAGGACGGGTCGTTCAGCGATGGCGGGACTGATAGCGATGATAATCAAATTGCAGGACGTGCGGATCCTTAGGCAAGTTTTTCAGATATCTTTTGTATTATTTTATAGTTTATTTTTGTAATTTAGGAGCTGCATTTATTATGGAAAATTCTTGTTATATATTAGTCTTTGGTGAGGGCAGCTGAAGAAAATGGCTTTACCTTCAGATTAATCAATCCATAACCATCTTGGACATTATTTTAACTAGTATTCGGGGAGGTATTTTTATGTATAGCAAGTATTTATATAAATAAACATGTAGGTAAATAATTTCTTGTGTTCGTATTTAACTTGTTTTAACAGTTTTTGAGTTTTTAATTTGTTTTTTAATTTTCTAATTTAATTTTTTGTCATTTGATAGAGGTATTTTGTGAAATTAAATTGGTAAATATGATTTGTAATTTGTTTTTGTTTGTTTTTTTTTTTTTTTTTAGATCATGGTTTTCTTGATTTAATAATGATATATTTGCAAAAGGGTAGAAAGCAAAATTGTTATGTAAGTTTTGTCCGTGTAAGCTTTTGTCTTCTACTTGATCTTTGGCTCATTTTTTTTTTTTATGATTGGAATATTGTCATAATATCAGATATGTCGTCAATATTTAGCGTCATGTCAAGATTCCAACAAAAATTGATATAAAATTATAAAATAAGTCATATTATTAAAATAAGATCAAATTTTGATCAATTAGAGTATCACAACTCTATATAGGCCAATTTGTAATATGAACTTTGTCATAAGTATTTTTGGGTAGTAACAACTGCCCTTGTTGGGGAGCAATCGAAACTTAGCGTTTGAGCTGATGTATTTGAGTTGTACAATTTCGACCAGTTATAGCTTTTGATAAAGTTGCAAGCATTTGGTCTTACGCTTGATATCAGAGCCAATGTCACGTGCTCGATTTACATGACTTGAAAGGTAGTGTAATTATTGAGAGATGGTTTGATGTGTTGCAATAATTGTCCTTGCTGAGAAAACGATCGAAATGTGGTGTTTTAATCGTTGTACAGTTTAAAGATTTGAGTTACACTATTACCATCAATTATAGTTTTTAGTAAATTGACAAAACGCTTGATAGTACAGTTACATTTGCCCAATTTATGCTTTAATTTCATTGATTTTAAAATATAAGGTTTTAAAATTTTATTTAATTTACATAGGTTGACAAGTGGTATTTTTTAACTTTTTCAACCCTAAGCTAATGCAATTTTCTCATATTTTGTGTCTGAACGTTGTTTTCTTAAATACAAATACGTAAAATTTGTAAATTACCAGTGATTTTATATAATTTATTTGTTCAAAATGATATAATAACTAATTTGGTTAAGTCATAAATGAAAAATAAAAAAATATCCTCAGCAAGTGTTGTAAGGATTGTAATCACATGGGAGGAAGAATGTTATGCCAATGGTTCCAACCATAAACCTATTATAATGATCCGCGTCAAACCCGAGACCTACCTAGTGTAATGCAGGTGCTGCCATGCAAAATATACATACAACTAGGAATGCAGACGTCAGATTTTGCATCCGGACATATCTCCTCATCGGAGAATGCTAATGCTACCGACGGTGGAAGGACCAAAAACGTTACATCGCAGGCCGCGGACAATCGGAGATGATGCATGATTGCAAACAGGTATATCCTCGTGGAAACTTCTCTCATAACCGCTTTGACCAACTCATAATGGGGCCAAGGATTTTCGGTTTGGGTTTTGACTTGGGCTCTCCTTCTCACACTAAAGATAAATTTATTGCTGTGGAGGATATAGAGGTCCTACAAAATGCGGGTTTACATGATGAAGCTCATGCAGCATCTGAATCGGTTTCTTCTCAATCTAAGGAATTTATAGCCTTCGAAAATATGCATAATGATGATGTCGTTCAAAATATTGACAAAGCCAATAATACCTCTGTGGGGTCTTCCTACCTTAACATCATTATAATCACATATTATGGACTAATCATGCATTTATATCATCTTAGGGTTCCGGTTGTAGCTTTGAGCTAATAAGATTACAGGCCAAAAATAAAATTTCGAGTTTAATAATTACATTCCCAAAATGAATGCTAACATTATATATTTACACTACTCCTAGAGTAGAGACTATCAAAATCCTGTATCATATGTTTAATCATGCTCCTTTTAGCTCACTGCCTCAACCCGACCCTCAGTCCTTCAGTCCAAAAGTGTATCTACAGGGACAACACCATCAAAAAAAAAAAAAAACATAACACTAAATGCATGAAATCTTAGTTAAGTAAACTTGCTGGTTATTAGTTAACTTCCTTTTTTTTGTTGTCCCTGATTCACATTCATGCATATGGGCATCTTACCTTGTCGTATGGCATCTTATCATATCATAAACATCGTATGACATCTTACCATATGTGCATCTTACCCTATCGTATGACATCTTACCATATCATAAACATCGCATGACATCTTACCATGTGGGCATCTTACCCTATCGTATGGCATCTTACAATATCATAAACATTGTATGGCATCTTACCATATGGTCATCTTACCCTATCGTATGGCATCTTACCATATCATAAACATCGTATGACATCTTACCATATTAGCATCTTACCCTATCGCATGGCATCTTACCATATCATAAACATCGTATCATTATATAAACATCATCATTTCATCGTAACTACTCATGCGATAAATGCATAGTCATAGTATAGAGGTGTGTTTTACCGTCCGATGCCCGTACGTCTCTTACGTACCTTAATTTCCAAAAGTGGAGAAGTTGGAGAACTTTATTTCCTTGATATGGTTGGTACCTGGGATGGTTCTACACAACCATACAAATCAATATTAGAAGCTAAATAATAGCCAAATACCAAAATTCATCAAAATTCATCATTTTCCAACTTTTAAACAGTGGCGATCGATCGCTTAAAACATGGCGATCGATCGCCTGGCTGTTCGCTTCGCGGTGATCGATCGCTTAATTTGAGGCGATCGATCGCCTGCTGTGTAAATCGCTACTGGCCATCAGCGATCGATCGCCTCATATATGGCGATCGATCGCCACCTGTTGGTGCGCGATTTTCCACCATTTTTGAGCATTTTTCAAGCTCCATCTTATACCCTTCAAACCAATACTTTCCTACAACACTAACATCATCATAACTCACAAAAACCCACATAAAACACTTCAAAAATCATACCCCAACATTATGCAACACATACCCATCTAAAACACTTCAAAATCATCTCATTTCAAAACCAAACATCATCAAAACTTTAGGAAGGGTTCCATACCTCTTGAAGACTCCAAATCTTAACAAAAATCCCACAAACAAAAGTTTTGTGGAGCTTTCCCTTTCCTTCCTCGAAGAATTTCGAAAATGGGGAATGGGTAGGGTTTTGGGAGTGATTTGGGGATTTTAAGAGTGATTGGTAAAGTGAAGGGGAAAAGGGGTAAAGTGAGTTAAAGGGTATAGTGGGGTATGGGTTATAAAGTTAATTAAAATTTGAACCCCAAAGTTAACATAATGTATAAAATACCCCAACATGGTATTTTAATCCCTATTTTCTAACATGCATAACATGTACCCTGAAATGCAACCCCGGGTCACGCCTATCATGCGACTAAGCATTTCAACATGATAATTAATTTCAACACATAAATCAATTATCAACATAATTCATCATATAAACATAATTAATGCCCAGATTGCAATTAATTAATTTCGGGGCATCACAACCTCGGATATTGGAAATGGATACAGAATCTCTAGTCCTCTTTTGTATATGCAAGTTGCACTAGAGACGGAAGAACCCATCTTTGGCAGAATTTGTTGCTGCATAAACCTTCCGATACTGAATAATGGATGGTCGGAGGAGATTTTAATGTCATTTCTGAATATGAGGATCACTTTCGGGGATGGGGCCACAGCCAGGTGCCGTAGCGGCTTTTAACAATTTTATCATGGATGCTGGGCTTATAGATGCAGGATTTGTATGATATTGATTCACCTGGAGTAATGGTCATGTTTGGAAACGATTGGATCGTGTGCTCATATCTTCATCTTGGAGCAGCATCTTTAATTCTTTCATGTGGAACATCTTGGTAGAGCAAACTCTGTGTTGGAATATTTAATTTGGTGATCGCAAAATAGCTTAGGTTCAAACAACTCAGTTTCTTACCATCGGAGTTTAGAACAACTTAGTATTCAAAGCAGCTCACTTCTATTCTAGCGGAGGTTGAAGACTACTCTAGCAGGCTCGATAGCCCAGATCATTTAAAATAGCAGATAGTACACTGTCAACTGTACTGTTCTGCAGCGTCGAATTATTGCCAGTATTAATTAATGATGGATTTGGATGTAAAACAAAAAGGAATGTCAGGAACATGTACTATTGTAACGAAACGGTACCCGGTGGACAAAAGAGGCAAAATATTCGTTGCAGAGCTCCTCTTTAAATAAGCTCAGAGACCGGATGTTTGAAACCACCTAATCTACGCACGAACTATTCAAATATTCTATGAAAATCTTTCATCCACTTATATCGATTCAATCAATAAGTCAGTTATTGAATAAAGCTAAAGAGCAGCACAATTCACTTGAATATTTGAACACTGAAAGGTTTAATAGTGTTGCTTCAAGAATCACTCGAAGATATTCAAAGAATTTCTATCATCACAAGAGTGATGCATTTGTATTTAACAAAGTTGTTCGGTTGTAAGTAAATCTAGGAGTTTAAGCTATAAAAGTGACCTTAGCCTAATGGGTTGTCTACGTGATCTGTATAAACCAAAGCCTTATAGTATTACTTTCCTGCAAATGAATAAGAGGAGACTTAGAAGTTTAGCTTCGAACTTCGATAAACAAATTGTGTGTTCTTAGATTTCTCCACCTTTCAAAGCTATTTACTTTGACAAGCTGTGCATACAAAATCTAGCATACTTTTTATCCGCACTTATTTTTAGTAGTTTATTATTCTTGTTCTTTTTGAGATCCCGATACCAGCACCTAAAAAGACTCGTTATCATTCTCAAAAGAATTATTTAAGAGTGTTTATTCAACCCCTTTCTAAACACAACCCTGATCCTAACAATTGGCGATCAGTGCCAGGTTATCTCAATACTTATACACCAAACCGCCTTCCTATGTTTTCCAAAGAAGATTATGATGATTGGAGAGCTCGAATGCAAGCACATTTAGCTGCTCAAGATGATGACGTGGTATGTCATCACATATGGCCTCTAAAGGTGAATATCGCTTCTCCTGTTGCAAGAGGTGCCCCTCAAACGATTGAAAAACCAAGAGCAAATTGGACAACGGAAGAAAAGAAAAAGTGATTCTAGATAATGTGGCTAAAGATATCATATTCAAAACACTAGACAAAAACATGTTCAGCAAAATAAAGATGTGCTCCTCTACAAAAGAGATTTGGGAAAAGCTTGCAAGTTATGTGAGGGTAATGATCAGACCAAAGAAAATAAATTAACAGTTGCTCTTCAAAAAAAATTGAAAATATTGAAAATGAAGTCTGGAGAATCTCTAAATAAGCTCGATGAAAGGTTCACTGGCATAGTGAATGAACTTGACTCCCTTGGAAAGGAACATTCAAACAAAGAGCTGGCCTTAAAAGTAATGAGAGGGCTACCAAAAGAATAGGATGTCAAAACAATCGCTATGAGGGAATAAAAAACCTCAATAAGAATGAATTGCATGATCTATTTGCTGATTTAAAAGCCTATGAATTTGAGCTAGGCGTTTGCACCGAGGTGGAACCATCAATAAGCCAGCCAACTAAAACCCTCGCTGCAACAGAGCCTCAAGCTGTTGTAGCAGAGAGGACTGTTGTACAGATCTTCTCAGTCGCTATGTCTATGTTCGTAAGAAAGTTTAGCAAGTTTATGAAGAAAAATCCGAAGACCTATCCAGATTCTCCTAGGAAATACAAGCCTAGGAGGGAACAAGCTGAGAAAGAACCAACTTGCTATAATTGTTGGAAGCCAGGCATTACATTGCTGACTACACCAAAACCAAGAACTATGAGAATAAGAAAAGCTCCAAAGATGATCTTTTAGAAAGGAAAAAAAAAGGGAGCATAAAGTTCTAGTTGCTGAAGAGAACAAAAGCAAGTGGGCAGACTCAAAATCTGATGAACGCTCCTCGAGTGAAGCAAAGATGATGAGGTTCATTGTTTACTGGCAGATGCTGAGGATGAGGTATCCGACGTTAACTCTTCTGAATTTTCATGAGAAGAACTTGACAAAGCACTGCATGACATGACAAATGAATAGCAAAGCTGTCAAAGCCCTTCGAGGTTTTTAAGATTGGGCCTGCAAGAGCAGGCTAGCAAGCTTGACTGTGAACAATCAAGTGAGTTAGATAGATTAAGGGCAAGATTAAGTCAACTTGAAAACGATGACTTAATTCTATGTTGATTCGGGTGTATCTAATCATATGACTGGCTCTTCTGATAAATTACTTATTCTCAAAATATTCAAATTGTAAATTGCATTAATCTACATATTACAGTTGCTAATATTGATCCACTAGTTTGATTTATGTTAATTATAATGTATATTTCTCTCATAATAATTGTGTTCTACTGGATCAGATTATGATGATAATTATAATATGTAATTCTCTCATAAAAATTGTGTCCTATTCAGATATTGAGGAGAATCATAATGTGTAATTCTCCTAACAATTGTGTTCGGTTGAATCAGATATTGAGGAAAGTGATAGCAAGGAGATCTAAAAGTGGAGATTGTTATCTTTACACTTTTATTTTTATTTTTTGAGGAAAAAGAGAATGCATTCAACCAACAATCACAATATCAGCAAGTACGTGCTTTTGCAAAAATAAAGGACCGGAATAAAAATCACGCATTAATGAGATGATACAATCATGAGCATGAGATGGAGGGTTGTGGTGGATGGCATGAACCACATTGAAGGAATCTATCTCGATCAATCCAGTATGCCATTGATTAAGTCGTGCAAGCAAAGATGCCTTCCTGACCAGCCAGTTCTGCCAATTGTGTAGAGGATGAACCAGGTATCAATTTGTTATGTGATAGCAGGACAATCCCATGCTCAACGACTCATATTCCACAAAAGGAAGCAGATGATGTGATAAGAGGCATCAAACATTTATTTTAACACAATCCTGGAGGAGGAGCCATCCAAGAGTTTTGCGATGCCACTAGAATGTCTGAATTATTAACAAGGCCCGGTCGTCCATGTGGAATGTCTATTACTCAGAATTTAGCCCCAGGAATATATATAGATAATTTTATGAAATTAAAATAACGACACATAAAAGATTAAAGAAGATTATTAAATTTTTAATAAATAGAGGCCAAACAGAAGCAAATCTATGTTATCCAGAAAGCAAGCATAGCAAGAAGAGAGTAGTTTAAATGTACAGCAATTGCTAAATCGCCTACTTCACAGATCTTCGTCAAATCACATTCAACAACCAACAAAACCGATGCAATACACACAAACATATACAACAATATTATTATTATTATTATTATTATTATTATTATTATATGATTCTCCGGCCTGTTGAAGAAGGCCGACCGGCACCGGCTCCCGCGCCTGCTTCTCTTCCTTCTCGCCCTCCTTCCTGACCTTTACCTTTGATTGCTTCTCCCGCTTGCCTCGTTTTCTCCCCCACCTGAGCCGTCGTTTCCTGCACCCGAACCCACACCTGAAGTGAAAAAGTGAATAATAAAGTATGGTAAATCGTTTGTTGGACAAACAATTCCAACTGTTTGTCTCACGTGATTACAAATTTATTTTTTAATGTTAAAGGTGAAATTGTTTCTTGGACAAACGAATTCACCTTTTCAGACCGGTTCTAGAGGTCATCTATATGGAAAAATAAATTAAATTTAAAAAATTTTGACCGGCTAAACCGGTCAAAATTTCTTTAAATTGAGATCGAAGCACAACTATCAGTGCACATCTCAAATTCAATTTCTCAATTTTGGTTCCGACGCTCGTTCGCTTGATTTACCAGATATATTTTTTAAATTGTTTAGTGTTTTGAATTTGCTTTATTATCATATTTATATCACCATCTTCTTAAATCATTTATATACCACTATAATTAACAAAAATACTACTAGCAACAAGCGGCATCGGCGACAACAACGGTATTATCGACTACATTTTTGAAGGCATAACTGTTATTATTTTGTGATTTAAATACATGAATTATTGTTAATTATATTATATAAATATAGATGTATACGTAGTTAGTTATATATATATATATATATATATATATATATATATATATATATTGTAAAAATTGTATATATTATATTTTCAAGCTACGACACCTAGAAGAAATGTGATATTGTTTGTATATGTGGGGGTAATATATCGCATGATTCTTGGTCTGTGACATTTGACAGTTTGCCTATCAAATTGTCCATGTAATTTTCTCATAAAAATTGTGTCCTGTTCAGATATTGAGGAGAATCATAACGTGTAATATCTCCTAACAATTGTGTTCGGTTGAATCAGATATTGGGGAAAGTGATAGCAATGAGACCTAAAGTGGAGATTGTTATCTTCACACTCTTTTTTTTTTGAGGAAAAAAAGAATGCATTCAACCAACAATCACAATATCAGCAAGTACATGCTTTTGCAAAAATAAAGGACCGGAATAAAAATCACGCATTATGAGATGATATAATCATGAGCATGAGATGGAGCGTTGTGGTGGATGGCATGAACCACATTGAAGGAATCTATCTCGTTCAATCCAGTATGCCATTGATTAAGTCGTGCAAGCAAAGATGCCTTTCTGACCAGCCAGTTCTGCCATTTGTGTAGAGAATGAACCAGGTTTCAATTTGTTATGTGATAGCAGGACAATCCCATGCTCAACGACTCATATTCCACAAAAGGAAGCAGATGATGTGTTAAGAGGCATCAAACATTTATTTTAACACAATCCTGGAGGAGGAGCCATCCATGAGTTTTGCGATGACACTAGAATGTCTAAATTATTAATTAGGCCCGTTCGTCCATGTGGAATGTCTCTTACTCAGAATTTAGCCCGAGGAAGATATATAGATAATTTTATGAAATTAAAATAACGACACATAAAAGATTAAAGAAGATATTAATTTTTTAATAAATAGAGGCCAAACAGAAGCAAATCTATGTTATCCAGAAAGCAAGCATAGCAAGAAGAGAGTAGTTTAAATGTACAGTGATGCTTACTAAAAATGATACGTCTTCCTTCCGGTGGACGAAGGGTGCTGGGAGCAACTCCAATAATGGCTTCGAGTGCCGGTGATGCCTGAAATTACGAACAAGCGTGAGAAGGGTGCCGGAAGGAAGTCCCGGCGGAGCCCCTCCGACGCTCAAGTCAGAAATCGGAAAAGAAAAGAATAACGAGATGAACTTTAAGTTGTGAGAAGAGTGAATACCTTATTCCTGTCGACAAACCTGATATTTATAAGGAGATGGAAAGGGGACAACCTTTAACCGCATGTCAGGAGCCTAGGGAACATCCTCTGAAGCTAAAGGTGGGGACCAGGGTCCTAGGGCTGAAGACGAGTAGGTGTCACTCTCTCCGTATAATAGGCTTGCAGCTTTTGCGATCCGATTTATGCCGGGTGCCAGAGAATGTCGCTTTCATGGTATGATATGCTTGCAGCTTTTATGATTCGATTTGTACTTGGAGATATGGGTTATACGTTGAATCTAATTTACGAGGCTGCGCTACAAAGCTTAGCTCGCCCAACACGAGTGAGCCTCGACCCCATACTTTGCAAGCATGAGGCATCTGCGAGGGGTGGCATCGAACTTTTCCTCGCACGGGAGAACATCGCAGCTTGTGCCTCGTGTGTGCGAGCTGCGATGCCCTGTGTGCGAGCTGCGAGGCTCACCCGCCTCGCCGGGTGAGTACGCGGCTCACCCATCACGCGGGCGAGCACCACAGCTGGCTTTACGCGGGCGAGCTGCGGTGCCTGTCCCCGTTTGGCGGGCGAGCATGCAGCTCGTCCCTGTCTGGCGGGCGAGCATGCAAGGCAGCTCATCCCTGTCTGGTGGGGCGAGTGTGCAGCTCGTCCCTGTCTGCGGGGGGGCGAGCAAGGCAGCTCGTCCCTGTCTGGCGGGCGAGCATGCAAGGCAGCTCATCCCTGTCTGGTGGGGCGAGTGTGCAGCTCGTCCCTGTCTGCGGGGGGGCGAGCAAGGCAGCTCGTCCCTGTCTGGCGGGCGAGCATGCAAGGCAGCTCATCCCTGTCTGGTGGGGCGAGTGTGCAGCTCGTCCCTGTCTGGCGGGCGAGCATGCAAGGCAGCTCATCCCTGTCTGGTGGGGCGAGTGAGGCAGGGACGGTACTCTCCTTTCTCGCGGGGTGAGCACAGTGCCTCTTGCGGGGTGGGTGCGCAGCTCGACCCTTAGAGCGGGCGAGCTGCGAGGCTCGCCTTATGCTAGGCTGGCTTCGCCCTTCCCGTACCTTGTCCCCTGACCTTGATCCATGGTTTGGGCTCGACCCGTAAGTTTTTAATGGGTTTGACCCGTACGGGTATCACTACTCCCCCATCAAATACGAGCTAAATCGAAGGTGAAAGCTCGGATGCGGATGACAATCCCACGGGTCACTCGAACGGTTTTGGAGTGGACGTCGAACCACTCCCCCACACCACTTATTTTTAGTTTAGCTTTTTCCAAATCTTTCAAGTATTCGCATGATTGACTTGAACTTGTCCAGATGATGATGTTGGTGGATGCGCATGGTCTTGACGAGTCGAGCAGTCAACTCCTCGGTTTCCGCAGCTTCGCTTCCTAAGACTCCCTCTTACCCATTGGTCTTGAGTTCGATCAATAGTTAGTGTTACCCCGGATCTAAATTTAGGAGGGGCCGAAGAGGCTGGCGCTCATGCTCACCGAGCTGAGCACTCGCGGGCGAGGTTATGCCTGAATAAGGGCCGAGACCGGACTAACCTCCTACCCGGATATCATGAGTATCCCCCTCTAGTCTAGCTAGAGTAACGTTCTTGGCTATCCTTTTGAGCTCGAGGCCCGCACCGAGCTGTCAGATTTCAAATTCTTAACCCCTGACAAGACAGGTTGTCAGCCAGATGTGACCGTTGATGTACACCCAATTGATGTGGCTGCCACGCGTCATCATCCACTCTTGCGACGTTTGAACTCCCTCGATCCTGGCCATTGAAATGGGCCTGGCCCTAGTGGCCCAATCCGTTGGCCATCTATAAATTGCCCCTCCGCCTCACTTTCACCACTTTTCTCTCGCTATTCGTTCACTTCCGCTTCAATCGCACGCTAACCTTCTGTAAGTTCTCCGCCTCTGCTTTAATTAACTTTACTTTTTATGTCTACTTCCACATCCTCTACTTCCGGGGCCGCCTTTAGGGGCTCGGCCGAAGATGCCACGTGGTCTGGGCTTTTGAGCTCCCCAACCCGGAGCGGCCCTGCAGAGGCAATTGTCACTGCCATTCCCCTTCTCCAGGTTCCTCCTTTGCCCGCTCGTAACCCCTCCCCCGAGAACTTCGAGGTTGATCCTCGAGATCTGGTGCGGGCTGGGCTACCGTGGTACGAGGTCCTTAGTTCACGTGTCTCGGCTGAGGCGGAGGTTCTTCTTCGTTCTCACTTCATTCCTCCCGACCACGAGGTACAAATACCTAGGCCGGGGGATCGTCCCCATCTGCCACCCCTGGGCTTCTTTCCTTTTTTGTTGAACAAATTAGGAGTGGATTACGCTTCCCCATTCCTGCTTTGTATCAGGATCTCTCCAGCTATTTCTGTGTTTCACTTAGCCAACTCAGTCCCAATTCCTACCAGAGCATGGCTGCTGCTGCCGCCCTGTTCCAATCTTTGAACCTCCCATTCTCTCCTCCTCTTCTACATTACTTTTTCCATGTTAAAAACACCACCTTTCCTGGTCTGTTCTACTTTGGATCGAGGCCCTCGTGTAAGTTCTTGGAGAAAATCCCAAGTTCTCACAAAGGATGGAAAGAAACATTCTTCTTCGTTAGGCCGCCCCAACCTTGGTCTTGTCCTATGGCCTGGAGAGATTCTCTCCCCCCGGGTCGTTCTCTCCCGCATCGATACAAAGAAGATATCTTCTACCAGAAGGTTATGTCAGCCATTGGGGGTCGACAATATGATACAACTATCTTAATCCGAGAGGACGTACTCAGGCGATACAGGCTGAGCTCTTACCCAGCTAGTCCTCCCCCTGGTGCGTCCTTTCTAAACTGAGTACTTTCTTCCTGCTCTCTTTATTTATGTCTTTTTTTTATTATTTTACATATATATATATTTTTTTTCTGCGCAGGGAACATGTCGTTCAACCAGATGCTTTCTGCGATGGTCTCTCAGAAGAAAGGGAAAGGTAAAGCCGTCCCTGATTCCCGTGCTGAAGAGCGAGCCCCTTCGCCCCCAATCGCTCCCCGGGCCTCCCCAATAGTCATTCTTCAGTCGGAAGAGAGCGGGGGAGATCGCAGCTTGTTGCTGAAAAGAAAAAGGGGTGGAAAAACCCCGGGAGCTTCAACCCGAGAAGAGGTGGCAACCTCCCCAGGGCCGCGAGCTGAAACGTCGCTTGAATCCCTTCAAAGCCCGCAATCGGCTCGGACTGCCGGTCCAGGCTCCCCTGGCCTCCCCGTGGAGTATACTCAGTCCACCAGCTTGATTACCGGTGCTACCTCCGGACTACCGGCTGAGATCCTGGAGTGCATTACCACGGGTGCGGATCAACAAGTTATGGCAGGGATGAAGTGGAGACCTCTGGCCCAGGAAGGGTTGTCCCGCGCTTTATCGGTAGATGCTCTTACTTACCTTACCTCCTTTATGTTTTACCCTCTTACCTGACCATCTTTACCCAGGGCTTACTAATGCTACGTGAAAGCGTCCGGAGGGGGTCCAACTATGGCCAAGCCTCATCAAACGCCAAGAAGAAAGCCCGAGACGCTACGCACCGGGCTGAGGCTGCAGACGCTGAGTTGAAAGAGGCCCATGCAAGACTTACGACGGTCGAGACGGAGCTGGCCAAATATCGTGCTGAGGTCGGTCGCCTCCGCTCGGCCATGGTGGAGAAAGAGACGGCCTTGACCAACTCTATTGCGGAGCTGAGCCACGCCCGTTCAGAGTTGGAGACCTATGTCTCCGGAGAAATCGGTCGAAAAGAGGCCTTCCTAAAGTCGGAGGAGTTCAAGAGGCTCCTTGCAGCGAAGGCGTTCCGATTCCTCGATCTCGGCTTTGAGGGCTGTAAAGATCAATTCAAGGCGCAAGGCTTCCCTCCCGAGGATCGAGACCCGGATGACTTCTTGGATCTTCAGGCAATCGTGGCTAACATCCCTTCTGATTTCATAGATCGGGATGTCTGACTATCTTGTAATCAGTGTTTTTATTTAATGAAAAGCTTGTTTTGCCAAACTGTTATCCTAGTAAGAGTGAGAACAAGGCTGACATAATTCATAACTTTACAAGAATTATAAACATAAAACAGACTGACCTGTGAGGACAATAATCCTGAGCAAATGACTCGCATGATCTGAGCTCTGCTCAGTCAGCACTCATTATCAGTCGTGGACTTTTAATATTTATCGTCAGGGCAGATCTTTACGTTTATCGCAATTAGGGAGAGCAACTTTCATCGTGGTCAGGGCGGACCTTAACTTTTATTTAAAAATTTGTTGTCACGAGATCATATATCAGAAATACACGTCTACGAATAATACTTAACAAGTTGAAACGCGTTTAGGACTTCAGCTTCTCCTTTTCTCTGCATCCTCTGAGTAGTATGCCCGAGAGCTCACCTTCTGAGCAACATGTAGTGCCCTTCCTATTTAGGGTCAAGCTTCCTGACTTCCGCTGTCTGGACCAAGACGAAGGAGCTCGGCGTAACCGCAGCTCGATTGATCCTCTGTCGGGCGTAACCACGACAGGTCGGGTAAACACCCCTGAACGGCACTTGACGTAACCAAGGCGTATGAGCTCGGCGTAACCGCAGCTCGACTGATCCTCTGTCGGGCGTAACCACGACAGGCCGGGTAAACACCCCTGAACGGCACTTGGTGTAACCAAGGCGAATGAGCTCGGCGTAACCGCAGCTCGACTGATCCTCTGTCGGGCGTAACCACGACAGGTCGGGTAAACACCCCTGAACGGCACCTGACGTAACCAAGGCGTATGAGCTCGGCGTAACCGCAGCTCGACTGATCCTCTGTCGGGCGTAACCACGACAGGTCGGGTAAACACCCCTGAACGGCACTTGGCGTAACCAAGGCGAATGAGCTCGGCGTAACCGCAGCTCGACTGATCCTCTGTCGGGCGTAACCGCAACAGGTCGGGTAAACACCCCTGAACGGCACTTGGCGTAACCAAGGCGAATGAGCTCGGCGTAACCGCAGCTCGACTGATCCTCTGTCGGGCGTAACCACGACAGGTCGGGTAAACACCCCTGAACGGCACTTGGCGTAACCAAGGCGAATGAGCTCGGCGTAACCGCAGCTCGACTGATCCTCTGTCGGGCGTAACCACGACAGGTCGGGTAAACACCCCTGAACGGCACTTGGTGTAACCAAGGCGAATGAGCTCGGCGTAACCGCAGCTCGACTGATCCTCTGTCGGGCGTAACCACGACAGGTCGGGTAAACACCCCTGAACGGCACTTGGCGTAACCAAGGCGAATGAGCTCGGCGTAACCGCAGCTCGACTGATCCTCTGTCGGGCGTAACCACGACAGGTCGGGTAAACACCCCTGAACGGCACTTGGTGTAACCAAGGCGAATGAGCTCGGCCCTTAGCAAAAGTATGCAAGACAAGTAACAAGTACCCTTCATTCATTAAAATTGAAGTTGAAATCGAAATTGAAATTAAAGCGATTACAAATAAGGAGAGAAATACATAGCCCGGGTGTAACAGCCATGGTTAAACATAGTATTTCTTCAAGTGGTAGGCATTCCATGGTCTCTTGAGGGCTTTGCCTTGCATGTCTTCTAGGTAATAAGCTCCCGAGCTCAACTTCTCCATGATCTTAAAAGGCCCACCCCATTTTGGGTCCAGCTTTCCCCGCTGTTCTTCTTGTACCCTTTTCAACACTAAGTCTCCAACCTGGAAACTCCTTGGTACTACTCTTCGGTTGTACCCCCGAGCTATGCGGTTCTTGTAAGCTTCCATCCTAATCATCGCCGCCTCTCTTTTTTCTTCTAGGAAGTCCAGATCAGCAGCTCGCCTTTGATCATTGTCCTCATCGTAAAGCATAATCCTTGCCGTCTCGCATCCTACTTCTGCTGGGAGCACCGCCTCATTGCCATAAACCATGCTGAAAGGCGTTTCACCAGTTCCTGTTCTGGGAGTAGTTCGATAAGACCATAGCACACTCGGGAGCTCCTCCACCCAGTTTCCTTTTGCTTTTCCTAATCTTGCTTTTAAACTTTGGAGTAAAGACCGGTTAGTCACTTCCACCTGGCCATTACTTTGAGGGTAAGCCACGGATGTAAAGGCTTGTCTGATCTTCATCTCTTTGCACCAAGATTGAATTTTGGCACCTTGAAATTGTCTTCCATTATCGGAAATCAATACGCGTGGGACTCCATATCGGCACACTATGTTTTTCCACACAAAATTCATGACGTCCTTTTCAGTAATTTTAGCTAAGGGTTCGGCTTCTACCCATTTTGAGAAATAGTCTATGGCTACTATCAAGAATTTCTTTTGGGCTGGAGCAGGGGGAAAAGGTCCCACTATGTCGATTCCCCACTGGTCAAATGGGCATGCCGGTATGATCGCCCTCATCATCGTGGTAGGTTGGTGATAGAGTCTGCTGTGCCGCTGGCAATTGTCACAGGCTAGTACGAGGGTTATGGCGTCCTTTTGCATGGTAGGCCAGAAAAACCCAGCTAGCAAGGCCTTTCGCGCCAGAGCATGGGCGCCCAAGTGGTTTCCACAACTCCCCTCATGTATTTCCCTAAGGACATAATCAACGTCATCTCCTCCTAGGCATTTCAGGAGAGGCCGGGAGAATGATCTTTTGTACAATACTCCTTCGAACAACACAAAACGCAGACTTCTCTGCTTGATCTGATGAGCTTTCCTTGGGTCTACGGGTAGCCTTCCCTCCTTCAAATAACTTTCAATCTCGGTTCTCCAGTCACCCTTATCTAGCTCGGCAGGTGCTGAGCCCTGGAAAGGGGCGAGCTCCACGTGTGCGACCACATCTCGATTTTTCCAACTAGTGAGAGCACTGGCCATCTTGGCTAGGCTATCCGCCTTGGTATTTTCTTCCCTTGGAATTTGCTCAAACATGACTTCCACAAATCTCTCTTTAACTTGGTCAATGGCACGAGCATACTCAATCAACCTTTCATTCTTCGTCTCGTAGACGCCTCTGACCTGTTGTGCCACCAGCTGTGAGTCAGAGAAGATGTGCACCCGGCTAGCTCCCACATTCTTAGCTGCTTGCAATCCTGCCAGAACAGCTTCATACTCCGCTTCATTGTTGGAAGCCCTGAAGTCCAAACGTACAGCTAACTTCATCTCGTCCCCCCTTGGTGAAATCAACACTACCCCAACTCCACTGCCCTCGTTGGTTGCAGAACCATCAACATATATCTTCCAAGGATCCTCGGTATCCTGATGCACTGTCTCCGCCAAGAAATCAGCTAGGGCCTGCGCTTTGATAGTTCTTCTCGGCTCATATTGGATGTCATACTCCCCCAGCTCGGTTGTCCACTTAACCAAACGACCTGACACGTCCGGATGAGTTAAGATTTTTCCCAAAGGGCTATTGGTAAGGACCGTGATTGGGTGAGATAGGAAGTACGGTCTTAGTTTCCTTGCCGTGATTGTCAATGCTAATGCCAGCTTCTCCAAGCCCGAATATCTTAGCTCAGCTCCCTTTAACGCGTGTGAAACGTAATAAACAGGATGTTGAGTTGAACCTTCCTGTCGGACTAGTACCGAGCTCACCGCCTCCTCAGTTGCGGAGAGATAGACCCATAAACGTTCCCCCAATCCCGGCTTGGCTAAAATCGGGAGCTCAGTTAGATATTGTTTTAACTCATCAAAAGCCCTCTCGCAATCAGCTCCCCATTGAAACTTCTGAGCCTTGCGGAGAGTGCGAAAGAAAGGCACACTCCGGTGAGCCGACCTGGACACAAACCTTGATAGTGCAGCAATCCTCCCTGCTAATTGCTGCACCTCTTGGAGACTAGTGGGGGACGCCATAGTCTGGATCGCCTTAACCTTGTCGGGATTGGCTTCAATACCTCTCTCTGTCACAATGTATCCCAGGAACTTTCCACTCTTCACCCCAAACACACATTTTTGGGGGTTGAGCTTTAGTCCGTAAGACCTCAGAGTGGAGAAGGTCTCTTCAAGGTCAGTCATGAGGTGAGCTCGATTCATCGACTTTACCAAGATGTCATCTACGTACACCTCCACGTTTCTCCCAATTTGCTTTGAGAAAACTTTGTCCATCAACCTCTGGTACGTTGCCCCTGCATTTTTAAGTCCAAAGGGCATAACCACAAAACAAAAAGTTCCATCTGAGGTGATGAAACTTACCTTTGCCTGATCTTCCTTTGCAAGGGGAATTTGATGATATCCTTGATAGGCATCCAGCAAACATAGATATTGGTGGCCGGCAGTAGAGTCCACCAGTTGATCTATGCGAGGCAACGGGTAGCAGTCCTTGGGGCAGGCTTGGTTAAGGTCTCGGAAGTCGATGCACATTCTCCACCTTCCCGAGTTCTTAGGCACCAGGACTACATTCGAGAGCCAAGTGGGGAATTGAACTTCTCTAATGTGTCCCGCCCTAAGCAGCTCTTGGACCTCCTCCTTAATGACCTTATCTTTTTCTGCCCCGAAGTGTCTTTTCTTTTGTTTTATGGGCCGAGCTCCGTCCAACACGTTTAGATGGTGTTGCACGATGTTCGGATTTATACCTTTAAGATCTTGAGTAGACCAGGCGAAGGCATCATGATTCTTAATGAGACAGGCAATGAGCTCGCCCTTCTCTTGCGGGTCCAAGTCAGCAGCTATTCTGATCACCCTTTCAGCAGATCCAAGCTCTACTAACTCAGGTTCTTCCTCTGACACAGTTGGAGTCTCTTTCAGGGCGTGCCGAGCAACTGACCCCCCGCTGCCTATCACCCCGACCTCCCGTCGAGCCCTTTTTCCTTCTTCCTTTACAACACTTTCATAACACCGACGGGCTGTACCCTGGTCTCCCCCAAGTACTCCAACTTTGTTTCCTGCCGGGAACTTCAACTTCTGGTGATAGGTAGAAGCTACGGCCTTGAAGTCCTTCATGGCTGGTCGCCCAATAATCCCATTGTACGAGGAGGGGGCGTCAACGACTGTAAAGTCCACCATCTTAGTTACTCGGCTAGGGCCACTCCCCATTGACAAGGGGAGGACAATCTGACCCAGAGGCTGGATCACATGTCCCGTGAACCCATAAAGAGGGGTCGAGATTAGGTCCAAGTGGAATCCCTCAACTTGCATTTGGTCCACGGTTGTTTTGAATAAGATATTGACGGAACTCCCCGTATCCACGAAAATCCTTGCTATATCATAATTTGCTATAGTAACCGTGACTACCAAGGCATCGTTGTGTGGAGTAACAATACCTCGCAGGTCGTCGGGACCGAAACTGATCACAGGGTCGGTTGTGGTGCTTGCTTCCATGGACACCTCAAAATTTTCCAACCTCCTCCCGTATGCCTTGCGAGCTCGGCCAGAGTCTCCATCGGTTGCCCCTCCCGAGATCATGTGTATCATTCCTCGACTCGGATCATTGTTTCCTCCATTCCTTTCCACACGGCCGCGAGGGGCATTCCGTCCTTGTTGCTCCCACCTCGGCTCTCTTTGTCCAGGATTGGCCCGAGCCGGGGCTTGGGGCCCGCCTGGCTGGTAGGGCTCCCTGGTTCTCGTCAACATAGCTTTTATTTCCGGATCTCTTTGGAGGATCCTCTGAACCTCTTCTCCCAATTGTTGGCAATCATGGGTAAAATGTCCATATTCTCGATGGTATCCACAATACTTATCCGATGGGGGCAATCTTGGACCTCTCTCTGCTTTCCTTGGCCTAGTCAATCTCCCCTTATTATCACATACATCCATTGCTCTGTCTAGGCTCATGACAAGGGGAATATGTGGAAGACGCCCCCTGAATAAGTTTCGATCATCCATCCTCTCCGCCATGTTCCTCTTCCTTCCACCCTTGTCCAGCTTTTCCCTGTTATTCTCAGCGGGTCTTTGCTCTAATCTCTTCTGCCTCTGCGCGTCTTCCAAGTTCACATACTTCTCCGCCCTAGATAGGAGCTCATCATAACTTTGCGGTGGTTTCTTTACCAAGGACTTGAAGAACTCCCCCCCCCCTTGAGCCCTTGCGTGAAAGCATTGAGAAGGACATCAGGCGTGGCTGAAGGAACCTCCAAGGCCACACCGTTGAAGCGTTGGGTAAACTCTCGCAAAGATTCTTGATCTTGTTGTTTCATGACAAACAAACTGAGTGAGGTCTTTTGATATTTTTTGCTACTTGCAAATTGATGCAAGAAAGCTGAGCTGAAATCGTTGAAGGACATTATTGAGCTAGGCTTCAACATGTTGAACCATTGCTGAGCCGACCTTACTAATGTATTCAGAAATACCCGACACTTGACTCCGTCGGAGTATCGATGCAACAAGGCCGCATTATCAAATCTCCCCAAATGGTCCTCGGGGTCGGTGCTCCCATCGTACTCTCCCATGTTAGGCTGTCGGAAGTTAGATGGTAGCTCCTCCTCCAAAATGGCTTGGGAGAATGGACTTTCTTTCTTGTGGGTGTAGGCCTTTTCCCCGACATGTTGTCTCAACCCTTGGATCTCATTCCACATATCTTCCATCCTCTGGTGCATCTCCGAGTCCCCGCCACCTTGGGTGGGATTGGCTTCCTCCGCGTGACTTTGCTGGACTTCAGCATTGTCCTCATGGTTCGGCAATGGTCCGTCCGGAGGTGGGGGTTGGTTTTGCTTTATAGCCTCGGCTACGGCGGTGGTGATGAACTGGGCTAGTTGTTCCATAGTCATGTTTCCCACGTTCTCCACCGGAGGCGGTTGTTCAGTCCTTCCTCCTGGGCGAGATTCCGCCGTAACTGTTCTTCTACTTCCTCTTCTTCCTGCCATATCAACGTCTTTGCTCAAGTTTCCCACAGACGGCGCCAAATGATGCTTACTAAAAATGATACGTCTTCCTTCCGGTGGACGAAGGGTGCTGGGAGCAACTCCAATAATGGCTTCGAGTGCCGGTGATGCCTGAAATTACGAACAAGCGTGAGAAGGGTGCCGGAAGGATGTCCCGGCGGAGCCCCTCCGACGCTCAAGTCAGAAATCGGAAAAGAAAAGAATAACGAGATGAACTTTAAGTTGTGAGAAGAGTGAATACCTTATTCCTGTCGACAAACCTGATATTTATAAGGAGATGGAAAGGGGACAACCTTTAACCGCATGTCAGGAGCCTAGGGAACATCCTCTGAAGCTAAAGGTGGGGACCAGGGTCCTAGGGCTGAAGACGAGTAGGTGTCACTCTCTCCGTATAATAGGCTTGCAGCTTTTGCGATCCGATTTATGCCGGGTGCCAGAGAATGTCGCTTTCATGGTATGATATGCTTGCAGCTTTTATGATTCGATTTGTACTTGGAGATATGGGTTATACGTTGAATCTAATTTACGAGGCTGCGCTACAAAGCTTAGCTCGCCCAACACGAGTGAGCCTCGACCCCATACTTTGCAAGCATGAGGCATCTGCGAGGGGTGGCATCGAACTTTTCCTCGCACGGGAGAACATCGCAGCTTGTGCCTCGTGTGTGCGAGCTGCGATGCCCTGTGTGCGAGCTGCGAGGCTCACCCGCCTCGCCGGGTGAGTACGCGGCTCACCCATCACGCGGGCGAGCACCACAGCTGGCTTTACGCGGGCGAGCTGCGGTGCCTGTCCCCGTTTGGCGGGCGAGCATGCAGCTCGTCCCTGTCTGGCGGGCGAGCATGCAAGGCAGCTCATCCCTGTCTGGTGGGGCGAGTGTGCAGCTCGTCCCTGTCTGCGGGGGGGCGAGCAAGGCAGCTCGTCCCTGTCTGGCGGGCGAGCATGCAAGGCAGCTCATCCCTGTCTGGTGGGGCGAGTGTGCAGCTCGTCCCTGTCTGCGGGGGGGCGAGCAAGGCAGCTCGTCCCTGTCTGGCGGGCGAGCATGCAAGGCAGCTCATCCCTGTCTGGTGGGGCGAGTGTGCAGCTCGTCCCTGTCTGGCGGGCGAGCATGCAAGGCAGCTCATCCCTGTCTGGTGGGGCGAGTGAGGCAGGGACGGTACTCTCCTTTCTCGCGGGGTGAGCACAGTGCCTCTTGCGGGGTGGGTGCGCAGCTCGACCCTTAGAGCGGGCGAGCTGCGAGGCTCGCCTTATGCTAGGCTGGCTTCGCCCTTCCCGTACCTTGTCCCCTGACCTTGATCCATGGTTTGGGCTCGACCCGTAAGTTTTTAATGGGTTTGACCCGTACGGGTATCATACAGCAATTGCTAAATCACCTACTTCACAAATCTTCGTCAACAAATAACAAAACCGATGCAATACACACAAACATATACAACACTATTATTATTATTATTATTATTATTATTATTATTATTATTATTGTTGTTATTATTATTGTTGTTGTTGTTATTACTGCTACAGATTTGATTCTCCGGCCTCTTCAAGAAGGCCGACTGGCACCGGCTCCCGCGCCTGCTTCTCTTCCTTCTCGCCCTCCTTCCTGACCTTTACCTTTGATTGCTTCTCCCGCTTGGGTCGTTTTCTCCCCCACCTGAGCCATTATTTCCCGCACCCGCACCCGTACCCGTACCCGTACCCGCACCCGCACTGGAAGTGGAAAAGTAAATAATAAAGTATGGTAAATCGTTTATTAGACAAATGATTCCAGCTGTTTGTCTAACAAACATTCATGGGATTGCAAATTTTTTTTTTATGTTAAAGGTAAATTCGTTTCTCCAAAAAAACGAATTCACACCGGTCATCTATATGGAAAAAAAATTAAATTTAAAAAATTTTGACCGGCTAAACCGGTCAAAATTTATATTTAAATTGAGATCGAAGCACAACTATCAGTGCACATCTCAAATTCAATTTCTCAATTTTGTTTCCGACGATCGTTCGCTTGATTTACTAGATCTTTGTTTAAAAAAATTGTTGAGTGTTTTGAATTTGTTTTATTTATCATATTTATATCACCATCTTCTTACTCATTTTATACCACTATAATTAACAAAAACCACTGCTACCAACAAGCGGCATCGGCGACAACAACGACATTATCGACTAGATTTCGAAGGTATAACTGTTATTATTTTGTGATTTAAATACATGAATTATTGTTAATTATATTATATAAATATATATGTATATATGTATGTATACGTAGTTAGTTATATATATATATATTGTAAAAATTGTATATATTATTTTTTTCAAGCTATGGCACCTAGAAGAAATGTGATATTGTCTGTATATGTGGGGGTAATATATCGCATGATTCTTGGTCTGTGACATATAACAGTCTGCCTATCAAATTGTCCATGATACCACGTACCACACAATTTTCTAAATCGGTGTCGAGTTTGTACGAGTGGACCGAGATCGGGAGTAATGAGTTTTCATTATTAATATATGTAAAATGGTCACGTGAATACTTTGGACGAATTAAAGAATCCATTGTCCAGATAACTGACGACAGTACATTATTGATTTCTTGAGTCATGATGCTGAATTTAATGAACTGGATATTTATGTTGAAAAAGATAAATTACACCGTGCAATTGTGCATCCTCCACAAATGTCAATGAGTCTGGAATGGGGAACATATTTATCACTTTTATCTCGGTCGGATATCTCTGATATGTCTATGGTTACACAAGGGTTGTCGAATGTGGGGATTGAAGATGTGTATGCAGGAGCATCTTCTTCTGGTCAGATGTATGGAGAATATGTACCTGATTTTGTCCAATGATTCCATAGTTCTATTTCATCGCTCGCTCCACAATGGCGGCATTTTAACCTCACGCACGCTCAACAGCAACGGCGTCATAACCGATGTTCGCTCAACAGCGACAACATCCCAATCATTGCTCGCTCAAAAGCGGCACCATATAATTCCCAATGTATATCCATTTATTACAAATGCAATATACCATGCATTTCACAGTTGCAATAATATAAAAGGCTATGATCATACGTATGTACCTTTCACAGTGTAGGGGTGCTTAATGGGCCGGGTCAATCCGGACCCGGCCCAAAACCGGACCGGTTAGTCCGGTCCGGAACACGAACCGGAAGAACCGGTCCGGAACCGGTTTGATACCGGACCGGATCGGTTCTACCGTTTCGTATCCGGTATCTTATCGGTTCCGGACCAAACGGATCCGATGCCGGATTGAACCGGAATCGGATCCATTTTTAAAAAAAGTCCGAAACCGATTTGATATGGGACCAGATCGGTTCTACCGTTCCGGATCCGGTATCTTACCGATTCCGGGCCAAACGGATTCAGTTCCGGATTGAACCGGAACCGGATCCGTTTTTTTAAAAAAAAAAATTCCGATAAATCCCTTCGTTTTTTACTTTTCTTAAAAAAAAAAAAAGAAAAGAAAAATCTTGTTCCGGGTTGGAACCAGTCCAACCTGGAACCGGTTGGACCGGAACCGAATCCAATCCGGTTCCTTAACGAATCGGACCGATTCCGGGATTATCGGATCCGAAATCGGTCGGTTTCGGACCGGACTGATCCGTTAAGCACCCTTAAATCAGTGCTTCCAAAATAATAAGACACTGAACACTATATCAATGCCTTCGACCGTTATTATATTTGTTGGTTGTTGGTATCATGTGCAGCAACATGAAATAAAAAATACAAAAAATAAAGAATAAAAATGGACATCATAATTTACGTGGAAAACTCTTAAAAATAATTAGAGTAAAACATCTCGCTATCTTTCAAAGAGCACAACACTCTTAATATAGGAAAAAATTATCTCACAAATATTATATAAATACACACTCAAATGTATATAAATGAGAAAACATTCTGAATGGGATACTAGAAATAAGGAGAGGGGATCCCTTTTTATAAGAGCTCCCACCGTGTCTGAAATAATTCCACCTTCCATAGCCTCAAAATATTGTAGTGAAATCTTTTCATCTTGCCCGTGGTGTTTAACATAATAATTTTTAGGGGTTTTCACGTAAATTATGGTATCCATTTTATTCTTCATTTTCGATATTTTATGTCTCATGTTGTCGTATCTGTAAAGACCCGGATTTGAGGTCATCCAACATTTGAGGTAATTGTTGCAAGTTAAACTAGTTGGGTATTTAAAATTCTAAGTGTTATAGTTTAACTAGAACACTATTAACTTAGTTAATTTTTTTAGTGTTTTAGTAGGTATAGAATCCATGATTAAAAGAGGTGGCAATTCTCTAAACTCTAGCAATGAATTTCAATACATCAAGGAGTCCTTAAGCAATACAACTCCACCTTTTAAAACCATCAAAATTCAGCAACCTGGGATCGAACAGAATCGGATTCTTCTCCCTACGTTTTCGAGTTAGAGTCCTACTCAAACACCTCAACTTGGCTCCACTTTTGCCTATAAATAGAACCAACCTTTGGTAGTATTTGTTCATCACAAGTCATCTCATTCCAGCCATAAAATCGAGAAGAAAAACCCACGGTTTCTGTCCAACAATTCGAAACAAGTTCCTTCAATATTCTGCACCTATTTCCAGCAAATCTTCGAGAACTATAACCGAGCCAAGTTCAACATTAAACCATCACCTTATTCCATCGAAATTTCCAGCAACCAGTTTCGATAAAACTCAGTCCATAAGTCTTCGAAATTCTGGCAGGAAATTTTGTCCAAATCTCTTCCTTTTTCCAGCAAGTTTCGAACTAAAACCGAGAGATTTTGGCCAAGTTTCCAGCAACTTAAACCGTCAAGAATTCCAGCCAAAGAACCTTCGAACTTTTCGAGTTTTGTGTTAGAATTATAGCAAGCCAAGGATAGAAGGAATCCGTCGTTGTCGTACCTTCGATTGATCAAGCACGATACCAAAGCAAGTAAGTGGGCTTTTGTTATATATATTCGTTTCGTTTTCTGAAAATCATATAGTATGTTTTGAAATCCCGATCGATATGTATTATGGTCAAATTATGAAAGTATATTTTGTAAGCACGCTAAACTCGAAATCTAATTGGATTTGGATCCCCATGACCCTGATGCGGTGGGGTGTAACCGCTAAAAAACCTTATACGGTGGTAATCCGTTGTTTCTGGATTATCCAGACCCTTTATTCGTGGGTTAGCCGATGTTATGATCTCATCTCTAGGAGGGTTAAGTCTAGAGACTGATATCAGTACCAAGAAGAGTGTAGAATGCTTTACTGTGCTTAAGTATATGAAAATTATGAAACGATATGTTATGTCATGGCTCGTAAGGGCAAATCAAGTATGTTAAGATACATTCATATCGGTTTATGCAAGTTTTATGATCCAAGTTTATGAAAATTATGTATATGTATGATATCGATTGTCCCCCACTTGCTGAGTGTTTTCCAAAGCACTCAACCCCTTACTCTACATCCCCAGATAAAGTTGAAGAGGAGGTTGAAGCTGAAGAAGAACATCAATTCTGGGGTTGGTGATTTAGTCCGCTGCGTATCTGAAGATTTAGATTTTATATAAGTACGATTTTATTTCGTTTAAGATATTTAAGTTTTAATTCCGCATTTCTTTATTCATTGTAAAGGCAATGGTTTTGATTTTTATGGAAAAAGACTGGCTTTTCAATTGTTATGATATTATGAGGCTTATTAATTTCAAGTTGTTTATGGAAATCAATGCCGGTGTTAGTGACCCTGATCTCGGGGCGTGACAGTATCTGGGGACAACAATATTGTCATCATATATTAAATTATAATGACTTGTATGTTCAAACAAAATATCCAAAGACTTGTTATGCGAATGTTAATTTGTAGAAATACACCTAAATCTATTTGGCCATTGTTGAGATCTCATTTTTAATCATTTGCGTGCTTCATACCGTTCCCAAATCCCGTGTAAATTCAATTCGAAAGAACAATTAGATCCACAGCCAAGAATTTCTTCCATACATTATTTCCAAACTAGTTGCTAAAAAATATATATTTATATGAAACTTCTTCGCCTATAAACAAAACTCATTCATTCCCGGAATATTAAATTTATACATTTTATTTAAATTTTATTATTATATTTATACATTATTTTATCTATTATTTAACTCGGGATAAGTAAAATTACATTAAAAATTAAATGTCTATTTATGTTTGAATTTTAACTAACACGTTTTGCATTGCCTATTCATTAATCTCATCTAAGGGTGTAAACGAATGAAACCAGTTCGCGAGCTTTTCAAACTGCTCAATAAATATTTGATTTGTATTCGAAATTATTGAATTCGAGCCGAACTTAAAAATATTCAAACTTTTTTCAAGCCGAACTCGAACCCAAATTATTTTATTCGATAGCGAGCGGCTAGCTTTAATATTTTATTAATATATATAATTTTATATTAAATAAATATATTTCGAGCCTTTTGAGTATTATTTTCGAGCAATAGTTCAAAAAACTCACGAGCATGTTCGAACTATTCAAGCTGAACTCAAGTTCGAGATTCAAAATTTCCTTCATATTCGACTCAATTCGGTTCGTTTACACCAATAATCTCAACGATTTGGAACGCTTCACAGTTTTAAAAACCTAACTGGAGATTGATCCGATCACAATCGGCAAAGAATGCAAAACCTTATATTAAGTTAATTCATAAATGAGGTCTAAATCGGGTCTATATAAATATTTTTCATTCCCTTATGTTGTGAAAAATAAGATGCACATGGTTTTAGTACTGATGAAGTTAATTCATAAATGAGGTCTAAATCGAGTCTATATAAATATTTTTCATTCCCTTCTGTTGTGAAAAATAAGATGCACATGGTTTTAGTACTGATGAAGGTTTTGCATTCTTTGCCGATTGTGATCAGATCAATCTCCGGTCAGGTTTTTAAAACTGTGAAGCATTCCAAATCGTTGAGATTATTGGTGATTTAGACCTCATTTATGAATTAACTTAACATAATTGATATAAAATAGTTGGTATATTAATTATGTATTAAAAGATGTTAAATTTTAAAGTTGGTATATAAATATAACGCAAACCATGTGGATACAAGCATTTCCCCAATGAACACAACCATCATCTTCGGTCAAATCAAAAATATATTTTTCATAGATAATGTTCGACAAAAATGTGACTCATCCCAGGATATATTAAATCACTAGCGCGGAGAGCCAGCATATATAGCAACAGAAACAGAGGCATAAACTATACAACAGTTGAAATTCTTCTAAAGAATGGGGGGACTTTATTAGGGAACAGAAAAGTAATCTCGGATTGTCTTTCTCTTCGATGAAGACGGAGGATTTAGAACAGATGAAGGGCTATTTGTTTCGGTTTCGGGGGATTTTTCTAAATGCTCTTTTGCCTCAAAGCTTAAGGAAAAATGTTTCTTCTGGGATTTCGGAGTACAGACCTCAGGCAGGATGAGTGAACCTGCAGATGAGTTGACATGGTGACTTTCTTCTGAAGGTATACCGTTTCTGTGGCAATTTGTACATGATGGATCATCCACAAACAGTTTTCTCTGTTTCATGCTTGGAAATGCCGTAATCCTCTTTCGACTTGATGAAGGAGATCGTGTATTTGAGTAACAACTGTGAGGAATGTTCCAAAAACGAACCTAACAGATTTATGGAAACTTAGATGCATGTTTCAAGGATGTTGGGAGGTTGCTCTCACCAACATTTAAATAAAAAGCATGTATTTCTATGAATAACATGTGAGAATATAACATGTTCACACTGGGGAGACCCGATATTTTAGTCAAGCGGGAAGAAGGTGATAACATGCAACAGAAAAATTTGTTGTGTAGCTTACAGTGAAGTCATCTGAGCAAGTAGCCACTTTCCCCATCTCGGAAGGACACCTAGAGGGAGTAAATAACAAGAATTAGATTTTAGATTTTTTCATCGTAGTACGCAAAAGAAATGTTTATTCAGAGAATCTAACCAGTCCACTGCTGTGACTTCTCCGTCATGGCTTCTCAAAATGATAGGATCCAGATGAGGATTATTCACCTGCCATATATAGGCATTACAATCACTAGAACCACTCAGAATATGAGTTGCACTAGGACTGATTGCTGCCTGTAATATGAGCAATTGCCATATTTATCAACAATCAATTATCAACAACCAAAAGAGTTTAAAGCCTAAACGTTGAAAAAATTGTACCTTTACAAAAATGATTCGATTCTACCTCCCGAGAAAGCTCTTATCGGTCCCTTTTCAAGCTGAAGTACATTATATAGGTATATTCTGCAATAACAAGAAGAAAAATTGCTGAATATAACCAGAATGTGTGATCACATCAAGAAAGTATAAATGAACCTCATGATTTATTTTCATGCTGAATGTTTAGATGGCAATGCATGAAATCAGTCTATTGGTGGTGCTTGCCAAATTAGGACATTCTTCAAGAATTCTTTTTGTTCACCTGTGATCCATGCATGAGGCTGTAATGAACACTCCATTTAAATCTTGAGACAAGCTAGAAATGCCATTCGAATGTCTTTCCTGCAAAAGAATGATTTGATTATTCATTGTGAATTTAATCTTAGTGAACTACAAGAGAAATGGGACAGATTTATGGCATTGTAGATGAGGCCCTTTTGGACATCCGAAGATTTGTTTGAACTGCCACACAAAACCGTCATAGTGTTTTACTACCTCACTGTCTACTGCAAAAATGTTTAAGACAGAAAAATGAAGTTACTTATTATATAGAGAAAGACCTTACCCTCTCACTTGATGATTCAGGGTTAGGGCATGCTTGAGTAATTGGAGCTTTAAGATGCCTGGTGTCCCAGAATTTAACAACGCTAAGTTTTTAAGATGGATTTAGACAAGACTGCCGTTAGTAAACTCCCAATACAAATAACCAGATGGTTATAAAGAATTAAAAAGACTCCGTACCTGTCGACTGCTCCAGCAGTAGCAAAAGAAATTTCATCCTTGAGAAACAGAACTGATGTGATGCTCATGGATTCAGCCTGGCAAAAACATGATTCACTTTGGGGGAAAAGTAGAACAGAAGAACAAATAGAGCATTGAATAAGAAAACCTACTTTTGTACGCCTCCCTCGTCTTCTACCAGGAGAAATATGAGCCTCGTGAACTACAGAAGTAGGCCTACAAAATACATCGGGGGTAATAAAATTAAAGGCCCAAGGATAGTAAAGAAATTTCATGGTGAACCCGATCTTAGATCAACCATGCATTATTTCGTGTGTTTGTAAGCTTGATTTGCATAATGGAATACATATACATAGATAAGCAAAACGAATATTATACAGTTTCCAGTGTTTCTATTTGTGCAGCTGGCAGAAAACATGCTGAGAATTACCGAATGCAAAACTTCTGATGAGTATTTTTGGAGGACCTGATGTCCCATAGAACAAATGATCCATCTCTTGCACCAGATACAACAATATCTGTTAAACAGAAAATTAAATAGTTAAACCAGTGAAATTGAATGAATGAAACTAAGAGCAAGCTGCCATTTTTCATAGTTAAAAACTGAATGTCAAATAGAGAAAGAAGGAGAAAGATAAATAGATTCTGCAAAACCAAAGCATAAGGCAGGACTGTAAAATCAAGAATTTACCAGGATTGGTAGGATGACAACTAATTGACTTGACACTTCCAGTGTGCCCCATCAATACTCTAATGCATTTTTCCTCTTGGGCATCCCAAACCTTAATCTGCTCAAAAACCAGATTTGTACCATGGCCATCAATTCAAGTAAATATAAAAATATTGAAAGCTCTTCTTCTCCTGTCTTTTAACAGACTTGGTGATGGAAACTGAAATAGCGCATCTTTCAGGATTAACTATATATGAAGGCGGCTAAAGCTTTAAATGATATACTAAAATCTGTTCTTGTGGAAGAGGGACTAAATAACAATATAATTCACAAGAGATTGGTGACTCACACTTTGATCTCCTGAAGCAGTTAAAATATTTGTATCCTCCTGGAGAAAATCAAGTAAGTTTGTTACAATTCTGAAGGAATCTATGTGAGTCAATATCCAGATATGAAGAACTATCAAGACGCAGCTAGCTTCTTTAGTTCAAGATCTTATTTAAGATTTCAATTATGGCAATAAACTCTCTTCTAGTTGTTGCCAATCATCAATATGCAGCCGCCCTGCTGGAGGTAACTTTTAGGTTTATTCAGGGAATTACTTAACGCTCTAGATTCCTGTCGTGCAAACTTTCACGTGCGCATAATATTATTCTAATGCCAAAATTTTTAAACAAATATCCTAACATGCATGGGTCTGTACATTCTTTGGGAACATTCTTGGACAGAGCTAAACAAATAGTCATGTAAATCAGATTGTCCCTAGTCCATATAAACAAAGTAATTTTGATATCTTCAAATGATTGTTCAGACAAACGTGTTAATTAGGATATGTTCCAATGATTGTTCATGTTTCTGTGGTATCTTATACTTAACTTCAATACATTTAAGACTGATAAAAGCATATAAAACGGTATATCCTCTTACATGAGAACTTAAAGGTTGAACATATATTCCTTCATAATAGATTAAGGTCCCTTTTACATGAGAATGTTGCTTCAAAACTAAAAGTGGTACATCGTTCAAAAAAAAAAAAAGGGTGGTACATGAGCTAGTGGAACCCTTTCATTGCAGTTGTGAACACTTAGATTATGTTAGAATAACATAACAATAAGTTGAACAAATGCAAAACTAAGGTGTGCAGGCACCTTGATCCAGCATATGTCAAATATGGCATTATCATGGGCAACCCATTCACAAATCTTCGCCTTTTCTGCAGAAAAAAACATTGGCATCAGAAACCAGAACCTTATAACGCCAGTGATGTTCTACACGCACTTTAACATACCTGTATTCTCATAGAATGAGGATAAATCCGGAAATTTGCCTCGAGTATGAAGTAGGTTAACGTAACCTCGTTCATCGGTTACGGCTAGAATATGAGCATTTCTACTCGTCTGTAGGACACAAAAGAATAATGTTACAAACTTCCGCGAAAAGAATAAACTTGTAAGCAATAACCCGAACAACATTCCGAAATTCACCTCGCAAAACGATAAGGCCATCGGAGGAGAGGGTTCACCAAGGTGCTCGACTGCCACAGCTCCGATTGATTCGAGATCTAGTAAATTGCTGCTGCCCATGTATGGACGTTTTCTTACTGCAAATTACAAATGTCAAACACAGAAAAAACTTCACTCCGCCCACCTATGGCACCGAGTTTCAAATTTACGAAGAAAGATTAAAGGGTTACCTCGAAATCCATTGATTTCTCTGGATTTGATGTCCTGGAAGAATGAATTAGGTTTGAAGATCTCCATTGTTGTGCTGTTTGTGAATTATTTCTGTAAAAGCTCAGACATTCGTGTTGATGAAGGTTTGTTCCGTGATGGCGGGAGACCTGGGGATAGGGTTTTGATTTGGCGCGATACATATTGTGCTTGTGCGAGCGGGGAAATTTCAAAATTTTCTGGGTGATGCTGATGATACTGCAAAGCACAAAATGCTTCTAGAGCATTTGTTTTAAATTTCCAATTTTGCCCTTGTAATCAAGACATTGAACTATAATGCACATACAATGATACAACGACAATGACACGAATTTTCATAAAAAATAAGGATACAACATGATTGTGACATGTCTATATATTTTTATATATATTATACATGTGTTATATTACAAAAAACAAAAATTGACATTTTTTTAAATTCTAAAAGCATATAAAAGCAATAAAAATATTCTTAGCATACAAATAAATGCATATCACTGAAATCATCACAATATCACTCGTACTAACACCAAATGCATATTATTTCATTTAACATAAAGTTTAACAAATACGTCCAAATAATAGATAACACCAAAAATATTATTACCAAATTCAAAAAACATATAAATAAATGCATGCCACTAAAATCATCATAGTATCACTCATACTAACACAAAATATATATTACTTCAATTAACCTAAAGTTTAACTAACACCTCTAAATTTTATTAGCCAAAACTTTTTAAATTGTACATTTAACCCCCAAAATTGTCATTTCTATGTTGGACACACACATCGACTGTATCCGACACTGGTGTCCGATTTTGAAGGGAGTGTCCGACACGGGTGTCAGATTTAATTTTTAAAAAAAAATTAAGGGCACGCCACGTAGCGTGTCCGATGAGTGTCGGTGTCCTAGAAGTGTCCGACACTGCACCGAGTGATATTTAAGAGTGTCCGTACATCATTGCATTTGAATCATCAGCAACGACAAATATTTATGGTTAGGAGAATTAAAATTAAAAGAGAAAGTAAATCAAAATACAAGTTAAAAATCAACTTATCTTAAGAATCCGTAACCATCTTAATATGAAGAAAACATGTTGAAACTCACAATATGTAGTATAAACTTTACTATAATTATCTAATTTACATTAGACAATCAACGTACATTAAAATCTCTATAAATTAATACTCGTTATTTAATAATATCTATAAAATAATATTTTTTTACGATCTCAACTTGGTCTAAACATTATTAATTTAATACTCGATAAATTAATAATATTTCTAAATTAATAAAATTGATGGTCCCAACATTATTATTTTATTGAGATTTTAATGTAATATTTGAACTCATGTAATATCTTAAAAAAGAACGACTACTAAAAACATTTGTTATTTTAAAATTGAAGTGTCACAAATAAAAATATTTTTAAACAAAAATTTTGTTCAACGCATTTCAACAGAAAAAGTTCTTCTACAACTACAAAAACGAAACAATGTAAATTAATTATAACACTTTTTTGAATATATATCAAGTTCACGGAATTTAAATAATATCTTTAGGGTGTACTTTGTACGATGATAAGATAAATAAGGGATAGATTAAAAAATGGATAATGGATTGATATGGATAAACTATATTGTGTTTGGTTCGTATGATTAGTAAAGTATAATTAGTAATATTGTGTTTGATGTATTTGATAATATATAGTATAGAATCAATTTTTTCTCATATTGACCAAAATATCCTCGTAATCATTTTTTCATAATTCCTTTTTTTACATTAAACTATAATTTTAATTAAAAATTAATCTGGTAATAACTAGAATAATTAAAAATTATAATCATAATATTCCATATTAGTTTATTTAAGAATAGTTTTAAAATTAAATTATATATATATATAATACATTTTGAAATTAAATCCAAAACATTATTTTAGTCATTAAAATAGATAAAAATTGAACTTATAAACTATTAATATTAGTAATAATAATAGTTTATAATAATTATATAATATCTTATTAATATACTATTTTTATAAACATTACAGATCTATTTTTTACCAACAAATTTGGGGTTTTTAATATAACTCCTATTTTAATAGTATTTATAAAAATAACTAGATTTTTTTTCTTAAACTAACCGATGTCGTCAACTTAGTTAGTGACAACACTAATAATTATATTAATGTCGTCATTTGAGATGACGACAAAAAAATTATTTTTTTATTGTTGTCGCCATGTCAGATGGCCCGCCGCTCAAACTCATTGGTGTCGCCATCTGAGATGGCGACACCAACTGAAACCTTAGCATTCTTTATCCTCTCGCCCGCCGCTCAAAAACATATTTTCATTCGAAGGAAGAGAGCAAGGCAGCGAGAGAACTTCATTTTTTTTCAAAATTACGGAGCAACTTGAGAACTTCATCTCTTTGCAAAATTACATAGCAAGGTAAGCTTTTTATTTTTGTTATTATTTGATTTTAGGTAAGTTTTTTATTTTTGTTCTTATTTAATTTTAGATAAATTATGATGTTAATATATATATTGAGAGTATATTTTTTGTTGATGTATATTTTGGTGGCGGTGTGGAAGGTGAAAGGTTGGCTCCGGCTAGTGCGGCGGCTGCGGCGGTGGACTGTGGACGGCGGCGATGGCTGGTTGTCGGCGGTGGGTTGGCGGTGGTCATGGGCAGCCGACGGGTAGTGGTTGTAATGTTGAGATTAATGTTGATAATTTTTTGTATTATATTTCAAGCTGGATCAAATGAGACAACCAGGCCCGATTGCCACACATCTTTTGTCATTGCAGTCTTCACATTGATCTGATGATGTATGGGGAGGTGATATGGATAGCATACTGCGTGCGAGAAACCCAGATAGCTATTTTTGGGATATGTGTCCACTAGATATACGTGTTATTAATTTGTTGCACGTGATTAGATTTTATGGTATATATAGGTGTGGTAAGATTGAGCTTGACATTCACCTTATCACTGCTTTAGTTGAGAGATGGCGACGTGAAACACACACATTTCATCTTAGATCGGGAGAGGCATCTATTACATTGCAAGACATTGCAGTAATATAGGCATTGCCAGTAGATGACATCGTAGTGTCGGGGATAGATTATGATAAGACTCTACCCAAATGGCAAGAATATTGCCATACATATTTAGGATTCACAAAAGAAATCAAAGATTTAAAGGTACGAGGTTGAGAATAGTTGCTTTAAAAAATCATTTGTTGCTCAATCCCTTGGAGATACATAGTACACCAGATGATGTTGTTAAGTTTACACGGGCTTGTGCGTGATAAGTGTGATTTTACACTTATTTCACAATGATTTTATAGTGGTTTTTGTAGTGATTCCTGGAAAATATTATGCGTTTTGGTATATATTTGTATTTTTTTAGGAATCTAGATCCAATTGCAAAAAAGTGGAGGAAATATGGATGAAAAATGACTAAACCGAGCAAATATGGAAAAGGAGGGACGAAATCGCAAGATTGAAGATTTTGAGATCCGCGATCGATCGGCAAATTACAAAGAGTGATCGCCACTATCAAGAAGATTTCTGCGATCGATCGTCAATTTACAAAGATCAATCGCCACTATCCAGAAGATTTCCGCGATCAATCGGCAAAACATCGCGATCGATCGCGGATATAAAAATTTTGGTTATTTTGTCCAGAATGTTTTGGCGATCGATCGGCAACTTACGAAGATCGATCGCCGAACCTGAAAAATCGAGATTTTGTTTTCTTCTTGGTTATTTTGTGTCCAAACTTTGCAAAACTCTTCCTACTATAAAAATGTATTGCCTTGGACGTTTTTGGGGACTTTTAGCTCATAATTTAACCTACAAACTCAGCCACCATCACTCTCCTTCATCAACAACCATCTATACACTATCAAACCATTGAAGAAAGACGCATCGGAAGAGACGGGACGACGGAGCAACGCAAGGAGACAAAGCCTCTCGTTATTTCCGCATTTCTAAACTTTGTTTGTTTCTATTTGATTTCTTTATGCTTTTGATGTTGAAAAACACGATTTTGCATTTGATTTTGAATATGTTTATAGTCTAAGTTTTTTGTCAAGACTTAGGGGATCCCATGTTTTGAACCCACAATTTTAATTAAGTTTTGATTGATTCTTACAAATTCTTTGTGTTTAATTTGTTGTGCTCATGCTTTCAATGGATTAATATCCTTGATTGATTATTTATTGCAAAAATTGACCATAGGAGATTGTGATACGATATAATAAATTAAACCGTGGATTTCAGACTGATATCGAGAGATGAAGTCAAATACAAGTGTGATAGCTATAGATATCTAGTAATCGAAAGCTAGAAGGTTTCATAAATCAACACACAATATCGAGTGTTAAATAAATGCATGATCATTGCCTTGTTGCATCTTAGTA
The DNA here is from genome assembly GCA_907163345.1 of Haberlea rhodopensis. Taxonomy (NCBI): domain Eukaryota; kingdom Viridiplantae; phylum Streptophyta; class Magnoliopsida; order Lamiales; family Gesneriaceae; genus Haberlea; species Haberlea rhodopensis. The sequence continues at coordinate 243,671 of CAJQUN010000518.1, read as the reverse complement.
TTAAACTTGTTGTAACCGGACCAAGGTATAACAAGTGCTTTAGGAAAACTCGTCACCTTAGAACGTTTGAATTTAATTCTTAACTATAGACGAATTGTGGGGGATTGCATGGGTGAACCGAAAGTCTTGATAATTGTCTCTATTGATTCTAATCTTATTCGTTCTTGCTTGTTGGGTTGATTACCGAGTTAATTAGTCAATTTAGCTAATTAATTAATCATAACTAGTTATCATAGGCTAAATATAGTTAAACTAGTGGAGTTTGATATTTATTTCATAGTCCTCGTGGGATCGACAATCCGTACTTTTCATATCATTATACTAAAACTTGACGCCGTGTACTTGCGGTACGCAATCGCTACACTCAAAAATACTATTTAAAATAATAGCGATCAAGTTTTTGGCGCCGTTGCCGAGGACTAGTTTTAATAATATCAAACGATATTAGTTGACTGTAGTTTAGTCATTCATTTTCTTATTTTTTCGATTTTTTTTCCATTCTCTATACTCATCTGCTGTTTGTGTTCTTTTTGGTTGATTGTTACGGTTGTTATCCCTTGGTGCATGCTAAGGAGTAGCAACCCTACACTTGCGCCCTTTGATCCCGAGATTGAACGCACTTGTCAAATGAGGCTAAGGAAAGCAAGAACACACATGGCTAATACCGAGGAGATTCCGGTACCACCAGTTGCAAGATCACTCATAGACTATGCCCACCCTGCATTCCATGGATCACTGTCGAGTATCACAAGACCAACCATACAGGCTAACAATTTTGAGATCAAGCCTGCTATCATACAGATGATCCAACATTCGGTCCAGTTTGGGGGAGCAGCTACCGACGATCCAAATGCCCACTTCTCCAACTTTTTGGAGATTTGTGATACATCAAGCATAATGGTGTTACTGACGACGCCACCAGGTTACGTTTGTTTCCCTTTTCTTTACGAGATAAAGCTAAATATTGGTTACAATCATTGCCTGTAGGTTCTATTACTACGTGGGATTAGATGGCTCATTTGTTCTTGTCAAAATTCTTTCCACCATCCAAGAGGGCCAATATGCGCAATGACATCACTACTTTTGCCCAATACGATCCAGAGACACTTTATGAGGCTTGGAAGCGCTTCAAAGATCTACTGCGAAGATGCCCACATCATGGCCTCCCTATCTAGCTGCATGTACAAACGTTTTATAACGGTTTATTTTCTGATAATCGTTCTATGATTGATGCAGCATCATGAGGAACTGTGATGAGGAAGACACCCGAGGAAGCTTATACGCTGTTGGTGGAGATGGCTGCTAATAGCTGCCAATGGGAGTCCGACAGGAAAGTGCCAAAGAAGCAAGCCTGAGTACATCAAGTGAGTGAAGTCACTGCATTAGCTGCCCAGTTTGAAGCGCTGAACAAGAAAATCGATAGTTTGAGCATGCATGTAATGCAAGTTCAAACTGTTACATGCGAGCTTTGCCAAGGAGGACATCCGAGCACGGAATGCCAAGTAGGTAACGCTTTTGTTACAACTAATGAAGCTGTTAATTTTGTAGGGAACCGACCACCACCGACTTACCCTTACCAAAATACGTCCAATACGGGGCCGAGGAACTATCCCCAACCACCACCGGGGTATGCAGCAAAGCCAAGCATGGAGGAGATCTTAACCAAGTTCATATCATCGGCTGAAACGAGGATGAACAATCATGAGGCGTCAATAAAGAACTTGGAAGTCCAAGTAGGACAGTTAGCAAAGATCGTAGCCGGATGAGCACAATGAGCACTTCCTAGTGACATTGAGACAAAATCCTAGGGAGCAAGTCCATGCCATAATGTTGAGGAGCGGAAAGGAGGTCGCTGAGAAGAAGGTTGCACACATTGAGTTGAATGGCGATGCGGACATCAAGAAAGAAGAGGATCAACCAAGCGACAAGGGTAAGTTTACTAAGACCTCTACACCCATCACACCACCTGCTAAGGTAGATATCCTACTCCCAGTCCCCGCTGCATATAAGAGAGCAAAGATAGATGCTAAATTTGCTAAGTTTTTAGATTTGATAAAGAATCTCCATATTGAGATGCCTTTCATTGATACTATTCGGCACATGCCGAATTATGCTAAGTTTTTAAAGGAGATTATGTCAAAAAAGCGAAACTGGGAGAACATGAGATGATAAACTTAACTGAAGAGTGTTCTGCTGTCATTCAAAATGATTCACCTCCAAAGTTAAAAGATCCAGGGAGTTTCACTATACCTTGCAAAATCAATTCTAAATCTTTTAATAAATATTTATGTGATTTGGGTGCAAGTGTAAATTTAATGCCTTTGTCTGTCTACAGGAAGCTGTGCCTAGGAGAGCATAAACCAATAAATGTTTCACCGCAGATGGCGGACAAGTCCATCAAGTACCCTCATGGGATAGTTGAGGATGTACCAGTCAAAGTTGACAAATTCACCCTTCCGGTGGATTTCATTGTGTTGGACATGAAGGAAGATGCTGACATGCCCTTGATCCTAGGAAGACCATTCCTAGCTACTGGAAGGGCATTGATTGATGTCCAAGAAGGGCAATTGATCCTCCGTGTAGGGGGGATCAAGTTACTTTTGACATGTTAAAAGCTTTGAACACTACACGCACTGAGCACCGTCAATTTAATTGATACACTGTCTGTTGATGCAATGTAGGTTAAGAGTGAGAAGAAGGTGGAGGTCACACCGAAGGCCCATCAAAGAGGAGACAAATCCCGTGAAGGTGACTTAGTTCAAATGAATATGAAAAAGAGCGACATTACCACAAGGATGACGGAAAATCATCCCCCACTGGCCTGGTGGTACTTGAGTTTAATGGTAAAAAGTCCAGCTTGGGACCATAAATCAAGAACTTTTTCTTATCTTTTTGCTTTGCTTTTGGATTTGTTTTGGTTTGCTTTTGTTTTGTTTTTTTAATTTGGTGAGACTCCATGAGTGCTGTGTTATGTTCCATTACTTCGCCCCATGAGCTGACGAGGAATTGGACAACGATCACTGACGGTCGTTGTCAAAGGTAAATGCTTTGTCTCATTTTCCATGCATAGTACATTGAGGACAATGCATGAATTAAGTTTGGGGGAGTGCATTACTGTGCCATGCATCTTATTTGGAAATTGATCGTTTCTTGAGCACCAACAAAAAAAATTTTCTTGAAAATGAATTCATTTAGTAAGATAAGAATGAATCATAGTAGTGGTCTCTATTCCATGATGATATTAGTCTCACTATGCATGTCAACTTGAGTTTTGATGATTGTAAGACTTGTTTGTGAATATCTTGTTTTGAGTAGCATGTCTAAAATGATGAATTTATTAAGCACATTTGACTCGTAATCTTGTGAATTGCATTTGTAGTAGTGAAAATCATTGTGAACTTGATGAATTATTTTGAGCATCTTAGAGTACCTTAGAAACTATTTGATGATGGCACTTTGAGACGAAATTTTATAGTTAAACTTGACTTGGAAATGATTTAGGTGATCTTTGGACCGTTTCAGTCTTTCAAGCTTACCATGATATATATCAATCCTTAGTATCCAATTGTGAGCCTAATTGAAAAAGAATGGAGTATGTTTAATGATAAGTGTCATTTTTACACTTATTTAGATGTTTTTTTCTAATGATTTTCGTATTGATTCCTGGATGATTTTACGCTTTTTGGTATATATTTCTATGTTTCAGGAATTTACGTAGAAATGCGAGGAAATAAAGAAAAAAGAGTTAAAAACGATGAAAAAGGAGATCGACATGCACGTGAGATTAAAAGAGGCAGCTTATTCTTTACGTGCAGTATAAGGAAATATTGCAAGATTATTCACGCCACTTGATACACTAGTTGGACAGCATATCGGGAAAAGAAACTCATGCATGCAAGCAAATAAAGGACTTTGACCAAGATTTGAGAAAGAATCACATGCACAAAAGGAGGAAAGGTCAAAGAGAAGGAAAATTGAGAGAATCAAGGAAACAAATTTTATTAAACAAGGAAAGGGGAATTGGAAAATCACACGCACCATATCAGAACTTTCTCCCCTAACCAATCACACTTCACCCATCTCACGCCTCTTTCACAATTGAGGAACCAATCACACACGTCCAACAAAACCTCACGCCCCACACCAATCAAAATCGTACCCCACTCCCATCCTTCCAACCAATCACGTACGCCTTCATCCCATAACAAAAACTCATGTGTTTCTATTCCAAAAAAGGGACAAGAGATCCCGGACCAATTCTCCACCAATCACCGTCATCCCCTTTTTTTTTTACAGAAACCAATTCACACACCCTCTTCTTTCCCATCATCGTTCTCCGTCCACCAATCCCATTCACCATAACGCCTCCTCCATAATCCCATACACACATCGCACATCCATCTCCCATTCACCATACACGCCTCACTCCATTCATCCTTCAACCTTTTACCCTATGACTTTGGAACAGCTCCAACAAGGCGATTAAAGAGACGATTGAGGAAGAAGCAAGAGAGGAAGCAAAGATCTACGACCGGAGGCGACGCTGGGAGTTTATTCTTACTTTTAAACTTTAGTTTAGTTTTATTTTGATTATATCATGCTTGGATTGTTGCAAGACATGTTTGAGTATTGGTATTTATTTATGAGTATGAACTAAGTTTATTTATCGAGGCTAGGCGAACCTTTGTTATGAACCTTCGATTTGATGATTTAATGATTGAATTCTTATAGTTCTTTGCGTATGTTTTATGTTCTTCATGCTTTTAGAGGATTGATCACCTTTGAATGATGTTAGTATCGTAATTGAGATCGAGAGATGATTTTATGATACTGAATTAATAACTCATACCATGGATTTCAGACTGAGATCGAGAGATGACGTCAAATACATGCGTGATAGCCATAGATATCTAGTAATTGAAAGCTATGAGTTCATGGATCTTATGCAATATTGAGTTGTTAAATAAGTACACGAGAGTGACTTACTACAAGTTGATATTAGGTTTAATATAGCTCGAGAGAGTATATTAGATAAATTCGGAGAACTCGTCACCTTAGGAATATTTGAATTTTCAATCGAGAATTGTAGGGAATTGCATTGGTGAGCCGACGCCTTGATAATCGTTTCTTGTGGATTTTTCTCGTTTACTTTGATTGACTTGGTTGGATTAGTAGTTAATTTTAATTAATTAGTAGTTTAATTGTTTAATTAATTTTCGTAGGTTAAATATAGTTAAAAGTGTCTTATTTGGTACTTGCTTGTTAGTCCTTGTGGGTTCGACAATCCGTATTCTTCCTATCTATACTAAAACTTGACACCGTACACTTGCGGTATAGAATCGCTAGATTGGAAATAATTGTTTAAAACAAAAGCGATCAAGTTTTTGGCGTCGTTGCCGGGGACTAACTTTAGTAATATCATACGAGAAGCTTTGACTGTAATTTAACCATTTTTTTTCTTCTTTGTATATATTTATAATAAAAAAAAACTATATTTAATTGTTTTATTTGTTTTACTTGCGAGGTACTTGGGATGCTTCATCAACAAGTCTTCACAAGATTTGCCCAACAATATTCAGAGCCGTTTTATGCAGCGTGGGGAAGATTCAATGAATTGGCAGACACATTCCGGTATCACAACTTTTCAAACTATACTCTTCTGCAATATTTCTTCAAAGGTTTGGATGCACAGACACGAGAATGGGTATTTAGCGGAGCATTGGTGACTGGGAGTCCCCTGGTTGATAGAGATGAGGACAGTGTCTTACACCTGTTCAATGATATGGCGGACTTCGATTATCACTGGTATTGTAATCCTTCACTACAAGGTTGGAGTCACCAATACCCACCGGAGCCTCACTACCCTAATGATACGCCCCAACTATTTGAACATCACGAAGAGAGGAGAGATAGTTCTGCAGATGTCACAACTCAGTCAGAGGATACCTTAGTGAGATTCATGGCATCAACTGAGAACAGTTTGGAGTGCCAACCCAACTCTATGCGCCACCTGGAGCAGCAAATGACGGTCCTTATGGAAACAATTTCAACTAGCTGCCAGGAGGAAGAGACGAGAGCTACAAATCAAGAGGCGACAAATCGAGTTTGGTTATATGATGATGATCACTCAACCAACCAAGTTTGGGGGAGTGATCCTCCTAGTGTGGAAGATTCAAAGGAACTTGAGCCTCTTCAAGAGATTGAGCCTACTTCAGAGATGTCATCCGAGGAGTTCCCATATGAAGATGAGTCGAATGTGATGTTGGAGAAGGAAGAGACTTGCAAAGATTCCGATTTGAGTCCATCGATGGAGACATGTTCTATGCCATATGTGGATCCGTATTTTCCATCGATGCCAACTTCACCGCAGTACATCCTCCAAGATTTGAAGCCAAGTCAAGAATCATTCTCCATGCCTACCAATTCAAGAATGTTGTTGGAGCGACGAGCTTACACTGCTACAATCTTGCCAATCTTGAGGGCATATTGAATGAAGACCCATTAGTGGTATCATATGATACTTACTATGGGCGGCAGCCGCTCTTTGATGGTTGCTTCTGATGGTCAAGCCGAAGACTAGAAATCAGAGCTTCTTGGGAGGCAACCCAAGCGTATCCTGTTGTTATTTAGTTTTGTTTTACTTTTTCAGTTTTTGCATTTTAGTTTTGTTTATCTCTCAAGTCGACTATTTTACCATTTGCATTCTTCTCTTGCTAGGTACTTGGTTGGAGCGATGAACCCCCTACAACAGTGGAGCTTTCAAAAGCGAATCTTCCTCAACCCTCATGCAAGCGTCTTGATCAGGGGAGTTCACTGTTTCCCTTTTGATTCTTTTAAACATTGAGGGCAATGTTTGATTTAAGTTTGGGGGAGTAGTAGCTTGCATGTTTTACTTGTTTTAACCACATGTTGTGTGCTTAAATGACACTTGAATCGTCCGATTATTATGAGCTAAATTTTTTTTTTTATGAGTTCAAACTTGAGAAAAGAATGAATTATATGTTACTATTCAATGAGGATTTTGATCTCACTATGCATATGAACTTGATTTGTGATTGGACTTGTACATGAATATCCTAATTTGAGTTAGCATGTCAAGAATGAGGAATACTTTGAGCACAATGAGTCATGATCTTGTGGATTGCATGTTGAATAGTGATAATTGTTGTGAACTTGATGATTTGTCTTGAGCATCTTAGAGTTATCCTAGAACTTATTTGATGATGACACTTTGAGGCGAAATTTTATAGTTATGAACTAGACTTGGAAATGATCTAGGCGATCTTTGAAACGTTTGAGCCTTTCAAGCTTACCATGATTCATATCAGTCCCTAGTGTCCCATTTGAGCTTTATTGAAAAAAGAATGGTATATGCATTGCATATAATTAGACCCCATTCGACATTCTTGGCAAACTCATTATACTTACCCTTATTTGAGCCTAAATGAAAAAGTTATCCTTACCCTAAGGGAGTATAATGAATATCATTCGATGCACTTGAATTGTTATATCTTGATGAGCTTATAAAAAAAAAATTGATGAATGAGAAAAGAAAAAGATAGACAAAAAGCCTTGAGAAAAATATTGACTAAATAAGACCCAAAGTGGCCAAGGCTATAAAAGAAAAAGAAGAGGAGCTCGATGTGTGCGAAAAATTTGAACTGTATATGATTATACTCTCTTCTTTGCACTTATCATATCTTTTCTTTGTAACCGACACCAAAGGCCAAACATTACAAGCTTATAAAGACCTTTTGATCCAAGTCTAGGGAGTAACTATCATTAGTGGAGAAGTTGTTTGAAAATAGGCATATGCGATGCTTGATGATAATCTTGACTTTGACTTGATTAACATGATTTGATCTTGAATATGTGTATGAAACATGAGATTAACTATAGCACACACACACATTCGGATTTTGAGATGTGTTGCTTGACTTAGGAAAAAGCATGTATTGTTTAACTTTTGTATATATGTATGAGATTTTTTAGAATAATGCAAGTCATGAAAAAATTGTTTCAAGTATGAACTCTACCTTATGATTTTAATGCTTAATCGAGGACGATCAAGTGATAAGTTTGGGGGAGTTGATAAGTGTCATTTTTACACTTATTTAGATGTGTTTTTCTAATGATTTTCGTATTGATTCCTGGATGATTTTACGCTTTTTGGTATATATTTCTATGTTTCAGGAATTTACGTAGAAATGCGAGGAAATAAAGAAAAAAGAGTTAAAAACGATGAAAAAGGAGATCGACATGCACGTGAGATTAAAAGAGGCAGCTTATTATTTACGTGCAGTATAAGGAAATATTGCAAGATTATTCACGCCACTTGATACACTAGTTGGACAGCATATCGGGAAAAGAAACTCATGCATGCAAGCAAATAAAGGACTTTGACCAAGATTTGAGAAAGAATCACATGCACAAAAGGAGGAAAGGTCAAAGAGAAGGAAAATTGAGAGAATCAAGGAAACAAATTTTATTAAACAAGGAAAGGGGAATTGGAAAATCACACGCACCATATCAGAACTTTCTCCCCTAACCAATCACACTTCACCCATCTCACGCCTCTTTCACAATTGAGGAACCAATCACACACGTCCAACAAAACCTTACGCCCCACACCAATCAAAATCGTACCCCACTCCCATCCTTCCAACCAATCACGTACGCCTTCATCCCATAACAAAAACTCATGCGTTTCTATTCCAAAAAAGGGACAAGAGGTCCAGAACCAATTCTCCACCAATCACCGTCATCCCCTTTTTTTTTTACAGAAACCAATTCATACACCCTCTTCTTTCCCATCATCGTTCTCCGTCCACCAATCCCTTTCACCATAACGCCTCCTCCATAATCCCATACACACATCGCACATCCATCTCCCATTCACCATACACGCCTCACTCCATTCATCCTTCAACCTTTTACCCTATGACTTTGGAACAGCTCCAACAAGGCGATTAAAGAGACGATTGAGAAAGAAGCAAGAGAGGAAGCAAAGATCTACGACCGGAGGCGACCCAACTTTAGTTTAGTTTTATTTTGATTATATCATGCTTGGATTGTTGCAAGACATGTTTGAGTATTGGTATTTATTTATGAGTATGAACTAAGTTTATTTATCGAGGCTAGGCGAACCTTTGTTATGAACCTTCGATTTGATGATTTAATGATTGAATTCTTATAGTTCTTTGCGTATGTTTTATGTTCTTCATGCTTTTAGAGGATTGATCACCTTTGAATGATGTTAGTATCGTAATTGAGATCGAGAGATGATTTTATGATACTGAATTAATAACTCATACCATGGATTTCAGACTGAGATCGAGAGATGACGTCAAATACATGCGTGATAGCCATAGATATCTAGTAATTGAAAGCTATGAGTTTTCATGGATCTTATGCAATATTGAGTTGTTAAATAAGTACACGAGAGTGACTTACTACAAGTTGATATTAGGTTTAATATAGCTCGAGAGAGTATATTAGATAAATTCGGAGAACTCGTCACCTTAGGAATATTTGAATTTTCAATCGAGAATTGTAGGGAATTGCATTGGTGAGCCGACGCCTTGATAATCGTTTCTTGTGGATTTTTCTCGTTTACTTTGATTGACTTGGTTGGATTAGTAGTTAATTTTAATTAATTAGTAGTTTAATTGTTTAATTAATTTTCGTAGGTTAAATATAGTTAAAAGTGTCTTATTTGGTACTTGCTTGTTAGTCCTTGTGGGTTCGACAATCGGTATTCTTCCTATCTATACTAAAACTTGACACCGTACACTTGCGGTATAGAATCGCTAGATTGGAAATAATTGTTTAAAACAAAAGCGATCAAGTTTTTGGCGCCGTTGCCGGGGGCTAACTTTAGTAATATCATACGAGAAGCTTTGACTGTAATTTAACCATTTTTTTTCTTCTTTGTATATATTTATAATAAAAAAAAACTATATTTAATTGTTTTATTTGTTTTACTTGCGAGGTACTTGTGATGCTTCATCAACAAGTCTTCACAAGATTTGCCCAACAATATTCAGAGCCGTTTTATGCAGCGTGGGGAAGATTCAATGAATTGGCAGACACATTCCGGTATCACAACTTTTCAAACTATACTCTTCTGCAATATTTCTTCAAAGGTTTGGATGCACAGACACGAGAATGGGTATTTAGCGGAGCATTGGTGACTGGGAGTCCCCTGGTTGATAGAGATGAGGACAGTGTGTTACACCTGTTCAATGATATGGCGGACTTCGATTATCACTGGTATTGTAATCCTTCACTACAAGGTTGGAGTCACCAATACCCACCGGAGCCTCACTACCCTAATGATACGCCCCAACTATTTGAACATCACGAAGAGAGGAGAGATAGTTCTGCAGATGTTACAACTCGGTCAGAGGATACCTTAGTGAGATTCATGGCATCAACTGAGAACAGTTTGGAGTGCCAACCCAACTCTATGCGCCACCTGGAGCAGCAAATGGCGGTCCTTATGGAAACAATTTCAACTAGCTGCCAGGAGGAAGAGACGAGAGCTACAAATCAAGAGGCGACAAATCGAGTTTGGTTATATGATGATGATCACTCAACCAACCAAGTTTGGGGGAGTGATCCTCCTAGTGTGGAAGATTCAAAGGAACTTGAGCCTCTTCAAGAGATTGAGCCTACTTCAGAGATGTCATCCGAGGAGTTCCCATATGAAGATGAGTCGAATGTGATGTTGGAGAAGGAAGAGACTTGCAAAGATTCCGATTTGAGTCCATCGATCGAGACATGTTCTATGCCATATGTGGATCCGTATTTTCCATCGATGCCAACTTCACCGCAGTACATCCTCCAAGATTTGAAGCCACGTCAAGAATCATTCTCCCATGCCTACCAATTCAAGAATGTTGTTGGAGCGACGAGCTTACACTGCTACAATCTTGCCAATCTTGAGGGCATATTGAATGAAGACCCATTAGTGGTATCATATGATACTTACTATGGGCTGCAGCCGCTCTTTGATGGTTGATTCATCAGGCAATTTTGTTAGGCTATTGTATTTACAGAAGTTAGAGGATATCGACTCTGCTCATACCTATAGTTGGGGTAGTGCTGTGTTGGCATACTTGTATAGTGTGTTGTGCATGTCATCAGAGAGAGGGAAAAAAGTGATAGGTGGTGCATTGCAACTCGTACAGATAAACAATATGTTTGTTTGTTTTAAATAATTAAAATATGTTTTTGTCAATCTAACTTGTATTATTGATGTCACTACAATAAATGAAATTTGGGCATGGTCACGAATCCCAAGTTTGACTCCTCAGTTGGGTAGCTAAATATATGATATTGGGCCAATAATGATCGCCCCAGGCAATGTATTACCTTCTGCTCCATATGGTGTAAGGTAATACGAATATGCATTGTTTTATAATTGAATTTATGTGTTAATGCATTTAATCATTTATTTTAATATATGCAGGTGGTCATGCCATGTAAAATTTACAGAAATTGGGAGTCATTCCATACGCATCATCAGAGACATCCACGATGAGCAGCCAGTAACTCAAGTAAACATGCTGTTAAATTAGTTTGTACAAAAAACATTCTTTTGTTATTTTTTAAAGCAATGTTGTTTTGCAGTTTAATTGGCAGCCGTACCCCGATGAGTACACTGATGGAATTACCGAGTTAAGGACATATAAGGGTCCGTTGATTTTTTCGACATAGTTGAAATGCAACGGTCTGATAGAGTACTTCGACAATTTGGTATGCTACAAGACATCCCAGAAGATACACAATTGGGGGATGATGCATTGCATAATGTTGGTCGAAGGGGAAACGTCAACAAAGACTGGAGCACTCGGCATACATCATACATACTTTGCTGGGAGAGGGCAAATGATCTACGTGTAGATAGACCACGATTTACTGATGGTGGTTACTACGTTGTTGGCGGATACAGTGAGTGGTATGAACAAGTCACACGTAGATACATTGGACGTCAAGAATATTTTGTACAGACAGGATATCAACATGGTGATGGCCGACATGGCAGCATGTGGTACGTTAATTTAGTGAAATTTTATTTTTATAATTGTGTTTAGATGTTTAAATTTTATATGGACTTTTGGACTTTGAAGATTGACCAGATGGAGCAGTTAAGGACAAGCTACGACCGACATCTGGCTGATGGAGAACCTATTATCACAGATTCGATGAGGCAACACAGGAGTATGTTCGATAATGTGGTGCGAGTGGCTCGTGAACGACGATACATAAACTTTCCGGCATACAATGAAGTTCAGTCTGTTGATACACGTAGGTTCCATACAGGCACTTCATCTACACATATGCCGATAGATATCCAGATAGATATTCCAGGTCCATCTACACATATCCAGACAGATATTGTAAGTCCATCTACGTGGATAGAGCCAGATATGTCTACAGACTATTATATTCCTGTGTCTGCACAATCATATGATCTATCTCCATTCACGCCATATCCCCTCATGTCCACTGAAGCCCACTTCAGCAGCGTGGATACAAATGTCAATCTTGGGTTTGCAACATATGCACCTATGAGTTCACCTTTTAATATCTCGCCAGTTCTATTCCCTCAATTGACTCCAATTCAGCAGCCTGCCAACACACCTGCGGCAAGGGAAAGGGGCAAAGAAGTCGCTCAACAACGACAAGTTAGAAGACAGACAAATCCTCATCCTTGTGGTACTGGAGGAAATTTAGCTCGTCGTCTTTGAAGTCATCATTTATGTTGTAAATATTCATGAGTTATGTTACATCAATTTGTTTGAGTGTGTTATTTTTATGTTATCATATATAACATTATAATAACATATTATCAACAACGTACGAATAATAACATAACATATTTTACTCGAACAAATTATAAAATACATTACTCGAAAATCATTATTTTTTTACATTACTCGAACAAATTACAAATTTACTGATTTTGCAACGAAGTTGATCCCATCTGTCGTCTTGCTCGGGCTTCTGGCCAATCCATCTCATTTTGAATACGTGTTGTTTGATCACGACCTACCCGTTTAGACTTATGCAGAGTGGAATTATGGAATAACTCAAAGCACGGGGTGTCCCAATAATGCTATGCCCACAGTGGATTGAATTGCCCTTGATATGCGTTCCAGTATTCAGACATATTATAACATTGGTTGACAAATATTTTTGCATTTAAGCCATGTCAACACACTTGTATCAAATGTGAACATGGTATGCCGAAATGTTTCCATTTTACGCAAGAGCATTCCCCTGCTTTGAGGTTGACAACGTGAATAGTGCCGACACATCCTGCTTGCTCCCTAGTGAGTACAAAGGCAGTTAATTGTCTCCGATCGAACATCCGAACATCATGGTGAATGGAATGGTGATCAGCACGAGCATATTTTTCAAAGACATAATCCGGCCAATCTTGATTATTCTGGATCATTCGTTCCGCTTTCTTAAGTCGTTCAGCACACATCGATCAAAATTTAATTGCACAATGGCGATGAATGGAAGGCGACGAGCACCATTCATAACTCCGTTAATGCGCTTGGACATATTTGTCGTAAGAATACCACAACGCCATCCACCATCACGAGCAAGAGTCCATTTTGACTTGTCAATCCGATTCAAATAATCAAATGCTCTTGGTTCAATACTTTTATATCTTCCATTGTAGAATCAACTTTCTGAGCTGATTTTCTGATCCAGCCCCAGCATAAGTCTTTCAAATGAACATTTTTGAATCGACTATTAAAGTTTGAGCACACATGTCTCAAACAAAATCGATGCACTCCACGCGAGGAATTGAAGCCGGTAATACATTCAGCGGCTGCAATAGGCCCGGATGCCTATCAGATATCAAGCACATACCAGCAGATCCTTTAACAATGTGCTTGCTAATCAACTCCAAAACCATTTCCACGACAAAATACTTTTCTCGTCGACGATTGCAAAGGCCAAGGTTAAGACTTGATTGTTAGCGTCCATGGCCACGACAGTCAATATCTTATGTTGATATTTTGTATAGAGATGTATAACTTGTCGGCAGTGTCGGAATCATCAGCACATGGTTGGAAGACCCAAAACATGTACTTCAAAGTCATCTCTATTGGTTTAGCATTCGGTAGGTGATCCCATTCGACGACTGTGCCCGAGTTCCATTTTTGCAAAGCTCCAATGTAATAAGACAACTTTTTTCACAGAGCTCTCCCATGTTCCATACACATTTTCAACCGCACGTCTCAAAATATACCAGCCTCTTTGCATATGAGATCTCAAATCCATACTTTTGTTTAACAGTCTGAATAACATACTTTATCTCATAGGATGGATCACACCGAACGATTCCCAATAACAAACTAGCAATCATATTTTTGTCCAGATTTGCATTATCGATCGATAAATCACTCAAAAGACAAGTGTGAGAACCCCCATACTTTGTTATTTTGAATATTCCATTTTTTACTCAACGAGGCGCGAAGAAACCATCTGCAAGGCATATCTGGTGTACTATGTTTGCACACCACTTTCCATAATGTTTTTGTATTTTTGACAACAAAATACTCACGTTTCACAATCCGTACCGAGTAATCATTCACAGCTGCCTGAAGATGTCCTTTATCTTTAAATACCATATTCAGATGGATATTTCATTTGGAATAATCGTAGTAACTCCCCCACTTACCAGTTGGAAGGTCGATCGAATCTCCAAATACGTCTGGATGTGTCGTGGAGAAAAATGGAATTGTTGGATAAAGGTCATGATCATTTGTCGTGGTTGTGTCTGCTACATTAACTGGCATTTCTTCAATATCAACCTCATCGTCATCAGACTCATCCTCCTAGGGAATCCCTATGGTTCATACTGAATATCATCTCCAAAATCCGCAAAACTGTTTAGTAGTGGCTCGAGAACAATATTGTCAGCAACTATAGGCGCATCATCTTGATTCCTAGAGGTAGTCTTTCTGTAACTACTACAAATGGACCACTACCACTTGTTGTCATTTCTGTAATAAAATCATAAGCTCTTCGTTCTGTTTGAATATACATCTCCAAACAACTGTAATTTTGTTCAGAATCAAATAGCCATGCTAAATTGTAATCACTGTCAACGGGAAAAATTATTTGTTTTATCCCCAAAAAATCACTGAATATAGATTTACAATATATTTTCAGAATGAACTGATATCATATACGTCGTTCAATAGCTGCAAATAATTAATAGTGAGAGATATTGTCATGCCTTTTGACGGACCACGATCATATCTAACAGATTCTGAATCTTGTAATATATCGCCTCCCCAATACAACAAAACTTTAATTGACATACCTTAAAAAGAAAGACAAAATTATAAATTAGTACATTATATATAATGTTGTTAAATTTGATTATTTATATAACAACAAACCTGCAATGTGCCGATCGGAGGAAATAATGAAGATTATGGTTTACCTGCAGAGAAAATGTTTACGAACCGAAGAGATTTTGATTTACGAAATGAGCAACATTGTGTTCGGTTAATTAGGCGAACAAATAGATTGTTGTCGCCATGTGAGATGACGACATCAAATAAAAAATATTTTTTTTCCATTGTCGCCATCTGAGATGGTGACAAAGTTTTAAAAAAAAAATTGTCGCTATATACAGACATCGGTTGACAAATTATTTTTTATATAAAAACAAATATGTTTTTTTCATTGTCGCCATCTGAGATGGCGACAAAGTTTTTAAAAAAAAAATTATGTCGTTATATATCGACATCGATTAAAAAATTATTTTTTTAAAAGATGTCGCCATCTCACATGCGACATTAAAAAAAATATTTTTTTTTATAGAAATCGCCATGTCAGATGGCGATTTCTGTTGAAGTCTACATCTGACATGGCGACTTCAAACAAATATATTTTTTTAAGAAAGTCGCCATGTGAGACGGCGACTTTAATTGAAGTCGCCATCTGACATGTGGAGTTTGGTTAGTTTGCTAATAAAAAAATAAATTGTGTTAAATTGTTAAATAATATTGTAATAGAGGTTAATTTATTAAAAAAACCCAACAAATTTGCCCTAATTATTACTCCTCGTATTACCATTCATCATTCCCAATTTTTGTCTAAACTCCACGGCCAACCTCCATTTTACATTCCCTCTCTTCTTTCTTCTTTCTTCTTTCTTCTTTTCTCTTTCTCGGTCTTCCTTTTTCTTTCAATAATCTGAACTCACTTTTTAGCTTTATCTTTGCATTATTTATGAATCAATCGATAGAATAAGTTATATATTTTAGTATATTTTTTATTTCGCTAAATCAATGCTTCGCCGACACCATCAACAACATATGCTTCATAACAACCACAATTCTTTTATTTATTATCTTGAAATTCTTCTATTTTTATGTTGATTTTTGGGTTGGGTATATTACCTTCTTCATTGTTGTCGTCGGAGAAGCATTATTTTTTCTTTGCTTTTGGCCTTTTTGGGAAGAATATGATGTTTAGGTAGAAAAATTAAAATATGTTATTATTTAATGGGAGGGCGTTAAAGGTAAAAGTGTAACTGCAACGAGAGTTTAATAGTGGAAGAGAATAATATGAATAGTGAGGGCTTTCTTGATTTTACCGGGTGATAACTGGTGTATTATTCATCAATCACCATTTATCCATCACACAAAACACAGCTACTTTAAAAATTATGAAGGATCATCATATGCCATCCTAGACTTTTATGCTTCCTTAAATTGTGACAAACTAAGAGCACTTATAAACTAAACACATGATTCCCATATATTTACTGCATTTTGACTGCAAAGATCATAGTTAGCACATCAGAATGCAATGAAGCAACCTTGAGAGCATATCCAAGCAACGATGATACCGAGTAGAGCTCCAGCAAAGACTTGGGATGTAGTGTGACCAAATACTTCCTTGAGCTTTCTTTGGCTTATTGGATGTCCTTGGTGTTGGGTCCAGCCCAATGTTAACAAGACCCAATTTTGAAGCCCATTAAAGACTACTTAAATTAGTTTTTTATTTGGCAATGAATTATCATTAAAAAAGTGCAGAAGTGAAAAATGAGAAACAAGAGAGAGATGCGGTATTCATTCTGGAAAAGAACAAAAGTCATTCCTGGCAGATTTTTTCAAGGCAACAATTGGAGACTCATTTGTTGTCCGGTTTTGCTGAAATTTGGACAGCACCTTCAGAACTCATTGAACTTTGTTTTGATTGGTGGAAATCGAGTTTGGAGCTCCGAAGTTGTAGATCTCGAGGCTGGAATAGTGCTACGAATTTTGGGTGATTTCTTGCCAAATTTTTGTTCTTGGTTTATGATTCTTGTCTTGATTGTTGAGAATCATTTGTTGCTCTAAGTTTGAGAGCTTTTTTATGTTTATGTTGCTGTTGTAAAAACTCCTCTTTGATTATAGTGGATTTGATTAGGTCTCGTAGGCCTCGTGGTTTTTACTCTTCAAGTTGAAGGGGTTTTCCACGTTAAAATCTCGTGTTTAATTGGTTATGATTCTTGATGATATATTGCTCTATATTTGTGCTTCGTTGATTGGTTGATAGGTGAAGATTTACCTATTGATTTGGAGTTGTGTTGTTTAGCTTTGTCCCAACAAAGTGGTAGCAGAGCTTGGTTGTTTGTGTTGAGCTAAATCTTATTTGAATAATGGAGGCAAATTTGAGCAAAATGGTTTGTTTGAATGTGACTAATTATCATAAATGGAAAGGAAAAATGAAAGATCTTCTATTTGTGAAAAAGCTGCATTTACCAGTTTTTGCTACGGAAAAACCTGAATCTAAAACTGAAGAAGAATGAGCATTTGTAAGTTTGTGGCTTTATTCGGGAGTGGGTAGATTGTGAATGAGACACATGTTAAAACTATGTGGGCTAAGCTTGAAATGTTGTATGTCTCAAAGACAGGAAATAACAAACTTTTCTTACTAAAGCAGACGACGCACTTGAGATATAAGGAGGGGACTTCTGTATCTGATTTCTTGAATGAATTTAAGGTTTGTTTTGATCAGCTTGTTGGAATGGGAGTGAAGTTTGATGATGAAATTCAGGGACTCTGGTTGCTTAATACCTTACCTGATTCTTGGGAGAATTTTCGTGTTTCACTAACTAATTCAGCTGTTAATGGTATTGTAACCATGCAGTATGCAAAAAGTGATGTTCTAAATGAAGAGATGAGAAGGACACAAGGTGCTTCAACTTCACAGTCGGAAGTTTTGGTTACAGAAAATAGGGGAGGAAGTAAAAACAAGGTTCCAAAAGGCAAAGATAGAGGCAGAAGTAAATCCAACGGATATGCCAATGTCAAGTGTTACAATTTTGGCTACAACGGACGCATAGCAAAGTATTGTCGACGACCACAAAAAGAAAACAAGTGGAAAAGGGAGAACAAGTCTGCTGATAAGACAGTTGATGATAACAGTGACCGTGTTGCTACCACTACTATAGATTATCTTGTTATTGTTTATGATACAAATATGATTAATTTGGTCTATCATGAAACCAATTGGGTAGTTGATAGTGGTGCATCCTTCCATGTTACATAGAAGAAAGAATTCTTCTCGTCTTACACTTCAGGTGATTTTGGAGTATTGATTATGGTTGTCATTATCTCATTTTAATCCTCGCACAAGACAATGTGAACTTGAAGTTCAAAAGATAATTCATTTGCAACAGTTAGCAAATCAATTGCCAGATGCTTTTTCTGACCTAAAGCGTGTGACCAAGTCACATGTACCGGCTGTTAATGCTCCAATTCGAATTAGTGTCCCTGAAGGACCTTCTACCATTATTAGTAAATTAAAGGCGCCTATGAAACGTGGTAGACCAGTCGGTTCTAAGGATAAAAATCCTCGAAATGAAAAGAAGTTAATAATGAAGATAGTAAAATCGAGGAAATTGAAAATCCAGAAGAATTCTCAAAATCAAAAACTCTTGAAGAGTTTCCAGACATGACAAATAATAAACTTCCAGAAGAAGTTCAGGTACCTGAAAATTTTAATAATAATGAGATCTCAATAAATTATGTCATGACTGGGAAAAGATGGAACCGATATACAACTAATGTTGATGATAAATTTGCATATACTACAGCAATTACTATTATGAATGAGAACGAGGATCATGAACCAAAATCTGTGGATGAATGCAGACTTAGAAATGATTGGGAAAGATGGAAAGATGCAATTCAAACAGAGTTGGATTCGATGGCAAAACGTAAAGTTTTCGGACCAGTAATACGCACACCTGAAGATGTGCAACCAGTTGGCTATAAATGGGTCTTTGTGCGAAAACGAAATGAGAAAAATGAAATTGTGCGGTATAAGGCACGACTTGTTGCACAAGGTTTTTCCCAAAGACCTGGTATTGATTATGAGGAGACATATTCTCCTGTTGTGGATGCAACAACTTTTTGTTATTTGCTTAATCTGGCAGCAAATGAACGACTTGAAATGCGTCTTATGGATGTTATTACTGCCTATTTGTATGGCTCACTTGATAATGATATTTATATGAAAATCCCTGAAGGTTTAAAATTACCTAAGGGACATGACCACGGTTCTAAAGAACTTTACTCGATCAAATTGTATAAATCGCTCTATGGCTTGAAACAAGCTGGACGCATGTGGTATAATCGTCTTGGTGATACTTGATGAAACAAGGCTATATGAATGATCCTATTTGTCCATGCGTTTTTATTAAGAGGTCTGGAACTGAGTTTGCAATCATTGCAATATATGTTGATGATTTAAATATTATTGGGACTCCTGAGGAGCTCAAGAAAGCTACGGATTATTTGAAGCAAGAATTTGAAATGAAAGATCTTGGAAAAACAACATTTTGCCTAGGCTTGCAAATTGAGCACTTAGAAAATGGCATCTTGTTACATCAGTCTGCTTATACAGCAAAAATGCTTAAACGATTCTATATGGATAAAGCACATCCACTAAGCACACCTATGGTTGTAAGATCACTTGATGTGCACAAAGATCCTTTTCGATCTCATGAAAATAATGAAGAACTACTAGGCCCAGAAGTGCCATATCTTAGTGCTATTGGAGCACTAATGTATCTTGCTAGTCATACACGCCCTGATATATCATTTGCCGTGAATCTGCTAGCAAGATATAGTTCTTCACCTACACGAAGACATTGGAATGGTGTTAAACATATATTTCGTTATCTTCAAGGAACGATGGATATGGGCATTTATTATCTTAAGGCACCCAAATTTGATCTCATAGGTTATGCAGATGCTGGATATTTATCTGATCCGCATAATGCTCGGTCACAAACGGGTTATGTGTTCACATGTGGTGGTACAGCTATTTCTTGGCGTTCTATGAAACAAACTATAACTGCCACTTCTTCTAATCATGCTGAATTATTGGCGATCCATGAAGCAAGTCGGGAATGTGTTTGGTTACGATCTGTAATCCATCATATTCGAGGAACATGTGGTTTGTTTTTGGACAAAAACGTTTCTACAACTTTGTTCGAAGATAATGCTGCATGCATCGCTCAATTGAAGGAAGGATATATCAAAGGTGATAGAACGAAACACATTTCACCAAAATTCTTTTTCACTCATGATCTTCAAAAGAATGGTGAAATCAATGTTCAACAAATTCGTTCAAATGATAATCTGGCAGATTTATTTACAAAGTCTCTACCGACTTTATCATTTGAAAAGTTGGTTCACAAAATTGGAATGCGACGACTAAAAGACGTCAAATGATGAGCTCAAGAAGTGGAATTATTTCACACTGTACTCTTTTTTCCTTAACCATGTTTTTTTCCCATTGGGTTTTTTGATAAGGTTTTTAACGAGGCAGTGCATGGACATCCAATGGGGAGTGTTATAAATATGTCATAAATACATGTGTTAATGCATGTATTAATTAAGGTGTTGTGAAACGTAATATTTATGTATATTGGATGTCCATTTACCTTCCACACTCCACCCACATGTAGGTACAATCTTAAGCCTATAAATAGAGGCTTAAAGTTAAATGAAATATAGAATGAAAAGCTCTATAAATTTCTCTATCTAAATTGTTCTCTATAGAATACAATACTATTATTTTATAACACATATATATATATAAAATATAAATAATAATAACATAACAATAAAATAAATAATCATGATAGTAATAAATAAATATATAAATAATAGTATATATAATAATAATAATAATAAAAACAATTTATTAAATATAATATATATAATAATAGTATATATAATATATATATATATATTATAATAATAATAATTGTAATTAAGTTATATGAAGTAAGTTGAATTGTTTGGCGGGAAATGATATATATGTCATTTTGCTTTAAAGTTGGATTAAAGTGCAACAAATATGATGAGACAATTTTTGCTTAAAAATAAAAAAAATATGGGATAAAAATTAACCTAAGTATAGAGTAAAAGTTAAAAATCCTTCAAACGATACCTTAGAATATTATTTTGTAATTATATCTATGATTATGATTGCTTTGTGATTTAAATATCGGCGATTTTAATATTACTTGAGTTAGATTTTGATTTCAATTGGTTACGTTTAATTTACTGATTTGGATTGATTGATGATTTTAATTGGATTTAACATCTGAGTTGTTCGTAATAGACAACTAATAAATCAAATTGTTTGAAGGAATTAAAGTTGTCAAAATCTAAACAAAATTAAATCATCTGTAGGAAAATATTGTTGTAATTTTCAATGACTAGATTCATATACCTATTTTCCTTGACTTGTGAAATATTTATGTTGTAACGTTAGAACAATTTTGAAAAGTTGAAATTTTAGATGAATTTAAAATCCTTTTTGAAAGTCCATGTCCAACCAAACAATAGATTTTATAAAATTAGAATTTCAAAATCTATGTATTTCAAATACTTTGGTTTGAAATCCACCGATCCAAACTCACACTCAGACAAATAAATTGGACTAGTTATTTTACAAAAAATATTTCCAAGAGACGAGGCTGAAAATTTTAATATTAACCTAGTAAAATAATTATATTTGTCCATCAGAAATCCACTTATAAGTAATTATTTTAACTTTTTTTTTTTGGAAAAAAGGAAAAATATATTAAAAGAAGTACAAGGGGTACTCATCCCGTACAAAAATGGCAAAAAAATAACACATGGTTACAATGATTTGAGGCAAAAAATTGGTTCTTTAAACCAATCACACAGAGAGAACGAGAAAGACGATTTATATCTTGCTTTGATCCACAGCCAGCTGTGCACTATAATCCTTTCCACCACTAACTAGACATCAACTTCCATACCTTTAAAAATTCTTTTGTTCCTTTCATTCCAAAGGCACCAACCCGTGCAAACCCACAATAATGACCAAAGGTTCTTCTTAA
The DNA here is from genome assembly GCA_907163345.1 of Haberlea rhodopensis. Lineage (NCBI taxonomy): Eukaryota > Viridiplantae > Streptophyta > Magnoliopsida > Lamiales > Gesneriaceae > Haberlea > Haberlea rhodopensis. The sequence continues at coordinate 221,251 of CAJQUN010000518.1, read as the reverse complement.
TCCCTCCAAATCTCAAACCTTGATGCTACTCAAAATGATATAAAGGGTTATCGGCTCCCACAACCTCAAATTTCAACCAATAGTAAATAGCCCTCCAAACTTGAGTGGCAAAATATATGTATGTGATCTTCTTCCTCTTGGTAGCATAACACACAATCCGTTTGCTCTAACTCAATGCCTCTTCTAACCAGATTCATCTGAGTTGCTGCTTGTTTAACAACAGTTTCCAGCCGACAATAGAAGCTTTAGCAGGAACACCCAAGCTCCATAAAGACGGAAATAGGTGCCAAGAGTCTTCCGAGCCCCAATCAAACATAGTTAACACATTATACGCAGAACTCGTTGAGTAAATACCGTCTGAACTATAAGTCCACTTCCACCCATCCTCATCGTTTTCCACCAACTTAATTATACTAATAACGTTTAACAAATCATTACAGATAGATAATTCCCAAGAATGAAATTGTCTTCTCCATTTAAAGTACCAAACCCAAACAACATTGCACCACTTCCCCACCTCTTCGATCCTATTTGTTTTATTTAACGATAATCCAAACATAGTAGGAAATCTGATTCTCAATCTTTCTCCCACATCCCATTTGTCCTCCCAAAATGATACCTGATGCCCGTTCCCAATTTTCCTTCTCATGCCATCTTTAAACCATCGAAGATTCTCATCCCTTTCTATTATAAGAAAATCCTTCCACTAGTTAGAAGCTTTGCTCCAGCCTCTAAGGTTATTGCTGAAGTCGATAACGCTCTCATTCCATCCATACTTCGAATGCAGAAGCTTAACCCATAGGAGTTGTTGTTCATTTCTTAACCTCCAATTCCATTTACCAAGGAGAGCTTTATTGAATGAATTTAAATCCTTAACCCCTAGTCCACCTCTTGATTTATCTCTACATACCTTCTCCCATTTAACCAACGATATTTTTTTCTTGTCCTTCCCCCCTCCCCAATGGAAATTCCGTTGAAGTTTAACGATGGACGCTACCACTTTATTCAGAATTCTGAACATTGATAACAAGTACACAGGCATTCTGCATTAAGGAGCGTTCTCCGACCTCCGATAGATAAATTCTTGTTTTCCCACCAATCTAATCTCCTTTTCATTTTCTCCACCAAACCATTCCAAATTGCTGCATGTTTTGAAGATGATCCAACTGTCACACCAAGATACTTGAAAGGGAGTGAGCCAAGTCTGCAATTTAAATATTATGCCGTATTATGAAGCCAATTCTTCTTCAACATTCAACCCTAATAGCGACTCTTAGCAAAATTCACTTTGAGACCTGAAATAAGTTCAAAGTTATGCAGTAAAGCTTTCACAACTTCAACATTTTGCCAATTAGCTTCGCCCATTAATACCGTATCATCCGTGAATTGAATATGACATTTCACATTTTCTTTACCTACAAGAATTGGTTGGAACAAACCAATATCAATGGCCTTACTCAAAAGGCCACTCAATATTCTAAGATTAAGAGAAACAAAAAGGGTGATAAAGAATCACATTGCCTTAATCCTTTCTCAAGAACAAATTCGCCAGAAGGACTGCCATTAACAAGTACAGAAGCAGTAGCCGAGGACACACATTCCAATATCCATATATGTCATTTGGAATTAAAATTCATTGATTCCATCATCTCATCCAGAAATTCCCAGTTAACCGAGTCATATGCCTTTTTCGAAATCTACTTTAAAGAAGATACATTTTTTCTTCCTCTTTTTGGCCTCATCAATTGTTTCATTTAGAGTTATGACATTGTCCAGAATCTGTCTTTGTCCCACGAAGGCCGACTGATTGTGAGATATAATGCTATCCAACACTTAGCTTAATCTTCAGGACAAGAGTTTTGAGATTTCTCAATTAAAGAAATAGGCCGAAACTCCTCAAACAAAGTAGGATTGCTGACTTTGGGAATTAGAGTAATGAATGAAGGTTGATGCCTTTAACGAATTTACCGTTTATGAAGAATTCCTAGATAAATCTTTCAAAGTCTTCCCTAAGGACTGGCCAGCACTTTTGGATAAAATTGAAGTTAAATCCATCCGGACCCGGACTTTTAGAACCATCACAACTCCACACTGCTTGTTTGATTTCCTCATCACTGAATTCAGCCACTAGATCTGAATTATCCTATGTCGAAATATGTGAAAAAGAGACACCTCTGATTCTAGGTTTCTGCCATTTTTTTTTGGGATAATTTGGTTTTGAAATATTTGTGGATCTCACACTTTAGTTCAATCGGGGGCTAAGGTTGATTGAATGGAAACCTACTTTTCTTATTTCTATCTGAATCTGTTCCCACTCCTCTGGGTTTTGGAGAGAGCCCAGCAAGCTACCCTGAGTCCAAGTAGACTCCACCGGGTTGAGTTTAAATTGAATTCCTGAGTTAATATAATCCTTAACTTTTTCCTCCTTAGATCCTTGCAGATATCCCTTCATGTGTTTTTACCTTGAATAATTTCCATAACTGGTTTCTTCACGACTTGTTTCTTATAATTCATTTACTGTTGGTATTTAGGAATATTAATTCTCATTTTGAAGTTTCCAATCCAGATGTTATCCAAGTCTGCTTCAAGTTTTTTCGGATCCACAGTACTAGCAAATCCGAATCTCTTTCCTAATTTATCCCGTTTATTAGAGATAAATACATCTCTAATCTGACCATGTTTCTTGAAGGTAGCCCATATGCCCTTAGCTCCCCAATCTTCCGGAAAGTTTGTAAAGAAAAAGCTCACCGAGTTCCTTAGGAAATCTCCAGTGTTGTTCTTGATCTGCCGACCTATGTGGGGAGGCGCTGCACCGGAAGTTCTTTGGAGGTTGAGAGCGCTAGGCCACATGTTAATCATATAATTAATTATTTTAACATAAAATACACATTTTGCACAATGTATTATTTCTTAAATCTTTAAAAATTTTCCAAAGATTTTTTTTAATTTAGTATTAACTAATTTTTTTGTTAAAATTATTTTGACAAGTTTAATTTGATGGTTTTGTACACACATAAAATGTGGTTCAAAACTAATTCTAGTTATTTAATTTTCAAGTTGTCCATATGTTTTATTTTCTTAATTTTTCAAAGATATTATTTGTTGGGTGATTCTTTATATCCAAAACAATTGCCGGGAGGGTAGGAAAAGATCGAGATTATATTTAAAAAATAATTAGAATTGTTTGTTATTTAGCTATTTGAATATTCTCAGAGCTTCCTTAAAATCCACTTGCAAATTGGACATTTGCAAGTTCAATATGGTAACTGCAAGTGAGATTGCATGGTTAAAAGATTGAATTTCAAATTTGAATAAATATAATTAAAGTATAAAAATATATAATAATATAAATATTATAAATATTACTATTATATATAAAATAATATTTATAAATCAAATTATATAAATAATATAAATATATTTATTATAATTAATATAAATATAATATTTTTAATTAAAGTATCAATTTGAAGAATAATATATAAATAATGTACATGGATTTATAAAATTTCATAGGAAATTTTTACTTAAATAATATGGAAATATAATTTTTAATTTTTAAAATATTTTATATTTTTTGGATAACTTCAATTAATTTTAAACATAAAAAATCAAATTACAGGTGCTATATTATAAATAAACCTAAAAATATTTAAAGATTTATTATAAATATGACTAGCATATATTAAAATATGAAGAAAATATAATATATAATTGAGTGAGTCTCGTTAATTGAAATTGAAATGAATTGAAGAGGAAAAAAATGATTTGAAATTGTTGAATTAAGTAATTGTAAAACTTATTGATATGATAATGTGACCTATTTTTAAAATTGATTTGTAATTATAGGGATAAAGACCTATATGAACTGAAGCACCGGAATTTAAAAAATGATTGAAAAGTAATTTTGCAGCGCATTCTGCCACATGGGACAAAACCTGCAGCATGGAGCGTCCGCTCATGCTTTGGTCGACGCTGTAAAATTGGCGCTTAGCCTTATTTTTGTAATCTGCTCACTTTAACTTATTTTTGCAATCTATGTTATTTTTTAAATTATTTTTAAAAAATGGTAAATTGCATAAAAAGCCAATGTGTTATAGTAAATATGCACGAAACCCTTTGTGTTAACAAAATAGGCAAAAAAACTCTATGTTTTCTTAAACTCTGCATGAAATCACACTATGTTATAAAAGAGGCAAGAAAACCGCTCTTTTTTTAAAAAAAAACCTAGCACGAAACCCCTCATGTTAAATAAAATATGCCAAAAACCCATCTAATTTTTTTAATCCTACACAAAACCCCCGCTATTATCTAATATGCTCTTCAATTTTTCTGCATCTACATCATTTTCTTCTTTTTGTAATGATTTCTTCTTTTAATTTTAAAACCAACAATATTCAGTATTTTAAAGTAAATATTTTTTAAGGGATAATTTTAAGATAAATTATGAATAATATTCTGAATTTTTCTTTTAATATACACATGCTTATGACCAATTCAAATTCTTTTTTTTTCCAAATTTTAAATATATTGAGTAAGCAACAATTGCACATTTAAAAGATATGCATATTCCAAAAAAATTATAAAATATGCTTTCACAATAATAAACATATATATAAACAAACAATAAGTTATATATACATTATATAATATATATGAACATTTATGAACTTGTTTTCATGAAACCTGCATATAATTTTAAATAGATTAATAAAATTTATTTATTTGTAAATAAGAGCGGGTTTTGCATAGGATTTAATAAACTATAGATGTTGTTTTTACCTACGAGGGGGTTCGTGCAATGTTTAAAAAAAAAATCGGGTTTCATGAAGAGTTTAAGAAAACAGATGGGTATTTTTCCCTATTTTGTTAACACGGTGTGTTTGGTGCATATTTACTATAATACATTGGTGTTTTTTTGCAATTTACCCTAAAAAAACCCTAATAAAGAGGTAAAAGTCTGATTTCAAAGGAAAGGTAGCAGCAGATACGTATGAAGATAAGCTTATAGATTAAATCATGTGTTCCATTTAGTAGACTTGTGTTAAACATCAAAGAAAAAGGGTAGAAGTTCCTGAATCTCTTTACCATGGATGAATAAATTAAGAGAAGAAAGGTTATCATTAAGAATCGAGAATGTGTAGTTGGAGAAGCCAACTCCTAGAGAGTGGAAGAAAAAGTACAGGCTCGGGACAACGATCATCTTATAGGAGACAACTTCGGGACTTAGCTGGTGATAATAACTATATACACATCATCAACTTCTTCCTCCATGCTAGGGTCTGATGAGTTCGTGATCTACGTCTAGAGGACTCGAAGCTGAGCAAGGAACGCAGCACAAAGATCAAGAAACAGAAACTGCGGTCCCTGAACTCTCTGCAGGTCAAGCAAGTACTTATCTTCCCCAGTTTTGTAAAGCTGTCAAACACATTTTGAGAAGTTACAATGACGATCGTTTACAGAGAGTCGACGGTAAAAAAACCCAGTTTCGTGCCATGATTCACGAAGTTTTACTTGTTTATAGATGCATGCAACTATGCAAGTATAGTCTGTCCGACATAAGACAAGAACCCAGTTGAAATCAAAGCCTTTTAAGCAGATAGAAAAAACTACTTTCTAAAAAATTGATTAAAATCTAAAGATTTTATGTTGGTGATTTCACGAAAGGCTACTTGCTTTAGCGTTATGACTCCAATATGAATAATGTAAAAAAGAGGGTAAAACATCGTCACCTGAACTTCAAACTTGATGACATTGACCGACCTAACAGCATCATCATTCTCAATAATAGCAGAATCATCTCCAAAATAATGATTATCGTGCATGGAATCGTTAATCATTCCTTCGTGGCGACCAGGACTGCTTGGAATCCACCTGCATTTCATGTTGTAAGGTCCTATCTTTTTCCAGTAAACATTCAATTCCTGCAGAGCTTTGAGAACTTCGGTCATAATCTCACGAGGATGGGCTCGAGACTATAAGAAAAATCCACAGATCAACAAATGAGTATCATGAAGTATAAAAATAACATCAAATTCACAATATATGTGGAATGTGGCAACCCAAATATTCTTCTCCCGACAATAAACAAAAAGAGTTGAGAATGAACTTAGAAACACCTGCTCTCATGGCATTAGCCTGTTTTCTTTTTCAGGAAAGAAAGCTTCATGAATATCCCCAAAGTCAGGGATGAATTATGGAGATGCGAACTAACCTGGAGTCCAAGCGCCCATCTCTTATCAGCAGGAAGCTGCCTTCCTCCAAATTGCTGGTAGTCACTTCCTGATACCCGTTGCCCGACAGGAGATGGTAACATGTCACTAGGATTCATGCAATTATTCCGAAATTCCTACAGAGATGTGGTGTGATTATACATAAACAGTCAGGAAACTAAATCTGAGTGTTTTATAACATGTCAATGACCAAGATTATGGATTTCAAAAAATGCAAAATCAAAAACAGAGATCAGAAGCAGGTTTTGTTCATGACATTGGCATAGAATTAAAAAGCATACCATGGTTTCTTGGAACTCAGCTCCAAGGTAGCCACTGAAAGCTCGACACCGGTTGTCTAGCAGCAAATAGTATGTTACAGTACCCTAAAATATATCGAGAAATCAGAAAATTTCAACCACGATGGCTAACATGATAGTGTCCTGAAATTCACCTCATTTTGAACCCTGTTTCGAAGAGAATCAGCGAGGGTATTCCGGTCAAATCCCATCTTAGTCACTTCCTGAAGAATCTCTTCATCAATCTGCAAGCGACAAAAATCCTTGAATTAATAAAAAGAGGTTTACCAGCTAGAATTTCAATGCACGACACTGAACTTACAAACAGTCCTGTGAATTCATCAAATTAACAAGAAAAAGATTAAAGGGAGAATGAACCCCATGCACCAGGGAACAACGAGACACACATGAATGATGGAGAAGTTGATTGGATACTGGAAATAGAGTAAGTTACTTTTCTTAATGTTAAGCAAGTTCATTAAATGGACAAGAACATAACTTAGATAAAGCAGAAACTTCAATGAGCAAAAGAAAAATATACGCACTGCAAATTCCATTAACCTTTTTAGCTTGCTGCGCCGTATCTGGTGGTGGCACAGCCAAATAACGTGGCAGATGAGCTTGGAACCAGTGGTGTGCACGAATATCAGGTATAGTCAGTCGCTTCATAGGGTCAACTATAAGCATTCTTGGAATCAAATCTCTCGCACCAGCTGACAAATGGCTGGGAAGGGTATATATTCCACCCTACAAACAATTCAAAGAGTGTAAGAGCGACTTTGGAACATAATATTGATAATCACATCACTTTTCAATTATAGATCTAACAGTTGGAGTCAATCGAACCAAATCGAAAAACCAAACCAAACCAAACCGATGGTTCGGATTGATTTTTAGACAGTCACGGATCGGTTTTAAAATTAACCAAACCGAGAAAAATTGATTTGGTTTAAAGTTCAGATTATAAAAATCCAAACCAAACAGATTTTATAAATATAAATAATTATACAATAGAATTTGTTAAAAACTTAACTTATTATTATTTTTTTAATTATAGAAACTTGATTGTTGTAATAATTTTATTTATTTTTCTTTACTATTTTTTAAAAGATTTTTGTTAATATAGTTGATAAGGGATGATTGTGGAGTTTCTTTTGAAGTTAAAGTAAATTATTAGAGTTTATGCTAAATCTGTAATGTGATTGTAATACTGCACCAGAGGGGTTGAATATCGAAACCAACCATCCCCAGAGTGCACTTCGAAAATTCTTTCGTTAACTGATTTTAATATCTGTGTGTATATTGATATTTGTTTATTTAAAATAGCTAGTTTAGAAAATTTAAATTATGTTTAAAAATAATCAAACAATTTTATTTGAAAAAAATTAAAGTTTAAATTTGATCATCCAAACCAAGCCGAACCGAAACAACCAAATATCTAGGTGTGGTCTGGTTTTAATTTTTTTTAGTGGCCTGGTTTACTATTTAATAAAACCGATAAATTTGGTTTGGTTTGGATTTTTATAAAAACCGAACCAATCCGCACTTGATCACCCCTAAAGTTAAGAACTAATGCCTTCTAATTCATATCAACAGTGAATGCTAAAATAGTGACATGGAAATCAGGAGCTAGAGCATTTTCTAAGGCTGGTATCTGATGGCAACTCTGTTCGTGTAATCTAGAATATCAACACTAATTGCGACAAACAATATGTTGGTCAACTTTATCACCTCATATTGCAGGAATCGAACAAGAATTGCAAAAAAACACAGATGGATAGGGTCCAATATAAACAAAATAATCATAAAGAGTAAGAATGAAAATGAACAAACCTTGATTTTTTTGAAAAGGTTAGGAATGTTTTCATCATCAAAAGGAAGGGTGCCACAGAGAAGTGCATATAGGATAACACCACAACTCCAAACATCCACCTCTGGCCCAGCATATAACTTCCCAGATATAACCTGTAAACAAATATCATAACCACTCGATTTCCGTTCTCCTCTAAACAATGACCTCAATTCACATTTTTTAGTGTTAAAATGGAAATTTATAATTCATGATCGTCAGTGATATGTTATCTAGTACCTCTGGAGCGGCATAGTTGGGGCTTCCACAGCTTGTCTTCAGAAAATGGCCATCACGCATAATATTACTCAAACCAAAATCAGCTATCTTCACATTGCGTTTAGAATCCAAAAGCAAGTTCTCTGGCTTAAGATCTCTATGAACAACCATATTTCTGTGGCAGTACTCGACTCCAGAGATTATCTGCAATCATTAGTATATTCTCATAGTTTCTAAATACCATATAAAAGCATTGGCTTACACATTAAGAGAAAGAAGAATTTCTAAGCAAAAGAGGCATCCTGCCTGCTGAAAGAAGGTGCGGGCTTCCTCCTCATTTAGCCTGCCTTTCTCCACAATATAATCAAACAACTCCCCAGACTTGACATACTCCATCACAACATATATGTCTGATTGTGTTTCCACAACCTCATATAGACGTATAATGTGGGGATGCATGAACAATCTTAAAATTTTGATTTCCCTTCTAACTGCAAAAAAACAAATCGACATTAAAGAAAGTTGGTAAGGTCAATATCTAAGTTTGGTACAGCAAAAATCAGAATACTTGGGCATTATAGAATTCAAAACAAGAAGAATTGGGTTTGAGGTTCATTAAAGAGAGATACTCACGATCTCGTAGATGAATTGATGTGACTAGAAATAGATATATCTAGTGCGTTTAATTCCCTAAGATTTGGTACGTTTTGATAGATAATTTGATACTTATGCTACATAATCGTATATTTACTTCAATATAGGTGGAGATGAAGAAAATGAGCTAATAACGATGAATTAAAATCAAGGAATGGACTAGAGATCGAGAGGAATCGAAGACGGACAAGAAAAGCCGAAGAAAAGTTGAAAAACAACTAACGATCGATCGGTAGATGTGTCCTGTCTCTCGGTAGACGAGTTCGGGTGAAAATAAAAGACTTAACTTCTTTGCATTCTACAAGGACTCTAGTCCCTTCATTCACCTCCTATAAATACCTCACCACCTCCAGACTTTCAAGATACCTTTTCCTAGACTAAATATCAAATTTTAGACTTAGTTTTCACATCCCATCACAATTTTGAAGGCGGCTACGAAGATCGAAGCGAAGGCGGGCGTGACAACCACGACAAGTGACGATCCCAATAGTTTGTCTTGTTTTTGTTATGTTTTTAGAATCGATTTTTATTGTTTTGCATTTATCATGAATAGCTAAGTTTTTATTCTTGGTCGAGGAAGACAAAACCTTGGACTTTATGATTTTCATGAGATTTATGTTCTTTTTCATTAGTTTTTATTGAGTATCCAGAGTTTTTCTATTATTTATTGTTATGATTGATATGTTTGATTATAAGATCGGCCATCTAATAGTTTTGCATACAATATAATGCTTGGCCTATGAAACAACTAAGACTGATGATTACCTGTTGTTGTTGTTATAAAATTCTCAGGGAAAACAATTGGCTAATACGACATAAACTGCTGGTGTTTATATTATTTAGATTCATCATCCTTACTAGTTTTGAAGGCTATCATTGAATTATTCTTAACTGCTGTTGTTTGATTGGTAATTTGATAAAAGTTGAATTTGAACGCTAGTTTCTCTTTGACTACGAATATGGAATATGGTAGAAATTGGATTTTCAATGATGAATGATTGAATATAAACTAAATCTTTTGTGAAAATCAATGATTGAGTTCATAGTTCCAAGGTAGATTCGACCGAAACCAAGATCTCTTTTAATTGATATTTAATCACTTGCTTTCAATGTTATTAGTATAATTCATCCACAAAACCCCATATTTTATTATATTGTTTTGTTTTTCATTAACAGGAGAATTCACACCTCCTCGTCGGATCAATCCCTACTCACACTACGGCATAATTGTTATCAATCTTACGGATTGAGTGAGACTAATTTGGGCGTACACGATAAGCGCACACCAAATTTTTGACGCCGTTGCCGGGGAGTCGTTGGTCATGCGTGCAGGTCAATCATCAAGAGAAGAAGAGTTCCAATACGATCCTGAGATCGAGCGGACCTTGCACCGGAGAAGGAGAGAAAATCGGACACAACGGAGGAATACTGACAAACCCAGCCTTAGATCAACAAACTCTTTGCATCACTTTCACTACTCTTGCTGCGAACATTATCTTTGAGCTAAAATCTGGATTGATTCATCTTTTGCCTTCTTTTCATTGCCTTGCAGGTGAAGATCCCCACAAGCACTTGATGGAATTCCATGTAGTTTGCACCGCTATGAAGCCGGCTGGAGTGACGGAGGAACAAATCAAGTATGAGCCTTTCATTTCTCCTTGAAGGATGTTGTTAAGGATTGGCTATTTTATCTACCTTCCGGCTCGCTCACCACATGGACTGAAGGGTCTTCTTAGAGAAATACTTTCCAGTGTCAAGGGGTAGAAATATTAGGAAAGACATCTATGGGATTAAGCAATTCCAAGGGGAGTCACTTCACGAATATTGAGTACTTTTCAAGAAGTAGTGTGCAAGATGTCCACAACAACAGATAAAGAGCACCTCTTGATTCAATACTTTTATGAATGATTTCTTTCTCAGGAACCTAGTTGATGCTGCGAGCGGAGGAGCTTTTAGAGACAAGACTCCGGAGGATGGAAGGAACTTGATTGCAAACATGGCGGCCAACTCCTAGCAGTTTGGGAATGCTCGACATGATCAAACGCCCAAAGGACACAACGAGGTAAACGTTTCTATCTTAGAACAACAACTTCACCTCTCTTGTGCGACAGATTGCAATTGGGAATGGACAAAGCGCAAAGGTATGTGCAATATGTGCACTACTGGATCATCCTACTGATACATGTCCCACACTTCAAGAGCGCCTGCTGAGCAAGTGAATGCAGCGGGTGGATATCCGGGGCAACCACAACGCAATTATGACCCATTTCAAGCACATACAATCCCGGCTGGAGAGATCACCCAAACCTGAGCTATGGAATCCAATCTATGAATCATGTTCCATCTCAAGTGCAACAAAATCCTCCACCATATCGACCACCGTGTCAAGCAAGACAAGAAGCCCCTCAAGTCCCTCATCATGGTGAGTTTTTAGAAAATCTTTTAAAGATCTTGCTAAGAGCAATCGCAATTTCAACATGATATGAGGGCGAGCATTCAAAACTTGAACACCTAACTGAGACAGCTAGCCATCGCACTCAATAGAATGGAGGCCAAAGGTCAAATAGTCTACCCTCACAAACTGTGATGAATCCAGGACAGAATGTAAGTGCCATCACATTAAGGAGCGATAAGGAGGTAGAGCTTCCGGAGGAAGTGGTACTGATGCCACCCAAGCAAGAAGATGTGAAAGAAGAGAATGAGGCCGAGATCGACAGCAAAGAGCCTAGGGAAGATGAGAAACCTAAGAGTAAAAGTTCCCTCCTTTATCTGAATATAAGCATATACCCCCATGCCCTCTTGCTTTGAAGGAAAAAAAGGAAGGACGAGGGCATCAAGGGACTTTACAACACTTTTCGACGGTGCGAGGTAAACATCCCATTACTTGATGCTATTAAACAAGTACCTCGTCATGCTAAATTTTTAAAGGAACAGTATAATGCAAAGAAGAGTCGAAAGCTTAAGGGATGCCACAAGATCGAACTAGGTGAGAATATTTCTGCAGTGATCCAAAGAAACATTCCCACTAAATGCAAGGACCCAGGTATGTTTTCCATCTCTTACACCATTGGCAACACGAGAATTGATAGGGCAATGTTAGACTTAGGAGCATCCATTAATGTCATTCCTTACTCAACCTACACTCAATTAAAACTTGGATCTTTGAAACAAAATAGTACTGTGATCCAACTAGATGATAGGTCCACAGTTCGTCCTAGGGGAATAATAGAAGATATTCTTGTGCAAGTAGAGAATCTAGTCTTCCCTGCTGATTTCTATGTCCTTGACATGGAAAATGGTGATCCACATAGTCCCATTTTATTAGGAAAACCATTCTTAAAAACTTCTAAGTCCGTGATAGATGTTAATAGTGGTATTTTGACCATGGAGTTTGATGGTGAGGATGCAAAATTTAATATCTATGAAACCATTCAAACACCTTGTGATGAACATACTAGTTGCACTATTGACAACATTGAGTACTTGCCACAAGATAGTATAGAAATTGTTGATTTGTGTGAGTTGGAAAGGGCTACTGAAAGCCTTGTTGACAAGAGAGGTATGGAATTGAGTACTAGTGATAATTTTCACATACTTGCTGTTTTATCTACTCATCATACTATTGATCATCTCCCTTCTCATTTGCAGGATCCTATTGTTCATACTGTAGCACTGAAACACCCACCTGATCAACCAAAGCAGTCACCAAAAGGAGGAAAAGTGAGCCACGAGATCGACATCTCTAAGAAGAGTAAGGCGAACAAACCTAAGTTTCGAGGTGTCAATAAAATATTAAGATGGAGAAGGAAGATATAAGGTCCCCGCATGAACCATCATGATCAATGGACTGGAGTCGGGCCACCGACGCTACACAGAGACGCTGTCTTGGAGGCAACCCAAGAGGAGTAAGTTTTCTTTTGCTTTTATTGCTTTCTTAGTTTAACTTTTCTCTTCTCTTGCAATTTTGCCTTACATTAGTGACATGTAAGATTTAAGTATAAGGATGGATTACTAGCTAATTTATTGCTTTCTTATTACAAAAATCCAAAAAAATTGAAAATTTTGAAAATTTTGAGCTCATAGTTAAATGAACATGGACTTTCGAATCACTAGCTCATGATGATACCTAATTGATGGCATGCATGCTTTTGAAAATAGGTGAATTGCTAACCTTGGAAATGCAAATTGTACTTTGACGTAGTAGTTGAATATTTTGAGCACGAAATTGTCATGACTTGCGAATTTTACCTAGCGTAGTGAAGATTATGTGAACTTTGTGATAGTCTTAAGAAATCTCTAATACATGCTAGAACTACTTTGAGGCATAAATCAAGGCTACTTGCGAGAGGAGTTCATGGATTTCGGCCAGTTCACGAGAGCAAGAGGACGACCAGAGAATACATGGCTTGAAGTTATACGCAAAGACTTAGAGTGCAAGGGGTTTACAGAATATATTTTGACCGATAGAAGCGTTTGGAGAAGACTGACTATTGTTCATGTAGCGTACCTCAATTCATTGGGATTAAATGTTTAGTTGTTGTTGTTTTCAAGCTTACCATGTACACAATATTATTATGAGTAGCTAAGTTTTTACTCTTGGTTGAGGAAGACAAAACATTGGAATTTATGATTTTAATGAGATTCATGTTCTTTTTCATTTAGTTGTTTTTATTGAGTATCAAGAGTTTTTTTCTATTATTTATTGTATGATTGATATGATTCGGTCATCTAATAGTTTTGCATACATTCTAATGATTGGCCTATGAAGCAACTAAGATTGATGATTACCTGTTGTTGTTGTTATAAAATTCTCAGGGAAAACAATTGGCTAATACGACATAAACTGCTGGTGTTTATATTATTTAGATTCATCATCCTTACTAGTTTTGAAGGCTATCATTGAATTATTCTTAACTGCTGTTGTTTGATTGGTAATTTGATAAAAGTTGAATTTGAACGCTAGTTTCTCTTTGACTACGAATATGGAATATGGTAGAAATTGGATTTTATGATGAATGATTGAATATAAACTAAATCTTTTGTGAGTATCAATGATTGAATTCATAGTTCCAAGGTAGAGTCGATCGAAAACAAGATCTCTTTTAATTGATATTTCAATCACTTGAATTTAATTTTATTAGTATAGTTCATCCGCAAAACCCCATATTTTACTATATTGTATTGTTTTTCATTAACACAAGAATTCACACCTTCTCGTGGGATCGATCCTTACTCACACTACTGCATAATTGTTATCAATCTTACGGATTGAGTGGGGTTAATTTGGGCGTACACGATAAGAGCACACCATTAATCAAGGCTCGTTAAATGAGAGAATGTCACGCGCAATAACCCGATAGGCACAAACGAGAATCTAGCAAATCAAGGAGATAATGTCTATCAAAGATTCACTCATGGAAGTTTTAAGAGAATACAAGATTGAGTGGATCTTTTACTTTCCCATAATTTTATCTTTCCTTATTTAAATATTAGGATTTGGTTTATTTTTGTTTATCTAGTAAGATTTGATTACGTTTTTGAATTCTTAGGATTTTGGGTTTGTGACTTTAAATAGGACTTGATCATAAATAAAATTTTCATTCAATTTTCTTCATAAATATATATTGCTTCTAGCAAGACCGGGATCGCTGGGTTCTCCCTCAGCGAGCCCCGTTCTTCTTGTTCCATCGAAATCATAGATAAACAAGGAAGAAACACCAATAAAAAGCAAGAAATTACTGATCTAACAGGTCGTCCAGTAACCCGATCCTACGCTCGTAACAAACTGGCATCAGAGACAGGGGTTATGGCAGATTTTCAGGCCCTTCAAGGCCAACTCACCGAATTCATTGCCTTATAAAAGGCTGATAAGGAGACCCACATGTCACGACTCGATGAACTCTACAGGTTGCAATGGCCCATTCCGACAATGGCCAAAGTAACCACGACCCATCACAATCTTCTGATCCACGGTCCAGAGGACCACGCACAAATAGCGACGGCGCCGAGAACAATACATTTCGCCACAGATTCTCGCGCCTCGAGTTCCCACGTTTCGATGGACAATCTGACCCGTTGGGATGAATCACTCGTTGTGAACACTACTTTCGCCGCCAACACACGCCCGAGACTGAATTTATTGATATGGCGTCATGTCATCTCGATGGCGACGCTCAGTTGTGGTTCTTAAAACTCGAGACAGATTTGCCTCATCTCTCTTGGACAGACTTCAAACATCACCGCCACCTTCGCTTTGGCCCTCCTCTTAGCTACAATCATTTGGGGGAATTGGCTAAACTTCGGCAAACAGGCACGGTGTATGAGTACCAGCGCAAGTTTGAACAATTATCGACTCGAGCAGGACCCTTGACACGCATCCAGGAAGTCCAGCTGTTTACCAGTGGTCTCCAAGAGTCTATTGCGGTGGGCATCGCTATTCACCAACCTTCAACCCTAACAGGAGCCATGAGCCTCGCCCGGCTATATGAAGGTATGCATTCTTCTCGTCGAACAGACCCTCCTCGGCGGGCCCCACCATCGGCAATCACTCGCCAGCATTCATCAAACGCTTAAACAAAACAGAAATGGATGAAAGGCACCGACGCGGGTTATGCTTCAATTGTGATGAAGAGTATACACCTAGACATCAATGCAAGAAACTGTTTTGGCTTGAGGGATTGGATGATACCAATCAATCTGACGACGTGGACACACAGGTCGACGATGACGTAGAAATATCAGTTCACGCCATCACGGATTCGGTTTGAGCCCAAACGATGCAAATTTTGGGTACAATGCAGGACACAAACCTTTGTTTTGGTGGACTCGGGCAGTACACAGTGCTTCCTGAGTTCAACACTCGCCGATGCTATGGGACTTGCTTGTCAACGGAAATACGGCCTTCGTGTCATGGTCGCTAATGGCCAACCCATCGAGAGTGCAGGGGTCTGCCCAAGCGTTCCTATATTACTTGCAGACAATCGCTTTTTGATCGATTTCTTTGCTCAAATTGGGCGAATTTGGAGCCGTGTTGGGTGTAAACTGTTACGGACTTTGGGCCCTATCCAGTGGGACTTCAATCAAATGAGGATGCAATTCCAAACGGTAGGACGCTCTGTTACCCTTCATGGGCTAAACTCAGGCTCTTTCTCACTAGCAACCTGGGCTACAAGACTATTACCTACTGATGGCCAATACCTATTGCAACAACTATTGGGCTAGCACTCAGATTTATTTTCTGAGCCACAGGGATTACCTCTGAGCCGCGAATTTAATCACCGAATAATTTTGCAGCAAGGCACCGATCCTATTGTAGTCCATGCCTATCGTTACCCTCATGCACGGAAGGATGAAATCGAAAACCAGTGCAATGCATGTTGTCTTAGGGCCTTATTCGCCGTAGCACTTCACCATTATCCTCTCCAGTGTTACCGGTACGGAAATCTGATAACTCGTGGCGTTTCTGTGTGGACTATCGCTCCCTTAACGCTAAAACAATTAAGGACAAGTTTCCAATTCCGGTGGTAGGCGAGCTATTGGATGAATTACATGGAGTAAAATATTTTCCAAACTGGATCTGCGCACAGGGTATCACCAAATTTTGATGGATGCTGCCAGTATTCCACTCACTGCTTTTCGAACACACCATGGCCACTTTGAGTTCCTTGTAATGCCTTTCGGACTCATCAATGCTCCCTCAACATTCCAAGCCTTCTTTGACGACATATTAATCTACAGTTGCTCATGGGATGACCACCTTCACCATCTATCGCTGGTCTTCGGGGTGCTCTCTATCCAACAGTTTTTTTCTCAAGCGCTCAAAGTGCTCTTTAGGCCAATTACAAGTGGCCTATCTGGGACATGTCGTCTCCGGACACGGCGTCACCATGGATAAAGGAAAAATATCAGCTATCACCCAATGGCAGCAGCCTACTTCCCCTCATGCGTTGCGAGGCTTTTTTGGTCTAACCGGATACTATCGGAAGTTTGTACGTAATTATGGTGTTATAGTTGCGCCCCTAACCTCGTTGCTACGTAAGAATGCCTTCTGGACACCCGAGGCGACGAGGCATTCCACACACTGAAACTTGCGCTCAGTTCTACGCCAGTTTTAGCATTGCCAGATTTCACCTCGCCCTTTATTATCGAATGTGACGCTTCCGACAGCGGAATTGGGGCGGTGCTACAACAATTTGATCGGCCAATTGCATTCTTCAGCCATGCTATATTCCAGCGCCATCATAAACTACCAGCATATGAGAAAGAGCTTATCGGCCTAGCTAAGGCAACCCGTCATTGGCATCCATATTTTTGGGGTCACACATATGTCGTTCGAACCGATCACTACAGCCTCAAATTCCTCATAGAACAGCGAATCGCGACATCTCCACAATAGCGGTGGATTAGTAAACTATTGGGCTATGATTTTACGGTGGAATACAAATAAGACTAATATTCTTGTGGATGCCCTTTCCCGGCAATTCGAGGAGAATAAGTTGCTATCCGCCATTACACTCCCCACATGGGATTATCTAAGTGATATCACAGTGGAGCACTGATAATTGTGATTTTTACACTTAATTTGATATATAATTAGGGGTGATTTTATAGTGATTCCGGAAAAATATTACGCGCTTTGGTATATATTTATATATTTCAGGAATCCAGGTCCAAATGCATAAAAGTTGAGAAAATAAGCTTTAATTAATGAAAAATGACCAAACCGGGCACAACCGGATATTATCGAACATGGATGAAATAGTATATTATAATATATGAGATATAGCAGATTGAAGGAAAAGAACAGCAATGTGAGCAAGAGAAGTGAACAGATTGGAGAGGAGCGAGATTTACGGGAAATAGAGTGACGTACGTGACTTCGAGAATAAAAAGGGGACAATATCTGATTATAATAGGGTGGAATAAGAGACGTGAGGCAGCAACAGATTGGAGGAGATTTTTACGTAATATTATATAGCAGATACGAAGCGAAGACTGAAGGAAAAAACTGGACGAACTTCTTTGCACGTTACTCTTCTGCCGGACGAATTCCACACTTTCATTCACGCACGGAGGGGATTTCAACGTGAAGAAATTCACATAAAGAAGAAGCACGGCAGCAACGTAGAATTGGTGAAGAAATTCACGTAAACATTTGGTGCGAAGAACTCACGTACAGCAAAGCAACACATCGAGAGACGGAGCTACGGATCGACGACACGAATCAACATCGCTAGTTTATGCGTATTTCTAAACTTTGTTTGTTTCTATTTAATTTCTTTATGCTTTTGATGTTTATATGATTCTGCGTTTGATTTTTAATAAGTTTATAGGCTAAGTTTGTTATCAACACTTAGGGGATCCTTTGTATGAACCCATGATTTACATTGAATGTTTTTGATTGATTTATTTATCTAAGTGCGTAAAACATTGTTTTTCATGCTTTTAAGGGTTTGGCCATCCTTGAATGATAATAAATTACAATTGAGATCTAGAGATAAAATTGGAATTCGATATAGTGATTTATGCCGTGGATTTCAGACTGATATCGAGAGATAAAGTCAAATACATGTGTGATAGCAATAGATTTACCAAAATCAAACGCTAGAAGTTTTCATAGATCAACTTACAATATTAATTGTTCAATAAGGATACGAGAGTAGCTTATTGTTACGTTAGTATTAGATTTGTTATAGCCGGACCAAGGTATAACAAGTGAATTAGGAAAACTCGTCACCTTAGATTGGTTGAATTTAATTCTTAACTAATAGGCGAATTGTGGGGGATAACATAGGTGAACCGAAAGTCTTGATAATTGTTTCTTTTGATTATTAATCTTTTCACCATTGATGTTTGGGTTACACTTTAGTTAATTAATCACAACCATTTTTCGTAGGCTAAATATCGTTACACTAGTGGAGTGGGTTCGACACTCATACTTATATTATCATTATACTAAAACTTGACACCGTGCACTTGCGTAGAGAATCGCTACACTGGAAAATACTGTTTAAAATAATAGCGATCAAGTTTTTGGCGCCGTTGCCGGGGACTAGTTTTAATAATATCAAACGAGATTAGTTGACTGTAGTTTAGTCATTTATTTGTTTTTATTTTCGATTTTTTCCCCTTTCCTTTTCTCTACTCTTCTACTGTTTGTGTTCTTTATGATTGTTACAGGTTGTTTTCTCTTGGTGCATGCTAAGGAGTAGCAACCCTACACTTGAGCCCTTGGATCCCGAGATTGAACGCACTTGTCAAATGAGGCTAAGGCAAGCAAGAGCACAATGGCTAATACCGAGGAGATTCGGTACCACCAGTTGCAAGATCACTCATGGACTATGCCCACCTTGCATTCCATGGATCACTGTCGAGTATCACGAGACCAACCATACAGGCTAATAATTTTGAGATCAAGCCTGCTATCATACAGATGATCCAACATTCGGACCAGTTTGGGGGAGCAGCTACTGACGATCCAAATGCCCACATCTCCAACTTTTTGGAGATTTATGATACATTCAAGCATAATGGCATTACTGACGACGCCATCAGGTTACGTTTGTTTCCCTTTTCTTTACGTGATAAAGCTAAATCTTGGTTACAATCGTTGCCTGCAGGGTCGATTACCACGTCGGACGGGATGGCACAATTATTCTTGTCAAAGTTCTTTCCACCATCCAAAACGGCCAAGATGCGAAATGGCATCACAACTTTTGCACAATACGATCTAGAGACACTGTACGAAGCTTGGGAGCGCTTCAAGGATCTACTGCGGAGATGCCCACATCATGGCCTCCCTATCTGGCTACAGGTACAAACGTTTTGTAACGGTTTATTTTCTGATAACCGTTCTATGATTGATGCAACGTCAGGAGGAACTGTGATGAGGAAGACGCCCGAGGAAGCTTATATGTTGTTGGAGGAGATGGCTGCTAATAGCTGTCAATGGCAGTCTGAAAGGAACGTGCCAAAGAAGCAAGTCGGAGTACATCAAGTAAGTGAAGTCACTGCCCTAGCTGCCCAGTTGGAAGCGCTGAACAGGAAGATCGATAGTTTGAGCATGCATGCAATGCAAGTCCAAACTGTTACATGCGAACTTTGCCAAGGAGAACATCCGAGCACTGAATGCCAGGTTGGTAACCCATTCGTTACAACTAATGAAGCTGTTAACTTTGTAGGGAACCGACCACCGCAGACCTACCCTATCAAAATACGTACAATACGGGGCCGAGGAACTATCCCCAACCACCACCGGGGTATGCACCAAGGCCAAGCATGGAGGAGCTGTTGTAAGACCCCATTGCAATTAAATCGGTTATTTAGCAATTAAGCAAACCCGGATGATTTTTAAGTTGGATTTTCGAGTTGATGTGTTCCGGATCACAACGCCTAATTATAATCAAGATAAAACACATCACAAATATAATTTGCATGCCATATTTTCGGCCAATACATGCAGAATATATCACTTAAATTAAAATTGAGACACATGGCATGGAATGACATGAAATGATTTAAAAATTCATGCCATTCCACCTAGTACCTCACGCCTCACTCTTTTTAAAAAGAGATTGGGGTTGCTTTCTTCCTACAATCTGATATTTCCATCCTCTTTACCACTCCCATAAGCAACTCCTCTCTCCTCTTGACCCTCCTTGAAAATCGAGAGCTTCACCCCACATTTCATTCTTTAAAACTTGCTCTACCCTTGCATGCAAGCTTGATTTTGGATAGGATTTGAGAAGAGCTTCAAGGTTTTGGGTGTTTTTAAAAGCTTGGGAGGTATATCATTCCCTTTATATTGTTAATCTTTGATTTTAAGCTGGTTGGGTCGATTTTTAGAAGTTTTAAATTGAAATAAGAGGTGAAACTCATACTGCCATGAGTTTCAGCAGAAACTATGGTTGCATGCAGTATATGGCTCTGTATTTTCGACTACCTTAACTTCGAAATCTTACTGTGAGCCACAAACAAAAGTTGTAGATATTTGAGTTGTTGTTCTGTGGCTGAAATTTGGGATCATTTGGAATTGATTTGAGTGAGATACGCCCATTTTACTAAACTATGCCAGATTCAACTCTGCATGTGCTGGAAATGCACATGCAGTGTAGAATTTCGAACTTTGGACAACGTTTAATTTCGATTCTGTTGTCGATTTCTACATGACCTTGTAGATCTTTTCATTCTCTTGAATTTAAAAAAACGAATGACTTATTTTGGACTTATTTTCAATTAAATATGAATTTTATACTTCAAGTGTGCAAATCATGTTCTGCATGTGGGCGAAAATGTCATGCAGGGTGTTGTCCGAGTTCCTGAGCATTTTCGGCTAGGAATTTCGAAAACTCTCCAGAAATAAGTATTTTAGTACTTTGAGTCTTCTGTCATTTGCCACTGGAATTAACCATTTTGGTTTTAAAATGAAAAAGTTATGGCGATTTTACAAACACTGCTCGAGATGGAAAACAGAATTTCAAAAGCTACGTATTTAGTGTTTTAACTACTTTTACTGGAAGAATTAGCCCGACATCATTAGACAAGAAAATGAAGTCCTTTGAGTTTTGGAACATTGAGCACTGGAATCGGGTCATTTGGAAGTCATATGATTTTATTATGAATTTTCTACTAAAACTGGTCAGTCTGATTTTGAAGGAAAAATCAGTAGGAAAACACCTTTAAAAACTTATTTTAGCTTTTGTGTCATCTAAACACTTAGTGATAATTTTGTAGTATTTATGACCAGGTTAAATAATTTCGGGACTATTTTGGAGCACTCGGTAAAATTATTACTGGTCCAAGGTACGTAGAAAACGGGTTTTATCACAATGTCTGGCAAAGACATGTGATGTTCCCGGGTATGATTTACTTGTCATTACTTGCTCCTTATGTGACTATGTGATAAGTTGATTTGCAGTATGTGAATTACATGGTACATTGACTGCGTGATATATGATGACATGAGATTTGAGGTGCATCACATGAGATTATGATATTGCATGATGCATTGACACGCATGGACATTGAGCATGTCATGTTGAGCCTATTGATTCGTTCTTGGTACCTATATCTTTTCTTGGTATGAGTGTTGCGTGTCTGGGGATGATGGCAGCCGTTGGCTCGGCAGGAGTGAGAGTGAGCTGAGGGATGCCGGAGCGACGAGCGTGCCGACGTCGCCCAGACACAAGGATGATGGACCGCCGATGGCTCGACTGAGAGATAGATCGGAGCGCGGAGCGTGTCACATCCTGCTCGAGCACTGATGAGTGATTGTTGATCCTCCTTTGGACCCTTGAGACAGGGATATTCGAGATTTGATACCCTTCATATGCATTTGCATTCATGCACGGCATACATCGCATGTTATTTGTCATACACTGTGATTTTATCTGTTTCTCGTACTGGGGTTCTGACCCCCTTCGCGGGGGGCTGTCATGTCTTTGTTGTATGGGCATGACAGGTGGTACAGGTGGACGTACTGTGGATGCTCGAGACGAGGCATCAATAAATACCAGAGCTCCTTGAGAGCGAGCTCAGGTATATAGTTCATGTTTTGAGTCCCAGTAGTTGTTTAGTTTTTTTACTTATGTTTTAAATTACCGGGGTATGCCCTGAGTATCTGTATTTTTAAGTATTACTTTACTGAGAATTTATACGTAATGCTTATGCGATGAATACCATGTTAGATGTAAAATTTGAAATACATATTTTCAATATTCGGAAATGTTTTAGAAACAAAATGCGAAAAATTTTGAGGGTCACTTTTTATAAGTTTTTAACTAAATCTTCCGTTGTGTACGTTAATATAACAACCGTGTGTTAATTAAACCTCTGATAATTAAACGTATGATTAGGACCGGGCCCTCACAGTTGGTATCAGAGCATAATCTGGGATATGCTCGAACTAGAGTTAGGACACTGAGAATAGTCACAAATGAATTGTTTGTGCATGTGTCTGACTATCTGATTTATATGCTCTTGCCTGCTATGTTTACATGTTCGATAATGAAGTTTTATACATGTAATGGATTATTGAGCAGGGATAATTAGTGGTCATATCTCTGAATATTTTAATATGCTGAGTTGCATATAATGTACGGAATTTGAATGCTGAGTTGCATATATTATGCTGAGTTGCATATAATTTTGAGAATTTTATCTGTTAGCACTGATAGTTGCTGATAGGATGATGATGTAGAATGAATGATGATAACATCTATGACTTGAGATGTATGAATTATGTTGGACAGTTAGTGTTTGGATAGGTAGCTGTGATATAGACTTTACGAGCTACTATCGAATCTGTAGACACTATAAACTGTTAATTGCACTATAATTTAGTGATAATGTGTCCATTATTGGAAATTGTATTTATCACTTTGGGATTTAATCCTTATGATTAGTGGATGCCACTAGAATTATTTAAAACACTTTTTGTCGATTGACATCGGGAATTTAAGTCTGAAAGACCAAGGTTATCCGTATAAGTTTACGTCAAAACCTGTGTACGCCAAGATGATAATATAGAACTTGAGAATATTGAAACTAGCAATATTTCAACTGAAGAATGGAGTGTAGTTGTTGTGAGAAACAACGAGAATTGGTTTGAATGAGGACTTGGTTTAGGGGACTGTCGTGATTTAGTTCCAGTTTTTGTGTCCGAACTATGAATAAAAACTTCACTATGAACTCTTTTAGAAGAGACTATCTAGAGTAATGGTATTGATGACATGGAAAATGATAATTGATTATCGTGGACTTGAGAAATGGAAATATCTGCTTAATCTCAATAGCTATTCACTAGTGAAGAGATTAGATTTTGACTAAAGAATAAGACACCAAGGTGGTGCGAAGTAATTAGAACTGGATTAAAGATTAATGAAGTGACTATCATTGGGATAATCCAAGTAATCCTGGAAAAGTTTCAGAAGTATCATTCAAATTTATCCAGCTCTAGTAGTTCTAGAGGTACTATGAGATTGTAGAATACCAAATCTTTTGAGGTCACCGTGGATGTAAATATCTACTGATCCATTTCAAAGAATAATAAGAACTGATATTGATTGTGGCCAGTCAGAGCATGTCTGTTACTTATTCGGGAATAGATGCAGCCATAACAACAAATACCCTGAGCTAGAGGTAGATATCAGGGTGGTTATTCTTTACGACCACTCAGTTTCAGCAGCAGTTAATTACCTGTAGACCAGAGAGTATACCTTGACAATGGGATTGAGATGTCTCCAGGATATATAACCATTTCGATTTTGGCAATGATAGAGATGCTAGTGATCACAGAGACATGTTGTGTATTGGTCACATGACACGAGTTTGATTTGAGATAAAATCATTGGTTTCATATATTGCATCAAATGTGCATTAATAATGATGATTGGGAAAATACATCAGCAGTGATAATTATTCTATCCACACTTGTAATAGTGAACTGCAGATTACAGTTTGTTGATAGTGTTGTGGATTTGAATTAAATGATGTTGTCGAAATATGGTTTTGATTGTATCAAGGGCATGGATACTCTGATAAATTTTGAGATATTGCAAGTTGATTTCAGAGTATAATGAATTTTTGATTATATTGTGGCTACAAAATGAAATATTTATAGCCACGAATAGCGAGCTAAGATACTGATAGTATCCGCTATGAAAATATTGTTGTTGCGATATTTGGAAAATGAAGGATATTTGATCATAAGCAGTTAATGCTGATCAGGAAGAATCGATGTTGACTGATATCTTAGTGGTAAGAAAACTTACCAAGATTTTTCTGAAGAAATAAAAGAATTTCCACTAGAGAAGGAAATCGATTTTAACTTCGTTGATGCCAATGAATAGATTTGATATCGAAAGTACTGTATGGAATGTCACCAGCAAAGTTGACAGATACAGAAGACTAGATGCAGAATCTCCTTGATACGAGTATAAATGTCTGAGTATGTCACTTGAGGAAACATCAGTATTGTTCGTGAATAAGAAAGATGATATTATGAAGGCGTGTATCGACTAAAGGTAGTTGAATCGGGCTATTGTCGAGAATAAATACCCACTGCCTAAGATCGAGAAGTAAATGATCAACTTGAAGTATAAGAAGAACGATTTTTACTCTGGTTACCATCAGTTTGAGTCAGAAGAGAAAATGTTCTCTAGGCAATCGGTCAAACCAGATATAGACATTTTGAATTTTTGGAAATGTCGTGTGGTCTGACAACTATACCGGTAGAGTTATGAATTTGATGAAGAAAATTTTCCGTAACTTTTGTGCGGAAGTGTAATCATATTCATCAGTGGTATACTAGTGTATACGAGATCCGGAAGGAACCACACAGAACACATGTGATTGATTTTTTTTTTCAGACGCTTCGTGAAGCTCAAAGGGTGAAGCTCAAAGGGTGTACCAAGTTAGTGAAATGTAAATCTTGGTTGAATCAAGTGTTGTTTTGGGATAGGTGATATCATCTCACCAGATACCTATTGATTCCAGTAAAGTAAAGATAGTACTAATTTGGCCAAGACCAATCATTGTACTCAAGATGAAAAGTTTAATGAATTTTGACAGATACTACAGGCTTTTACGGAAGGATATTCTAGGATAGCCTGTCTTATGAACTAATTGACCAAGAAGAAATTTGATATTCGTTTGGTCAGATGAATGAGAAAGCAATTTTCATAACTGAAGCTGAAATGGACTACAACCTCAATGTTGTTTTGGTTTAACTGGTTCAGGGAGATATGTAGTTGTGCAAAGACGTATGTCAAAGATTTTAAGATATGTTCTAATGTATCATGAAAAGATAATTGCATATTCTTGAGATATAAGCGATGACTGGATTTATTAAAGAATTTGACTTTGATAGTCAATATAAATCAAGGAAAATGAAACTAGTAGCAGATGCACTGAACCTAAAAGTGCAAGTGCAATGGTAGCATCGATGTTTGCTTTGCAGTTTGATAACCTCTGATTTTGATCGGAAGGACTCGAAGGACATACCCATACAGATATTGATTGAAGAAATTGGTTCTGTCTTATCAACCAAGTAAATTTAGTATGCCATTTAGTGGTGGTTGCGAATGAAAAATCAGTATATAGCATCGAATTTTACTGATTTGAAAGACGTATTACAACAGAAAGCACACTATAGAGAACATAGTGTTATTCTGGGAATGATGAGATGTACCATTCTCGAGATCCTATTTATGATGAGATGGTATAAAGAAAGAAATTTTTGAATTTTGTGGCAAATTGTTTGACATGCCAGCAGGTCAAGATAAAAATACGAGACCTAATGGGATATTACAGGATTTGTAAGTACCACAATGAATTTGGGGAATTTCTAGTTTTGAGTTTTATAGCTCAAATATTTACAAACAGAGATTGTGAAACAAGTTGAATCGAAATTGATTGACTATTCAATACAAGTTATTGATTTCATGTGATAGTCTATATGTCTATGAGAAGACGACATGTTTAAGATATGTATAATGTGGTTAGTTACAGTGAGTTTCTGTAATAGATGTATCTGTTCGAGATGCGACGATAAGATCAGAATTCGAAACTATTTTCAGAATGTAATGGATACTAAGTTAGCAATGAGTATGGCTTAGCATACCCATACAGATGGATCAACTAAGAAAATATTCAGACCTTGGAAGTTATGTCTCGATTAATAGTGGTGAATTTAGTGGGAATTGACAGAAATCATTATTCACCAGTAGAATTTTCCTATAATTTAAGTTTCAGAAAACTTTTGCGATGGCATCGGTTCAGGTTTTGCAGAGCCAGAATTACCGATCGGTGATGTGATGATAGAAAATTGATAAGAAATTTTGGCATAACTTAAGATTGTTGAGAAAAAATGCCAGGAACGATGAAAATTTCTGCGAAACGATTAAAATTTGGCTTGAGGTGAGCAGATTTGCTACGCCAAAGAGAATTATATCGTTAGACTTCGAGTTGAGAATCAGGTAAATATGAAAAATTACATTTCCGATGATCAGTATGATTCGTTAAGTGAGGTTTGATGTTGCCTCGATATTTTGAACTTTGTGGAATCATAGAGAACTTTGATTAAGTGGTAGATCGTTGAGACGAACACATCAGTTGTCATTGATACATGATGATCCTTAAGTATCTATGAATGAGATTGAGACACTCATATGTTGTGATTTATTGAGTTATACTCAGTTTTGCGATTTCGAGGACGAAATCTTTTTAAGAGGGGAAGAAATGTAAGACCCCATTGCAATTAAATCGGTTATTTAGCAATTAAGCAAACCCGGATGATTTTTAAGTTGGATTTTCGAGTTGATGTGTTCCGGATCACAACGCCTAATTATAATCAAGATAAAACACATCACAAATATAATTTGCATGCCATATTTTCGGCCAATACATGCAGAATATATCACTTAAATTAAAATTGAGACACATGGCATGGAATGACATGAAATGATTTAAAAATTCATGTCATTCCACCTAGTACCTCACGCCTCACTCTTTTTAAAAAGAGATTGGGGTTGCTTTCTTCCTACAATCTGATATTTCCATCATCTTTACCACTCCCATAAGCAACTCCTCTCTCCTCTTGACCCTCCTTGAAAATCGAGAGCTTCACCCCACATTTCATTCTTTAAAACTTGCTCTACCCTTGCATGCTAGCTTGATTTTGGATAGGATTTGAGAAGAGCTTCAAGGTTTTGGGTGTTTTTAAAAGCTTGGGAGGTACATCATTCCCTTTATATTGTTAATCTTTGATTTTAAGCTGGTTGGGTCGATTTTTAGAAGTTTTAAATTGAAATAAGAGGTGAAACTCATACTGCCATGAGTTTCAGCAGAAACTATGGTTGCATGCAGTATATGGCTCTGTGTTTTCGACTACCTTAACTTCGAAATCTTACTGTGAGCCACAAACAAAAGTTGTAGATATTTGAGTTGTTGTTCTGTGGCTGAAATTTGGGATCATTTGGAATTGATTTGAGTGAGATACGCCCATTTTACTAAACTATGCCAGATCCAACTCTGCATGTGCTGGAAATGCACATGCAGTGTAGAATTTCGAACTTTGGACAACGTTTAATTTCGATTCTGTTGTCGATTTCTACATGACCTTGTAGATCTTTTCATTCTCTTGAATTTAAAAAAACGAATGACTTATTTTGGACTTATTTTCAATTAAATATGAATTTTATACTTCAAGTGTGCAAATCATGTTCTGCATGTGGGCGAAAATGTTATGCAGGGTGTTGTCCGAGTTCCTGAGCATTTTCGGCTAGGAATTTCGAAAACTCTCCAGAAATAAGTATTTTAGTACTTTGAGTCTTCTGTCATTTGCCACTGGAATTAACCATTTTGGTTTTAAAATGAAAAAGTTATGGCGATTTTACAAACACTGCTCGAGATGGAAAACAGAATTTCAAAAGCTACGTATTTAGTGTTTTAACTACTTTTACTGGAAGAATTAGCCCGACATCATTAGACAAGAAAATGAAGTCCTTTGAGTTTTGGAACATTGAGCACTGGAATCGGGTCATTTGGAAGTCATATGATTTTATTATGAATTTTCTACTAAAACTGGTCAGTCTGATTTTGAAGGAAAAATCAGTAGGAAAACACCTTTAAAAACTTATTTTAGCTTTTGTGTCATTTAAACACTTAGTGATAATTTTGTAGTATTTATGACCAGGTTAAATAATTTCGGGACTATTTTGGAGCACTCGGTAAAATTATTACTGGTCCGAGGTACGTAGAAAACGGGTTTTATCACAATGTCTGGCAAAGACATGTGATGTTCCCGGGTATGATTTACTTGTCATTACTTGCTCCTTATGTGACTATGTGATAAGTTGATTTGCAGTATGTGAATTACATGGTACATTGACTGCGTGATATATGATGACATGAGATTTGAGGTGCATCACATGAGATTATGATATTGCATGATGCATTGACACGCATGGACATTGAGCATGTCATGTTGAGCCTATTGATTCGTTCTTGGTACCTATATCTTTTCTTGGTATGAGTGTTGCGTGTCTGGGGATGATGGGCAGCCGTTGGCTCGGCAGGAGTGAGAGTGAGCTGAGGGATGCCGGAGCGACGAGCGTGCCGACGTCGCCCAGACACAAGGATGATGGACCGCCGATGGCTCGACTGAGAGATAGATCGGAGCGCGGAGCGTGTCACATCCTGCTCGAGCACTGATGAGTGATTGTTGATCTTCCTTTGGACCCTTGAGACAGGGATATTCAAGATTTGATACCCTTCATATGCATTTGCATTCATGCACGGCATACATCGCATGTTATTTGTCATACACTGTGATTTTATCTGTTTCTCGTACTGGGGTTCTGACCCCCTTCGCGGGGGGCTGTCATGTCTTTGTTGTATGGGCATGACAGGTGGTACAGGTGGACGTACTGTGGATGCTCGAGACGAGGCATCAATAAATACCAGAGCTCCTTGAGAGCGAGCTCAGGTATATAGTTCATGTTTTGAGTCCCAGTAGTTGTTTAGTTTTTTTACTTATGTTTTAAATTACCGGGGTATGCCCTGAGTATCTGTATTTTTAAGTATTACTTTACTGAGAATTTATACGTAATGCTTATGCGATGAATACCATGTTAGATGTAAAATTGGAAATACATATTTTCACTATTCGGAAATGTTTTAGAAACAAAATGCGAAAAATTTTGAGGGTCACTTTTTATAAGTTTTTAACTAAATCTTCCGCTGTGTACGTTAATATAACAACCGTGTGTTAATTAAACCTCTGATAATTAAACGTATGATTAGGACCGGGCCCTCACAGCTGTTGACCAAGTTCATCACAGCGACGGAAACTAGATTCTAAAATCACGAGGCGTCGATAAAGAACTTGGAAGTCCAAGTGGGACAACTAGCAAAAATCGTAGCCGAACGAGCACAAGGATCACCATCTGGTGCCACTGAGATGAACCCTAGGGAGCAAGTCAATGCAATCACGTTGAGGAGCGGAAAGGAGGTCGCTGAGAAGAAGGATGCACACATTGAGCTGAAAGGCGAGGCGGACATCAAGCAAGAAGAGGTGCAAACACGCGACAAAGGTAAGTCTACTAAGACCCCTACACCCATTACACCTACCAAGGTAGAGATCCCACTCCCATTCCCCGCTGCGTATAAGAGAGCGAAGATTGATGCTAAATTTGCTAAATTTTTAGAATTGATTAAGAATCTTCATATTGAGATGCCTTTCATTGATGCTATTCGGCACATGCCGAATTATGCTAAGTTTTTAAAGGAGATTCTGCCAAAAAAGCGGAAACTGGAAGAGCATGAGATGATAAACTTAACTGAGGAGTGTTCTGCTGTCGTTCAAAATGATTCACCTCTAAAGTTAAAGGATCCAGAGAGTTTCATTATACCTTGCAAAATCAATTCTAAATCTTTCAATAAATCTTTATGTGATTTGGGGTCAAGTGTTAATTTAATGCCTTTGTCTGTGTACAGGAAGCTGGGCTTAGGAGAGCTCAAAGCGATCAATGTCTCACTGCAGATGGCAGACAAGTCTATCAAGTACCCTCATGGGATAGTTGAGGATGTACCACTCAAAGTCGACAAATTCACCATTCCGGTGGATTTCATGGTGTTAGACATAAAGGAGGAGGCGAACACGCCATTGATATTAGGAAGACCATTCCTATCTACTGGAAGGGCATTGATAGATGTCCAAGAAGGGAAGTTGATCCTCCGAGTAGGGGGGGATCAAGTTACTTATGATATGTTCAAAGTTGTGAACACTACACGCACTGAGCACCGATGTCTTAGTGTGTCAATATAATTGATACAATATATGTTGATGCGATGCAAGTTAAGAGTGAAAAGAAGGTGGAGGTCACATCGAATGGCCAACAAAGAGGAGGTAATTTTTGTGTAGGAGACTCGGTATTAATGAATAGGAAAAAGATCGAGACATTTTCCATGGAAGTCTGACGCACCATGGGCTGGACCGTTCAAAGTTGTCGATGTTCTACCATTCGACACCTTCAAACTGAGAGATGACCACGGGGCACTATTTACTGTGAAAGAGAAGTGGTTACGACATTCCCATATGGAGGATGGAAAATCGTCCCCTATTGGCCCTTGCGGCACTTGAGCGTAAATGGTAAAAAGTCCAGCTTGGGACTATAAATCAAGAACTCTTTCCTATCCCTTTGCTTTGTTTTTAGTTTATTTTGGTTTGTTTTGTTTTTGTTTTTTATTTTGGCGAGACTCCATGTGTGTTGTGATCTGTCCAACAATATGCCCCACGAGCTGACAAGGAATTGGACAACGATCACTGACGATTGTTGTCAAAGGTAAATGCTTTGTCTTCCATGACTAGTACATTGAGGACAATGCATGAATTAAGTTTGGGGAAATGCATTACTGTGTCATGCTTCTTATTTGGAAATTGATCATTTCTTGAGCACCAACAAAAATTTTTCTTGAAAAGGAGTTCAATTAGTAAGATAAG
Organism: Haberlea rhodopensis; assembly: GCA_907163345.1. NCBI lineage: Eukaryota > Viridiplantae > Streptophyta > Magnoliopsida > Lamiales > Gesneriaceae > Haberlea > Haberlea rhodopensis. The sequence goes on along the minus strand of CAJQUN010000518.1, from coordinate 189,517 downwards.
AATAAATCATAGTAGTGGTCTCTACTCCATGATGATATTAATCTCACTATGCATGTCAACTTGAGTTTTGATGATTGTAAGACTTATTTGTGAATATCTTGTTTTGAGTAGCATGTCTAAGATGAGGAATACATTGAGCACATTTGAGTCATAATCTTGTGAATTGCATTTGGAGTAGTAATAATTTTTTGTGAACTTGATGAATTGTTTTGAGCATCTTAGAGTACCTTAGAAACTATTTGATGATGACACATTGAGGCGAAATTTTATAGTTATAAACTCGACTTGGAAATGATTTAGGCGATCTTTGGACCGTTTGAGTCTTTCAAGCTTACCATGATATATATCAATCTCTAGTGTCCCATTTTGAGCCTAAGTGCAAAAGAATGGAGTATGTGTAGCATATTATTAACCCCCATTCAACAAATTTCTTTGGCAACTCATTATACCCACCATTATGAGCCTAAATTGAGAAAATTATCCTCACCCTAAGGGAGTATAATGATTCTCATTAGATGCACATGAATTGCTATATTTTGATGAGCTTATTGAAAAAAATTGATGAATGAGAAAAGAAAAGAATAAAAAAGCCTTGAAAAAAAAAGCGACTAATTAAGACCCAAAGTGGCCAAGGCTAAAAGAAAAAGAAGAGAAACTCAATTTTGTGCTAAAAATATTAACATTACATGATTATACTCTCTTCTTTGTGCTATCCTATCTTTTCTTTGAAGCCAACACCTAGGCCTAACATTACAAGCTTTAAAAGACCTATTGATCCAAGTCTAGGGAGTGACTACATTAGTGGAGAAGTGTTTGAAAATAGGACTATGGGGTGCTCAAGGATAATCTTAACTTTCATTGCCTAGCATGATTTGATCTATGAAATTTCCATGGAACATGAAAGTGACAATAACACACACGCACGTTCTGATTTGGAGACATGTTGCTTGATCTAGGAGAACACACAACTTGTTAAACTGTCGGATTTATTTTTGTTCGTCTGTAAGTGAGATGTCTGAGCTACATGATTGACTGCAAATTGGTTTATTTGAATCTTCAAATATTGAACTCTACTTTTTGATTTTATTTCTTGCTCGAGACGATCAAGCTTAAGTTTGGGGGAGTTGATAAGTGTGATTTTTACACTTAATTTGATATATAACTAGGGGCGTTTTTATAGTGATTCCTGAAAAATATTACGCGTTTTGGTATATATTTGTATATTTCAGGAATCCAGGTCCAAATGCATAAAAGTGGAGAAACTAAGCTTTAATTAATGAAAAATGACCAAACCGAGTGGATGAAATAGTATATTATAATATATGAGATATAGCAGATTGAAGGAAAAGAACAGCAACGTGAGCAAGAGACGTGAACAGATTGGAGAGGAGCGAGATTTACGGAAATTAGAATGACGTACGTGACTTCGAGAATGAAAAGGGGACCATATCTGATTATAATAGGGAGGAATAAGAGACGTGAGGCAGCAACAGATTGGAGGAGATTTTTACTTAATATTATATAGCAGATACGAAGCGAAGACTGAAGGAAAAAACTGGACGAACTTCTTCGCATGTTACTCTTCTGCTGGACGAATTCCACACTTACATTCACGCACGGAGGGGATTTCAACGTGAAGAAATTCACGTAAAGAAGAAGCACGGCAGCAACGTAGAATTGGTGAAGAAATTCACGTGAACATTTGGTGCGAAGAACTCACGTACAGCAAAGCAACACATCGAGAGACGGAGCTACGGATCGACGACGCGAATCAACATCGCTAGTTTATGCGTATTTCTAAACTTTGTTTGTTTCTATTTAATTTCTTTATGCTTTTGATGTTGAAAAACATGATTTTGCATTTGATTTTAAATATGTTTCTAGGCTAAGTTTGTTATCAAGACTTAGGGGATCCTTTGTATGAACCCATGATTTAAATTGAATGTTTTTTATTGATTCTTATTTATCTAAGTGCATAGATCATTGTTCTTCATGCTTTTAAGGGTTTGGCCATCCTTGAATGATAATAAATTACATTGAGATCAAGAGATAAAATTGGAATTCGATATAATGATTTATGCCGTGGATTTCAGACTGATATCGAGAGATAAAGTCAAATACATGTGTGATAGCAATAGATTTACCAAAATCGAAGGCTAGAAGTTTTCATAGATCAACTTACAATATTAATTGTTCACTAAGGATACGAGAGTGGCTTATTGTTAAGATAGTATTAGATTTGTTATAGCCGGACCAAGGTATAACAAGTGAATTAGGAAAATTGATAGGGTTGATTATTACGTGTATTTTTGCTTTGATATGTATATAGTTTCGTGTAGATTCCGGGAAGATGTTATGTTTTTTGGTATTTATTTGGTGTTTCAGGAATATAGGTGGAAAGTGGAAGAATTGAGCTAGAAGGAAGAAAACGGATCAAATCGAGGCAAGAAATTAAGAATTTGGATTCTGGCATGACCGATCGATCGGACATGGAGGGCGATCGATCGAAAGAGGCAGAAGTTTTGGCCAACAAAGAAAAGCAGAGCTCGATCGATCGGAAACACAAGCTCGATCGATCGAGCATGGCAGAGACTTGACAAGGGAAATTGAAGAAAGCTCGATCGATCGGCAGCTTACCCTCGATCGGTCGAGCGAGGCAGAGAAAATCAGGTCCGGGAGTTGAAGGTGCTCGATCGATCGAGACATATGCACATATCGATCGAGACACAGAATTTTAAGAAAATTAAAGGCTTGATTTGGTTTGATTTTTGGAAACTCTTCCATCCACCCCCTCCTCTATAAATTAGGGAAGTAGGGCACAAATTCAAGGGCGATTATCAGAACATAATCAGACCCAATAATATATTTTTGAGCCGCCTATCATCTTCCAAGAACAATACAAGTTTAGAGAAATCCTTTGAAGTGCAAGGAAGGAAGCAAGAGAAGAAGCGGATTCGCTCCTACGTTATCGTATTTCTAAACTCTAGTTATTTCGATTTTCAGATTTATTGATGTTTTTGAGGTTCAGAAACGATTAGACATCTTGTTAATTTGATTTGGATATAATTAAGTTTATTTTATCAAGGTTAGGAAATTTTGTGTTTGAATCATTGATTTGATTGTGCGTGAGTGGATTAATTCTTATGTGCATGAATTATAATCTTACTGCTATCAAAGCCTAGCTAACTTTGATTGAATTGGTGAACTATAATTGAGATCGAGAGATAAAGTTATAATACGCTATAATAATTCGTGTTGTATGTTAAAGATTTAGATCGAGAGATTAAATCACATACGTGATCACTTTGAATTGAAAGATTTAAAGTTAACGGTTTTCATCAAGATTTATTCGATATTAAATTGGTTTAAGTGAACGAGAGTTACTTGTGTCAATTTAATATTAGTTTCAATATAGCTTGAGAAAGTGTATTGATTATATTCGGAAATCCCACCTTAAGAATTAATTGATTAGTAATTGTTTTTGCAAACAAATCATTGAAGATAACAAAGTTGAACCAACATTTTGATAAATTTCTTGAGCGGAATTCCTTCGCATCTTCAAAAGAGTTGATTTAATTTTGAGTTTTTAAGTTTTCAGTTTAATTAGTTAATTAATCATTTATTTCGTAGGGCAGGCTAAATATAATTTTGCTAATTTTATTTGGTACTTATACGTTAGTGCCTGTGGGTTCGACATCCTTTCTTTTATATCACTATACTAAAACTTGACACCGTGCACTTGCGGTATAAATCGCTAGACTGGAATTAATTGTTTAAAATAATAGCGATCAAGTTTTTGGCGCTGTTACCGGTGACTAATTTGTATAATATCATACGAGATTAGTTAATTGTAATTTAGCCCTTTTATTTTTGTTTTATTTGTTTGTCACTCTTGACCGTTGGGTTTACTACATTCGTGTTTCTCCTTTTGGGTTGATTTTTACAGGTAGTCATCTTCTTGGTGCATGTTAAGGAGTAGCAACCCCGCACTCGAGCCGTTTGACCCAGAAATCGAGCGTATGTGTCTAAGGAAAATTAGGGAAGCTCGAGCAATGGCTGATAACAATCAAGAAGGGGGCGCGAACAATGAAGCACCGAATCCAAGATCTATGATGGATTTTGCTCAACCAGCTTTCCATGGATCACTGTCAAGCATTACAAGGCCAAGTATTCAAGCCAACAATTTTGAGATAAAGCCGGCTATAATACAGATGATCCAGCATTCAGTGATGTTTGGGGGAGTAGTCACTGATGACCCAAACGCTCACATCTCCAACTTCTTGGAGATTTGTGATACTTTCAAACACAATGGCGTTTCTGAAGACGCCATCAGGTTAAGGTTATTTCCCTTTTCGTTAAAAGATAAAGCTAAAGCTTGGTTGAACTCTTTACCTGCAGGATCTATCGCCACTTGGGAGGGATGACACAAGCATTATTGTCTAAATATTTTCCCCCTTCCAAAACTGCGAAGATGAGAAACAATATCACCACGTTTGGGCAATATGATCTTGAAACATTATATGAGGCGTGGGATCGTTTCAAGGACTTCCTTAGGAGATGCCCACATCATGTCTTCCTATTTGGCTCCAGGTACAAACTTTTTATAATGGTTTATTTTCATCTAACCGTTCTATGATTGATGCAGCCTCGGGAGGATCCATTATGCGCAAAACACCGGAAGCAGCTTATGAACTCTTGGAAGAGATGGCTTCTAATAGCTATCAATGGCAATCGGAGAGCAATGTGCCAAAGAAACCGGCTGGAGTTCACCAGATTGACGACATCACTGCTCTTTCGGCACAGTTGGAAGCATTGAACAAAAAGATAGATAGCATGAGCATGACAGCAATGCAAGCTCAAGTTATCACTTGTGAATTATGTGGAAGCAATCATCCAAGCACCGAGTGCCAGGCAGGTAATCCATTCATTCACTCTAATGAATCTGCTAACTATGTAGGAAACAGGCAGCCCAACAACCCATACTCCAATACTTACAACCCAGGATGGAGGAATCATCCAAATTTACAATGGTCCAACCAAAACAACATGTTGAACCCACAACAACAACCGGGAAATGTGCCTAAGCCGAGTATGGAGGAGCTCTTGACCAAGTTAATATCATCGACAGAGACTAGGATGCAAAATCAGGATGCATCTATAAAAAACTTGGAGGTTCAAGTGGGGCAATTGGCAGCTATAATTCATGGACGAGCTCAAGGGACACCACCTACTGATACAGTGAAAACCCGAAGGAGCAACCAAAATTGGACCACTAAGAAGGAGGTGACGGTCCAGCTTGGGACTATAAATTAAGAACTTTCTATCTCTATCCTTTGTTTGTTTTTCATTTTTAGTCTAAATTTTTTTATTTTCTTTTTGTTATTTTCGAGCCTAACTCCGTGCGTTAATTTTCAAATGCAGAAAAATGGAATGAGTCCAATTGGTGGGGCGGATCGAATATTGAAAATTCTTGTGAAACAAATTGGTCTGGAATGATCGATCGATCGAGAATAAAGCTCGATCGATCGACCATGGGTTACAAAAATAAAAATAATAAAAAAAATTCTGGAGTTGCCGATCGATCGAGAGATCACCCTCGATCGATCGCGGAAGGTTATACAAAGAAGAAAATTCCTCTGTCTCGCTCGATCGATCGAGCGGAAACTCTAGATCGATCGAGCAACAGAAATTTTCCTTTTTAATGTTAGAAATTAGCAGCATTCCAAAAGCAAAAACAAAACCCTTCCAATTTTTTTTCACAGAAAAAATCATCCTTTTGACCAAATTCCCAATTTCCTTCTATAATCTTTCCCACAAACTCACAAATCTTGCAATATATGCTTCAAAGCTTCTTCTAATTACAATTTTTGCAACAGATTTGAAGATCCAAAGCTGAATTGGGAGATAGCATCAAAAAGGAGGAACTCAAGCAAATTCCAAAACATCACCTAGATTTTCATGGTATTTGGTTCCAACTCTTCTATATATCCATGAATTAATGAATTTTCTGTTTGGGTATACAAGGATTGAAGTTTTTGGTGAATTTGGGAGTTGAGTAGTTAATTATTGGGGAATTAAAGAGTTGGTTGGTAAGATTGGTGAATTCTTGTTGTGGTTGGTAATATCGGTGAGTTATTGTTGTGGTTGGGATTGAAGAAGTGAGAATTGTGAATTGATCAATGGCTCCAAAGAAAAAGCAAAAGCAAGTCAAAGCCACCACTTCGTCTGCAGATTATGATGAGCGGCACTTTGTGAATTCCGTAGCGGCGGAATTATACCCCAGTTATCACCGCAAACCCCTCAGTCGCGAAAGAGGAATGAGTTTAGATCGACTTGAATGCCCTGTCATTCAAGAAGCAAGGCGACGAGGTTGGTTTGAGTTCATTCAACAACCTATTGATGCGGTGGTCCCTATTGTGAGGGAATTCTATGCTAATCTAAGGACAGTCCACCAAAATTCAAGGGAGGTTGTATTTGTAAGGGGTAAGGATGTTGAATTTGATCAATTCAGAATCAATGCAATTTTTCGGATGCCATCTATAAAGAACAGTGATTACAAAGCCTTCAAGACGAGCCAGATAAATTACGATGATGTACTATCTGTAATCAGTATTGAGGGGACTGATTGGCAAAGAAACAGCAATGGAGAGCCCCAATTGGTCCTAAAGAAATATCTGAAACCAAAGGCACAAGCATGGTCCTCCTTCATAGCCTCCCGGGTCATGCCATCGACCCCCACTTCTGAGGTTACCAAGGAGAGAGCTGCCCTGGTATTTGCCATACTCAGTGGGCAAACGGTGAATTTGGGGTACATTATAAATGACCACATCTGTGATATCGGCAGGAGTCCGCCCACCTGTGCATTACCTTTTCCATCTACTATCACAGCTCTTTGCATGAGAGGCGAAGTGAAGTGGGATGCCGATGAAGAACTCCTACCACCAAAAGGACCAATTGTGGTTGATGGACCTCCACCTCTTACAGGCCGACGAAGGGCCGAGCCAAGACCTTCGAGCAGCAGACAAGCTGGGCCATCCTCGTCTTCCGCTGCAGAGCATTCATCGATCACCTTGGGCTCCCTTCACAGGGATCTCCAAGACATCCTCCTGGAGCAGTAGGGCATCCAAAATTTGCAAAGGGAATTACAGTGGGGCCAAGCACAGATAAGTCAGCACCAAATGGAGTTCCTGCAATACCAATGTGCATGGAACAATGCTTTGGCCCAAGGTTTCCCAGCTATTCAGTTTCCGCCTGAGCCTCAATTTCAGTCATTCCCGCCATACCAACCACCACCACCTGAGTACCAACCATACCAACCACCACCACCTGAGTACCAACCATACCAACCACCACCACCGGATTATCCGCCATACCCATCATACCAGCCAGAGGAGCCATACTATCCAGTACCCCCCGCCGGAGCATGATGAGGACGACGATCACTGGCGATCGTCGTCGAGGTATGTGTTTTGCTTTTGCGCTTATTGTTTACTATACATTGAGGGCAATGCATGTACTAAGTTTGGGGGGGTGTTTACTGGTGGTCTTTTGTTACTTCCTTGCATGACTAGTCTATCACAAGATTAGATCGTTTTTGGGCACATAAAATTTTTTTTATTGAAAATGAGTTCATCATTAAGAAATAATGAATTAGACTTGCAACGGTATTACATGATGATATTAATCCCCATCTCTACTAAAGTCTTGAAGATTTTTTACTTGTTTGTGAATATCTTTGGTTGAGTTAATATTTCAAAATTGAGGAACATCTTGAGCACTTTTGAGTCATGATTGAGGGAATTATTTATTGGAAAAATCTTGTTAACTATGATTTGTCTTGAGGATCTTAAAGCACTCTAGAACCTATTTGAGAGAACTTTGAGGCGAAATTTTATAGTTATGAACTAGACTTAGAAATTATTTCGGCGATCTTTGAAACGTTTGAACCTTTCAAGCTTACCATGTTTATATCAATCTCTAGTTCCCTAATTTGAGCCTAATTGAAAAAAAGAATGGAGTATATTTAACATACTATTAGCCCCCATTCAATATTCTTTGGCAAACTCATTATACCCACCTACTTGAGCCTAAATTGAATATTTTTATTTTAACCCTAAGGGAGTATAATGATTCTCATTAGATGCACTTGAATTGCTACATTTAGATGAGCTAATTGTTGAAAAAAATTGATGAATGAGAAAAGAAAAAGATAGATAAAGCCTTGAGAAAAAAGTGACTACATAAGACCCAAAGTGGCCAAGGCTATAAAAGAAAAAAAAAAAGAAGAGAAGCTCAAAGTTGTGCTAAAAATTTGAATTTTCCATGATTATACTCTCTTCTTTGTGTTGCCCTATCTTTTCTTTGAAGCCAAACAGCTAGGCCAAACATTACAAGCTTTAAAAGACCTATTAATCCAAGTCTGGGGAATAATTACATTAGTGGAGAAGTGCTTGAAAAGTAGGTTTATGGAGTGTTTAATAGTAATCTTGACTTTGAGTTTAATAGCATTATTTGATCCAGAAAGTATATATGAAACTCAAGATTGACATTAACACACACGCACGTTCCAATTTTGCGATAGATTGTTTGGCTTAGGAGAAAACACTTCTTGTTGATTTTTGGATTGATTTATGATTGAAGTGTTAGTGGGATTTCTGAGCTTTTACATTTGAGTTGCTAAGAATTCATTCAAAGTATTGATGATGAACTTTGCATTTTGATCTTAATGTTTGCTCGAGGACGATCAAATCTAAGTTTGGGGGAGTTGATAGGGTTGGTTATGACGTGTATTTTTGCTTTGATATGTATATAGTTTCGTGTAGATTCTGGGAAGATGCTATGCTTTTTGGTATTTATCTGGTTGTTTCAGGAATCTTGGTGGAAAGTGGAAGAATTGAGCTAGAAGGAAGAAAACGGATCAAATCGAGGCAAGAAATGAAGAATTTGGATTCTGGCATGACCGATCGATCGGACATGGAGGGTGATTGATCGAAGGAGGCAGAAGTTTTGGCCAACAAAGAAAAGCAGAGCTCGATCGATCGGAAACACAAGCTCGATCGATCGAGCATGGCAGAGACTTGACAAGGGAAATTGAAGAAAGCTCGATCGATCGGCAGCTTACCCTCGATTGATCGAGCGAGGCAGAGAAAATCAGGTCCGGGAGTTGAAGGTGCTCGATCGATCGAGACATACGCGCCGATCGATCGAGACACAGAATTTTCAGAAAATTAAAGACTTGATTTGGTTTGATTTTTGGAAACTCTTCCATCCACCCCCTCCTCTATAAATTAGGGAAGTAGGGCACGAATTCAAGGGTGATTATCAGAGCATAATCAGACCCAATAATATATTTTTGAGCCGCCTATCATCTTCCAAGAACAATACAAGTTTAGAGAAATCCTTTGAAGTGCAAGGAAGGAAGCAAGAGAAGAAGTATCGTTTAGAGAAATCCTTTGAACTTCAACGCACGGATTCGCTCCTACGTTATCGTATTTCTAAACTCTAGTTATTTTGATTTTCAGATTTATTGATGTTTTTGAGGTTGAGAAACGATTAGACATCTTGTTAATTTGATTTGAATATAATTAAGTTTATTTTATCAAGGTTAGGGAATTTTGTGCTTGAATCATTGATTTGATTGTGCATGAGTGGATTAATTCTTATGTGCATGAATTATAATCTTAATGCTATCAAAACCTAGCTAACTTTGATTGAATTGGTGAATTATAATTGAGATCGAGAGATAAAGTTATAATACGCTATAATAATTCGTGTTGTATGTTAAACATTTAGATCGAGAGATTAAATCACATACGTGATCACTTTGAATTGAAAGATTTAAAGTTAACGGTTTTCATCAAGATTTATTCGATATTAAATTGGTTTAAGTGAACGAGAGTTACTTGTGTCAATTTAATATTAGTTTCACTATAGCTTGAGAAAGTGTATTGATTATATTCGGAAATCCGTCACCTTAAGAATTGATTGATTAGTAATTGTTTTTGCAAACAAATCATTGAAGATAACACAGTTGAACCAACATTTTGATAAATTTCTTGAGCGAAATTCCTTCGCATCTTCAAAGGAGTTGATTTAATTTTGAGTTTTTAAGTTTTCAGTTTAATTAGTTAATTAATCATTTACTTCGTAGGCTAAATATAATTTTGCTAATTTTATTTGGTACTTTTATGTTAGTCCATGTGGGTTCGACATCCTTTCTTTTATATCACTATACTAAAACTTGCCACCGTGCACTTGCGGTATAAATCGCTAGACTGGAATTAATTGTTTAAAATAATAGCGATCAAAAATTCGTCACCTTAGATTGTTTGAATTTAATTCTTAACTAATAGGCGAATTGTGGGGGATTACATAGGTGAACCGAAATTCTTGATAATTGTTTTTTTTATTATTATTCTTATTCACCATTGATTGTTTGGGTTACATATTGAATTAATTTGTCACTTTAGTTAATTAATCACAACCATTTTTTGTAGGCTAAATATAGTTAAACTAGTGGAGTTTGGTACTTATTTCCTAGTCCTCTTGGGTTCGACACTCGTACTTATATTATCATTATACTAAAACTTGACACCGTGCACTTGCGGTAGAGAATCGCTACACTGGAAAATAAAGTTTAAAATAATAGCGATCAAGCACGCTGAGTCTTCCACAATTCAGCAGTTGATCAAACAAACTGCTTCTTCCAATTCGTGGGATGTTCGTGGGGCGTTCTATTCCACAAAGGACGCATCTACCTGTCCTCAGATTCTCCACTCATCCCTGCCATTACTCGGATGGTTCACGATGCATACCATGAAAGCTACTAGAAAACGCTGCACCGAATCACCCGAGATTTTTTCTGGTCACAAATGCGCAACCGTGTCTTTTCCTTTATTATGGAGTGCTTGGTTTGTCAACACCATAAAATCGATACAATAAAACCTGCTGGACTGTTGCAACCTCTTCACATACCACAACAGACTTGGGCAGATATTTCGACGGATTTCATCGATGGGCTTCCTCCTTCCAATGGTAAAACAGTGATTTTTGTGGTGGTTGACCGCTTCTCCAAATATGCACATTTTTTGCCTCTTTCGCATCCATATACTGCCCTATCGGTTGCTCGTGTTTTTTTTGATAACGTGGTCAAGCTTCATAACCTACCGGAATCTATCGTCAGCAACCGCGATGTTGCCTTTACCAGTTCATTTTGGAGGGAGCTCTTTCGGCACCAGGGTACTAAACTATGCTTCAGTTCCGCTTACCATCCTCAATGGGACGGCTAAACCAAGGCAGTTAACAAAGTTCTTCAAATGTACCTTCGATGCTTTACTAGTGATAATCCTCGCAAATGGATGCAATGGTTATCATGGGCTGAATACTATTACAATACAAGCTTTCACTCCTCCTTACGTGCTACACCATTCGAAGTTGTCTATGGCCGCCCACCTCCACGCATGCTAGCTTACTGTCCCGGCTTGTCCAAGCTCGCAGCAGTGGATATGGCCCTTCAGGAGCGCGATGCAATGATTCGCGATATTCGTGACCGCCTTCGCAAGCCCAGAATACTATGAAGCAACACTATGATGCCTCCCACCGTGATGTACAATTTGTCGTGGATGATTTAGTCCTCCTCCCCCTTCAGCCATATCGACAACTTAGCTTGGCAAAAAGGCAGTCCAGGAAATTGGGTCCAAGACACTTTGGGCCTTTCAAGGTACTGGAACGCATTGGATCAGAAGCATACAAGTTGGAGCTCCCACCAAACGCCAAGCTTCACCCAGTGTTTCATGTATCAGTTTCTTAAGAAGTTTCAAGGTGCATGCCCAAGCTCTCTGACCCTGCCTCCAATCGATCACGAGGAATTTCGGCCATTACCACAAGCGGTACTAGCATGCGCACTCACCAAGGTAAAACTGAAGTTTTAATCCATTGGCGCGGACTTTCTCATGCGGAGGCCTCCTGGGAAGATTCAACGGAATTGGTCCGGAAATACCTCTCCTTCGTGAAGACAACAACGATTCTCGAGGGGGAAGTGCTGTCATGCGCAGTAACCCGATAGGCACAAACGAGAATCCAGCAAATCAAGGAGATATTGTCTATCAAAGATTCACCCATGGGAAATTTAAGAAAATACAAGATTGAGTGGATCTTTTACTTTCCCATAATTTATCTTTCCTTATTTAAATATTAGGATTTGGTTTATTTGTTTATCTAGTAAGATTTGATTACGTTTTTGAATTCTTAGGATTTTGGGTTTGTGACTTTAAATAGGACTTGATCCTAAATAAAATATTCATTCAGTTTTCTTTAGGAATATATATTGCTTCTAGCAAGACCGGGATCGCTGGGTTCTCCATCATCGAACCCCATTCTTCTTGTTCCATCGAAATCATAGGTAAACAAGGAAGAAACACCAATAAAAAGCAAGAAATCACTGATCTAAACGATCGTCCTGTAACCCGATCCTACGCTCGTAACAGAGAACCTCACGATCTCACAACACTTTTATTTCTGAAAATTCAATACTCCTTTTATCAATTAATCAGCCACATAGTTATATTACTAGATAACCTACGTAACTCCAAATCTTCCTAAGACTCCCAGGACTCTATTCCTAATTTTGAGGACATGTGGGATAAAGATTTCATCAATTTTAAATCAAATTACAAACTAGACTAAATCTGAAAAAATAAATATCAGAACTCCTACTACTTTAAACTACTAGAAACCTATTTTTACGTAATCGTTTGGACCATGACATATAACTACAGCTTGTTAAAACTATTTACATGGCAGGGACAACCAAGTTTGTATGGTGCCACTTAATTAAATCTTTTCATAAATAATAAGTTGGATACAGAGTTCGGGAGAAAATCTCAACCTACGTTGATTTATCGATCTTTTTTTATTTTTTTTTACAAATTGCCGGTTTTAAGGCATCTCCAATTGAAAAAGATGAGCACAACAAAAAGCACTTTAACAATGGATTCTATGACTAGCGTTTTCCAAGTTCACTCGGAAATGGGATTCTATGACTTAAGTTCTCCACATTATAATTTGCTTCTGCAAAACGAAAAATCAGTATTTTGTTTAGATCTGCAGAATATTATAGCCAAGTAAACTAATTTATCTTGAAATCATTGAATCCTAAAGGAACAAGCTAACTTCCAGGATATGCAACGTTGACCCTAGACTTCGTCATGCCATTAGCAGAAGAAAAGCAAAATATATTGTTATATCATTAGACCAACCTTTTTCTTCCATATCCATGTTCTTTATTTTCTTACGGTTAAGGATCTTGACAGCTACTCTATGCCTTGTCAAAGTATGTTCAGCAATTTTAACTTTCCCGAATGAACCAATCCCAAGAGTTTTTCCCAGTTTGTAGTTCTGCAAAAAAGAATCCACGCTACTACCATCTTGGTTTGATCCATCCATATTCCTGAACATATGAGATACAAACCAGCACAAATACTGTTAACTGGTTGTCTATTTTACCCTCCAATTGAAATGCATTTGGCGAAATTGTGGAATACGCTACATGATCTGTATGTGCATTGGGAAGAAAAACATGTTTTAAGGAGTAAAATAAAAACCTTAAGTAATAATTTAATACCATAAACTTAATCTGATTCAAAAGCCAGTATATGCCACCTTGAGGTTGATTTTTTTTTAAAAATAATGGCTTAGACATCCTTCAGCATGCATCAAGATTTAAACTTTACCCTAAATGATTAATTAAACACCTCCTCTAAACAATTTAAAACAAAAAAAATGTTTTCCAAGAAAAACACAGTAATCATACTAATTTAAAGCTAATTTATAGCAAAATCACGCTACTGAAGCCAAATTCACTGAGTAAACATCACACAAAAATGGGTGTATCAGAAATCTCAATTTATTCAAAAATACTTCACTTCACCCCTAAAGACTCGAATTTTGATAATTAAACTACAATTCCCCTCATACATTAACTTGCAACAATTTTCCATCCCAGATCTAAAAGATTCATGGGAAAAACAACAAAGGACGACATTTAACTTCATGACCATCAACAAGCATAGTACACACAAATTCGATAAATTCCAAGCCTGCTCGCAAAAAGATTCACAAAATATTAGCAAGGAACTCACTGTAAGAAAAACACAGTAACTATACTAATTTAAAGCTAATTTTATAGTGAAATCAAGCTACTGATGTCAAATTCACCAAGTAAACATCACAAAAAATTGCGTTCATCGAATATCCCTATTCTATTCATAAATACTTCAAATACTTCACTTCACCCCTAAAGGCTCGAATCTTGATAATTAAACTACAATTCCCCTCAAATAAAAAATGTACACCTACTAACTTGCAACAAGTTCCCGTCCCAGATCTTAAAAAAACAGGGGAAAAACGACAAACAACAAAATTTGAACTTCATAGCCACCAAAAAGCATAGTAAACGAAAAATCGATAAATTCCAAGGCTGCCCGAAAAAAAGATTCACAAAATATAAGCAATGAACACGCAACAGGAAAAAAAACAAGAAAAGAAAGGGACCAAGTTGAAGTACGGACTAACTAACAGAAACAAACTGCATCGCTAAGGTGATTTTCAAATATTAAAGGCAAAATGGAATTTTCAACTCACAAATTTCAAGAAATTTGATTCAGTTTGTGATTGATGGATTCCTCCAATGCGGGGAGAAAGGGGAATTTCTTTGCTGATGTTGAGAGAGCTAAGCGCTGTAGTTGCTTATTATTTTATTTATTACTTTTTTCTGAACCACATAGTAATGACCATGGTTTATTGATTCGATGATTTCGATTCGTGAATCGATGATTATGATTACGGTTATAACTTGACCTTTTCGTTTTTAAAAAATGTTAAATTTAATTTATAATTTTTTTTAATAAATTAAATAATTTGTACATATTTTTCTCAATAAAGATTGTAAAATATAAGAAAATTAAGTTAAAACTTTTATAAATAAATAGATTTGGGATTAAGAGATCATATTAATTTAACATATATTAAATTATCTATAAATTAATAATTAATAGTTTATAAATTAATTATAATGAAGAAATTGATATAGCGGTAAAGATGTAATTGGCGAATTAATAATTGAGAACATTGTTGAACTGATAAGGATGATGAAGTTGAGATAACATTTATATTAACTAGCATCATTTTCGAAATAAAACTTTTAAAACAACGCTAATATTAAATATTTTTTTATTGAGCTTTGAAAAAACTATACAGAAGTTTTTGCTATGTTAAGAATAGTCGGAAATGAGATTTAAGGTGACTATCAATTTCAACAAGAAACAATGACAACTAAAGTCATTTTTTATGATGATTTCATAGATTAATCATAAATGTACTATCTATTAAGAAATTATTAATTTATATATTACATTTTGTCTGTATGAATTATTGTTTATAGATTATCTTGTAAAGTTAGGGTGTGTTTGGATTATATGAAAGGATTAATAATCTTTGGACTATTTTTTTATCCCATGTTTGCTTTGTTGTATAAAAAAATTATCCCATCATATTTATCACATTCTATTCCCACTTTACAATAAAAAGACCTATATACACATTCCCACCTTTTTTTACTATTTCAAAATTTGAAATTCCCGCAAAAAATTACAACTTATTTTCTACAACTTTATTATAATATATTGTATTTGTATTATTTATTTATTTATTATTATTATTTATGAAGTATTTCTTTTGATATTGTAGCATATCTTCTGGCTATCATTCTCTTTACCAGAATAAAATCTAATTAAGAATTCATGTTTTGATATGTGGTCTATTTGTTTTAATATACCTCCATAGCCAATATTAGAAGAATCGGTTTCAATAATTTTGTTCCAATTTGGGTTTGCTATCATTAAGCATGATAGAAATTTTACCTTATATTTGATAGTTTGGACTGTCTTTGTATGTTGATCAGTCCAAGATTTAGGAACCTTCTTAAGTCTATCATATAAATAGTTGAATCTTGGGTTAAATTTTTGTAGTAGGCAGAAATATAATTTAAACTACCTAAAAATCTTTGTAACTGAGTTTTATCAGTTATTTGTCTGGGAATTTAGACACAAATTTGATACTTCGAGAAATAGGAATTATATTTCCTTTAGTAATAATATGACCTAAAAATCTTATTTCAGTTTGAAATAAAGACATTTTTGGTTTGGTAATTACCAAACAATTCTGGATAATAAATTTCTTAAAACAATTCCAGATGTTTGATATGTAACTCAATTGTTTTGGAATAAACCAAAATATCATATATATAGACAATTATAAACTCACTATAAGGAGTAAAAATATCATTCATAATCTACTGAAATTCAGATGGTGCGTTCTTCAAAACAAAATGCATAACATTCCACTCATAATATCCTATTGGAACATTAAAAGTAGTTTCATAAGTATCACTTTGATTGACTTGGATTTGCCAATAACCTGATTTCAGATCAAATTTAGAAAATATAATAGAATCATATAATCTATCTATCTAATTATTATTTTTATTTGGAATTGGATGTCTTATCCATTTTAAGACTTTATTCAATGGTTTATAATTAATAACCAATCTATGTACTACAGGTTCTTGTTCACTCTTGTTAGAAAAACAGTACAAGACCAAGGAGATTGAGATGGCTTAATTATATTTTCTGTAATAAGGATTCAACTTCCTTTTTACATAATTCCAAATATTCAGAAGCTCATTTGACATGGTCGAGCTTTTGTAGGGATTAATTTTTCATTAAAATCCTCTTCATGAGGTAAATATATAATATGCTTTTCTATTCCAAAAAGCATTTGGGTGATCACTACAAATTTCTAATGAAAATTGTTTTGTTATCAATTTAATTTTTCCTGTAATTTAGGATTTTGCAACTGATAACTTATGGTGATTGTATTTACTTCGAATTTTAAAAATTGTAATTGATTAATTTTATTTTGCATATGATCGTGTATAATGTTAATATATCGTGATGAATGGGCATCTAAAAATTTAAGGAAAATTGGTTTTCCTTCAAATGCGCCACGAATACCTAAATTATCATTATGTTTAATTGGATATAATTGAGTAATAAATGGAGATCCAAGTATCACTTGATTTGTGATATCTTTGGCTAATAAAAAGCTAGTTTTGATGCATGTATAATTAATGCATATTGAAACTTGGGGAAGCTTATACTGTATATCTAATTTTTTCCCACCAGCATGAGATAAAATATGTGTAGTTTTGGTATAATACCTCGTAGGAATTAATCCTTCATGTATGACATTTAAATATGCACCACTATCAATTAATGTTGTAAAAGTTTTATTGAAATGATTATCAATTAATAAAGTTATTTGAGTATACAATTTTTTGTGAAAATAGAATTTCTAATGTCGAAAGAAAATCATGTAATGGTGGCATCTGAAATGTATCTTTATCAGGATACCTTGGAGAGGTAATTGGAGAATTAGAAATTTGATTATCTTCTAATTTATATATGCGAGTATCAAATAACTTAATTTTTTTTTTGAAGATATTTAATTTCTTGTTTAAGAGTATCAATCTCTATTAATAAATCATTTGTTCAAGTATGAGTATTTGTTGATTGTTTTTGTCGTAGAAGTTTATTCTGTCATGGAGTAAGGGTTCGTAGAATTGACACTATTTGTTCGAGGAATATTATTTGATGTTGAAATGGAAGGAATATCTTTCATTTGATCAATTAATTTATAACGTAAATCAGGATCTTTAACTAATTTCAAGAATTCTAATATATTGGTATTAGTTAAAATATTAATATTCAAATCCTGGAATTGTGACAAAATTTTATAATATGAATCATTTGATTCATCAGAAATAGTTTTGATACATTATTGTCATATGGAACAAGGTTTACAACAATCTGTATCTGAAGCACTAGATTCATTAACTAGAACCTGAAGATTTCTTGATTCATCAGAATCTGATGAAGATTCCGTTGAGTCATCAGAACTATCTATATCCGAGGAATTGAGTAATGTTGTGCTAAGAGGATTTTTTCATATTACTAGGAATCTCCAATTTACTAAATTTTTCTTTTATTTTGCATCTATTAGCATAATGACCTTGATGACCACATCTAAAACAAGTTATATTTTGTTTTTTTAGATGTTTTGACTTGTTGTCTTAATTTCTTTCTGTCATTCTTTTGAGCTAATAGTTTATGAGAATATTTTCTCTTTTTCCCATAAGGTTGATGAAAAGGTTTATCGACCTTAGAAGATTTGTTCCTTTTATAATTTTTACTTTGTGATCGTAGTTTCATACTAAATTGTTCACAAAATTGTCCTAATTGTTTTTGTTCAGTCAAATTTTGTCATTTAATTTGTTGATTTAATTTAATTTAATTTCATTACATAAATCTAACCTTTTCTTGGACACATGTGCCAAAGTTTTCCATATGTATAAGATTCATAAGGGATATTAATTGATCCTTTCTTAAATTTTTCCTAACTCTTTCAGCAAAGAGATGATGTTGACCATCAATAAATTTAAATTTCCAATGTGAACTATTACAATCTTGGAGTTCCATAACTCTATTAAGAAAGATGTCTTTGTACCATCTAAAATCGGTTAATGTTTTACATCTTAGATTGTAAAAGAGTTCTAATATTTTCATTTTGATCAGAATATCGACATGTGAAATGATCAATAATATTCACAACTAAAGTGTAGACTGAATTTTCTACAATTAAATTATTTTCTTGGTTTATTGTATTCATGATTTCTTCTTTGTTAGCTAGGGTCAAATAATGATCCCACCAGCCTTTTAATTGACCAGTAAATCCAGCTATAATCATGTTAGCAATATTTTTATCTGTATTACCATTACTTTTTACAGATGGTAGAATATATGAGCATTCTATGAGCCATATTATAAATCTGTGATAATCATCGTTATTCCATTTTCATAAATATTTTACCATTATAACTGTTATTAACAATATACTCAGTTTCTTAATGAAGAATATCAATAGGAGAGGTTCTCCTATAATAAAATAATCTTTGTATAGCTTTATCGGCCCATTTATTATTTAGTTCATTGATAACTTGTTTGTAATCTTGATTAGTATTTAATTGTTCGTTAAATCATTGTCAAGAACTGTCACTTATAATTTTAAATCTTTAAATTTATCATTTAAATTTTTTTCTAATTCAAACATTGATTTTAGTTTAAAATATTTGACCTCTGGGGGAGACTGTATACTAGGAGTAGTAAGAATTATGTCTGAAGGAGGTGTCAGAGACACTAAAGGTTGAATTTGGGTAATATGTTTATTAATAATTTCAATACTATTGTGTAATAAACCTATTCGTTCTCCTAATATAACAAGGAAAATATTAGTATAATTTTGTTGTTTTAATAATTTATTAATATGTTGACACGTAATTTGTAGAGTCTCATTTTCAAATAATTTTGAAAAAGCTGAAAATTGAGAATTGTTCATTCCTTTTCAATTTCAAAAGGTTGTTGAGGAGGGTATAAATTTTTTAAAATATTTCCATTTGAAAGTTTATATGTTCTTTCTAACACTTGAAGATAAGGTTCAACATGAGTTGATATAAACCATGGTATAAAAGGTATATAAGAATTTTGATCAGAACATAATTTATAAAATTCATTATGCAATAGGTTTGGTTTTCTTTTGAAATATTGTCAAAAAACCATTTTCTGAATTGTTCCCATTTAGATTGATTAATTTCATTTTTTATTTTCCGCCTGACGCTAGATCCAGGACTAAAATATATTTTGGGTGTATTATTCATAAAGAAAAATTCATTTCTGATTCAGTTATTTCTGATTCTTAATCCTTTAACTATATTGTATGGATTAATATATAATGTATTTATTCTATCATGATATAAAATTTGAATTTTTGACTGCAGATGTGGAAGCTCTGGGAGGAGAGTTGTTTACTCCTATTTGTGAAATATGTGAGAATGATGAATAGGACTTGGATCCTAAAGATGACTTATATCATAAAGATCTAGGTACAGATTCCAATAATTTTTTTATTATTTGGTTCAAACTGTAATTTGATTGAACCATCGTTTGTTTGTATTACATCAATCAAATTGTTTTGTATTATGGTTTGAACATTGCATGTTCAATTGTCCAGTTATCAGGGAAAACAATTTCATCAAATTTAATAGCTCTTCGAGTTGTAATATTTGATCGACTAAAATTGGTTTCAATTAATATTGTTTCATTAATTGGTTTATCCATTCTTCTACATTGAGGATTTAATGTATGTAAATGTTTGTAATAAATGCGATAACAGATACAAATGATTTATGTTGGAGCATAGTTATAACCATGCATTTTAACATTTAATGTTAAGGCATCTAATATATTAATATCAGATAATGATAATTGTAAATTTGGATAAATATCAAAATAAACAGGGCCATGGGCTAAACTAGATTGTATAATTCCAATCAAAGATTGTTACCAATTTAAATTTCTACCATATCTTAAAGCTGCTATGAAGCTTTTTAGTAATCCTTCTAATGTTAAAGGTTTAAAGCAAATTGCACTAAACCAATATGAAGAAATTTATGAGTTCAATATAAGGTAGAATATCATTTTCACTAAGTAATTTTAGAATCATTTCATCATTATTTAATGATATTGCTTCTTCAGTAGTGTGACGGCTCGCCCCAACGAGTCGCCCGCCGTGTTCAATTGCTTGAACACTAGGCTTCACTCAATTCAAAAATTCGTTATCACTTTGATTTTCTATTTAGCGGAAACGTTCCAATTTTAATAAAAAACTAAAATGTGTTAACTTAATAAAATTTGACTTTAAAAAAAAAATTGGGCAGAGTCTCCTCTTAAAAATTGTACACTATGATCAGCCAGATCACTCAATCTAACAATATCAATATCCCAATAATAACATAAATAAGTCTCAACATCAAAATCAAACTAAAAACATAATAAAACTAAATCCATGTCCGCAAATAACATAACATCCTCAACATAATCAAATTTCATTAAATATCTAAATATTCTCTATATCAGCATCATTTATGTCTTCGACTCCATCTGTAATATGTCACATTACAGGTGAATTTAAGTTGCAGTATTTTATAGTAAGCATTAAAAACATTTGTCAAAAGTATTAAAACCATCATTTTTCATAATGTGACGAAAAATAATACAATTTCATATCAAAAATAACTTTCACACATATATGGGTTAATCTGAGTAGTTAACAGAGCTAACTTTTACAAAACAGAATCATAACAGAAATAACTGCACAGATAACAACGAATACAACAGTATCATATAATAATCACATAATAACCATACGATAGCCATGTAGTAGCCATGATGTAATTAAACAAATGCATACTCAAATTAGGAGGTGACACAATGATATCAGTCCAGACTATACCCGCTGGAAGGGTATCGACAGATATTATACCCCCTCCGCCTCCGGCAAAACAAAATACGTTTATTTATTCTCGTCGCCAACGAGCCAAAAGTGTGCGTGTTTTTACCCTCGTCTCAAGCGAGACAAACGAAACAAAGAACATTCCCAGTTCACAACCTCAAATCATATTCACTGAATCAAGACAAGCATGGCATTTCAAAATAGTTTTTCACACACAATAAAATGCTATTAAAAATTCCATTTTTCAACAAAATCATATTTCTATCAAAAATCATTTTTCTTTTATAAAATAATCTTGGTGCTTACAATCCCAAACATTTCAAAAATAAATAACATAAATTACTTGAAATAATTTGCGAAAAATGCAACTCCTTTTACGTACCTCGAAGCTTCCTAAAACCTTGTTCAAGCTACCTCTTTATGATAATCTCCAAATATATTAAGGATTTCCTATCATTATTTCAATATTATTAAGTGCACATTCTTAAGAACAATATCTAATTTAATTCGATTTGTTTAATAAATTTATCCAATACAATATTGGGGATTAATATTTATTTATTCATTGAACACTCCTAAATATATACTTTTTTAAAAAAAAATTAAATGGGAATGATCAAAATGAAACAACACCATCAGCTTTTCTAATTCCTATAACACTATCTAATCAATACTCGAATTATATGAACAAGTTAATGCTAATCAATGCAGTGCAGAGCCTCAAATTTGACATTAGACATGGTCAGACTAATAAACATCATCTTCTCATGGGTCAACATTATAAATGGATTTTCAATTATTAATTTTACTTAATATCAAACCTACTGGAATGGTGAAGCTTAGGAGCACTATCCAATACACTAACCCACAGAATTCTGGAAATGGTAAAACTTCACAGTGTAATCAGCTTATTCCAGACTCCGGCGATCAATATATTCTAAAACATAAACAATTTCATGTTCTCCAAAATTCAAATTAACACTTTACAGGTATATCATAATTCATTTAGCACCATCCATATCAAAATTATAAGAATAATGATGGAGAAATTTATACCAAATTCTTGAAATTTTGGTTTTTTTTTAAAATAATTCAAAAATAAAAATTATTTTCAAAAATACTTCAAAAATAAAAACATGGCAAATATACCCGAAACCGCCGCTTCAGCGACGACTGAACATCCTTGAGGGGCCGATTCACGTCCTCCATTGTTGAGGAGCCGCCCTCCTCTTATTTTTATATATATATATATATATATTATTAATATAATATATTATTATTATTATTATATATATTATATACATATATAGGTTTTTTTAAAAAATAATAAAAAAAATTTATTTTCAAAAATACTGAACCTCCAAAATTGAGGAGCCGCTTCAGAGTCTTCTTAATTTTTTTTTATTATATATTATTAACAAAATATATTATTAACATAATATATATATATATATATATAATAAAAAAAATTAAGAGGAGCCGCTTCAGGGTGAAGCGGCTCCTCTTAATTTATATATATATATATATATATATATATATATATATATTATTAACATAATATATTACTATTATATATATTATATTAGTTATATATATTATGTTTATTATTATTATATATACGTACGTATATATATATATTATTATATTTATATATATATAATATATATATTATTATTCTTATGTTAATAATAATATATATTATTAACATAATATATCCGCTTCAGGGTGAAGCGGCTCCTCTTAATTTATATATATATATATATATATATATATATATATTATTAACATATTATATTACTATTATATATATTATATTAGTATATATATATTATGTTTATTATTATTATATATATATATATGTACATATATATTATTATTAGGGTAAATTTTTAACTATTCAAAGGCAATCTAAAATTGTTCATTAGTATCTGTGTATGAGAATTTTGATGTCAGTCTACATGTCATAAATTACATTAGTTTTAACTCCCTATTCACCTAAAAATACTAAAATACCCTCTCACACGTAAAGTTGGTATGGAACCTATACAATTTTGGTATTCAGTATACATAAAATTAGTATGAAACCTATACAACTTCGGTACTAAGTATACATAAAATTGGTATGAAACATATAATAATTTTGGTACTAAATATACATTGATAAGAAACATACTGGTAAGAAAATATTGGTAGCGGCCTCCCAACGAGTGGGCGGCTGCTAAATGATTTAAAGGCCGCTACATAATAATTTTTAAACTCATTTTTATACCAAATAATATATAATATTAATTATTTAAAATTATTATAATAAATTAATATTATCACGTTATTTAAATATATATAATATAAGTAATGTAATAAATATTATTTATTAAATTAATAATAATATAATATAATTAACATATTATAATATGTTATAACTAATAATAATAATTTATTATAATAATTTTACATAATTAATATTATATTATTATTTGGTATAAAAATCAGTTTCATAGCCCTTAAATCATTTAGCAGCCGCCTACTCATTGGTATTGGGCGGCTGGTACCAATTTTTTCTTACCATGTATGTTTCTAAAATTGCATTATTATAATAATTTTAAATAATTAATATTATATTTTTATTTGGTATAAAAATGAGTTTAAAAAATATTGCATAGCGGCCCTTAAATCATTTAGCAGCCGCTATCAATTTTTTATTACTGTAAGTTTCTTATCAATTTTATATATACTTAATACCAAAATTATTATAGATTTCAAGTACCAAAGTTGTATAGGTTTCATACTAATTTTATGTATACTGAATACCAAAATTGTATATTTTTCATACGAACTTTACGTGTGAGAAACCGATGATATTTTAGTAATTTTAGGTGAATAGAGAGTTAAATCTAATACAATTTATGACATGTGTATTGACATCAAAAGTTTTCTTACACAAAGATTGATGATCAATTTTAGATTGTAATCATAATATATATAATAATAATAATAATACATAATATATATAAACGTATATAATATATATATAATAATAATATATTATATTAATAATATATATATATATATACATAAAAAAAAAAAAATAAGAGGAGCCGCCCTTTGTAAGGGCGGCTCCTCAAAGGTGTAGGGGTCGCTTCACACTGAAGCAGCCCCTCAATATATGTTCAGCGCGGCGGTTTCGGATATATTTGCCACATTTTATTTTTGAAGTATTTTTGAAAATAATTTTTTTTTTGAATTATTTTTAAAAAAAAACCTGAAATTTTCAGCAGCAACTCGAGTTCTTCTCGCATTCATCGATTTCTGGCCATGGTGCGTGTGGCCGTGGGTGAGGTGTGGTAATGGCAGGATTCAATTGAATGGAAATACCGATGGTTTCTTCCCCAATTCTTGTTGGTAGGAGTATAAATAGGAATGACTGAATTAACTCATTTTCGTTACGGATAGGCGACAAGATTTTAATGAATAAAAAAGAAAATGAAGGCTGAGGAAGGAAAGAGAGAGGCGCACGATGAAGATGAAGATGAAGATTTTGGGCCAAAATGTTTGGCTTTTCTCGATCCTTCCAATATTTTATTAGCTTATTATTTGTTATCATTATTATCATTATTCTTAATATTATAAATTATAACTTTTATAATATTTGTTCAATATTGGGCCATTAATTTTATTTAAAATTGGGCCAATACATTGGGCCATTACAATCTCCATGCTTTCTAAGAAGTTTCGTCCTCGAAACTTGTACCACTTTTTATATCTGGATACTTAGCATATAGTTCATCTTCTTTTTCCCATGTTGCTTCATCAGGTGAGTGATTGCTCCATTGAACCTTAACAAAGGGAATCATCATAGTTCGCAGAATCCTCTCATGACGGTCTAGTATCTTGACATGATAATCTGAATATGTGCACTCCTTGGATAACCCAATCGCTGCTGCCTCAAGCACGTGACTTTCATCTGGAACATATTTTCTGAGCATCGAGACGTGAAATACATTATGTACTTGGTCTAATTCCGGAGGTAGAGCAAGTCGATATGCCAAGGTTCCTATTCTTTCCAAAATTTCATATGGTCCTATGAATCTCGGACTTAACTTCCCATGCTTACCAAACCTCATTACTCCTCTGAATGGTGACACTTTCAAGTATACCTTATCCCCTTGCTGGAATTCTAAATCTCGTCTGCGGACATCAGCCCAACTTTTTTGTCGGCTCTGAGCTGTAAGTAATCTCTGTTTGATGATGGAGACATTTTCATTTGTGAGTCTGATCAAATCTGGTCCTTCCAATAACTTCTCTCCTACATCAAACCAACACTTGGGTGTTCGACATTTCCTTCCATACAAAGCTTCGAATGGTGCCATTTGAATACTGGATTGGTAACTGTTATTGTACACAAACTCTGCTAGTTTCAGATGACGATCCCACTGTCCTTGAAAGTCCAAGACACAAGTTCTAAGTAAATCCTCGAGAATTTGAATTGTCCTCTCGGATTGTCCGTCCGTCTGTGGATAGAAAGCTGTGCTGTATTTCAAATCCGTTCCCAGCACAGATTGTAAACTCTTCCAGAATTGAGAGGTGAATCGGGTATCTCGATCTGATATGATACTGACTGGTATCCCATGCAAACACAGATTAATGTAAAGCTGTGCTAAATCGTTCATTGATGTAGTCTTCTTCATTGGTATAAAATGAGCACACTTAGTAAGTCGATCAACAATAACCCAAACAGAATCCTTCTGTGTCGTGGTTTTCGGCAATCCGGTCACAAAGTCCATAGTAATATGTTCCCATTTCCAGCTTGGTATATCCAAGTTTCTCAATGTCCCTGCTAGCTTTTGTATTTCAGCTTTCACTTGTTGACACACTAAGCACTTTGACACAAATTTCACAACATCTTGCTTCATTCCTTGCCACCAGAATAATTGCCTCATATCTTGATACATTTTATTCTGTCCTGGATGCATGGCCAATACTGTCTGATGTGAATCTTGTAAGACTTCACCCCTGAGAGTTGATACAGCTGGAACACATAGTCTATCATTGAATCTCAATGTCCCATCTTCATGCATTCTAACACTTCCTTGGTTTAATTCAGCCCTTTGTAAGAAAGTCTGACACATAGGATCCTTTGATTGTGCTTCTTTAACCCTGAGAATAAGATCAGGTTGTGCCATGAGATTACACAACATCATCGTCCCATTCTGGTCGTCTTTTAATTCGACATTCAGATTTAACTTGGACATCTCATCAATGAGTTTCTGTTGCGTAGTCAAATAGCTTTGATCCATAGCTCTTCCTGCTTAGTGCATCAGCTACTGCGTTACTCTTTCCAGGATGATAGTGCAATTTCATGTCATAGTCCTTGATCAGCTCTAACCATCTTCTCTGTCTTTTATTCAACTCATTTTGAGTAAAAATATACTTTAAACTCTTGTGGTCTGTGTAGATATCACATGCGGCTCCATATAGGTAGTGTCGCCATAATTTCAAGGCAAAAACCACTGCTGCCAGTTCCAGGTCATGAGTGGTGTACCTCATTTCATGTTCTTTCAGCTGCCGTGAAGCATATGCAATCACCTTTCCATTTTGCATGAGTACACACCCTAACCCTTCTTTTGATGCGTCGCTATAGATGCAGAATCCTTCGTGACCATCAGTCAATGTAAGGATAGGTGCTGACACAAGTAGATCTTTCAATTTCTCAAAACTCTTTTGATACTTGGAATCCATTCGAACTTTACTCCCTTTCTAGTTAACTTTTGTGAGTGGTAATGCGACCCATGAAAATCCTTCTACAAATTTTCGGTAATATCCGGCCAATCCCAGAAAACTTCGAATTTCTGTCACTGATGTTGGAACTTTCCACTTGGTGATGGCTTGGATCTTTGATGAGTCTACTCGGATTCCTTGAGTATCAATGATGTGCCCTAGAAAAGATACTGAATCCAGCCAGAAGTCACATTTCTCAAATTTTGCAAATAACCGTTGTTGTCGTAACCTTTCCAATGTCATCCTCAGATGTTCCTCGTGTTCTTCCCTTGATCTGGAATAGATCAATATATCATCAATGAACACTATGATGAATTTGTCGAGCCATTCTCGGACGTGATTCATTAACGCCATGAATGCTGCTGGTGCATTAGTAAGTCCAAACGGCATCACTAAGAATTCATAATGTCCATATTGGTTCGAAAAGCAGTTTTGTTAATATCCTGCTCTTTAATCTTGAGTTGATGATACCCAGATCTCAAGTCAATCTTCGAGAATATTTGAGCACCTTGTAACTGATCGAACAAATCATCAATTCTCGGTAGTGAATATTTATTCTTCATTGTGACTCGATTCAACTCCCTGTAGTCAATACACATTCTCATACTGCCGTCCTTTTTCTTCACAAACAATACCGGGGCTCCCCAAGTTGACACACTAGGCCTTATGAAACCTTTATCTTGTAGTTCCTTCAATTGTCCTTTCAACTTTTTCAGCTCTACTAGTGCCATCCTATAGGGTGCTTTGGAGATCGGTTCTGCTCCCGGAATAATATCAATTGAAAATACCGTACTTCGAATTGGTGGCAGTCCTGGCAAATCCTCGGGAAAAACATCAAAGAATTAATTCACCGTGCAAATCTTACTTATTTTTGCTTCCACTTGACCGCTTTATTTTTAAACAGAAAATTCTCAGTGAAGCGATTCTTTACCGCAAGTGCACGGTGTCAAGTTTTAGTATAGTTAAATGAAAGTACGGGTTGTCAAATCCACAGGGACTAACGTATAAGTACCAAATAAGACCAGTGAAATTATATTTAGCCTACGATTAAAGAGAGTATATTAATTACTTCAAATTTTTAACTAAAGAACCTAAATAATATAATAATAAATAAAATGAATGGGTTCCGGATATGCAAAGGTAATTCGCTCGAGAAATTTATCTCGCTCTTCGTTCAACTGTGTTATCCTTAATGATTCGTTTGAATAAGCAATTACCAACCAATTGATTCTTAAGGTGAAAGGCTTTCGTTGTTATTCAATACACTCTCTCGAGCTGTAAAGAAACTAATATCAAATTAGAACAAGTCACTCTCGTGCACTTATT
Organism: Haberlea rhodopensis; assembly: GCA_907163345.1. Lineage (NCBI taxonomy): Eukaryota > Viridiplantae > Streptophyta > Magnoliopsida > Lamiales > Gesneriaceae > Haberlea > Haberlea rhodopensis. The sequence continues at coordinate 160,954 of CAJQUN010000518.1, read as the reverse complement.
TACTAATCTAATATTGCATAAATCTCAAAACTTCGTTACTCTAAATCTCTCGATTCAAAGTGCTCACGTATGTGATTTTATCTCTCGATCTCAATCTTAAACATACATCATGAATTAAGGTAGCGTATTATAACGTTATCTTTCGATCTCGGTTATAACTCACAAAATTCAATCAAAGTTAGCTAGGCTTTGATCTTAATAAGCATTTAATTCATGAACAATAAGAATTCAATCCACTCAAACACATTCGAATCAATAAATTAAACACAATTATACTTAAACTCGATAAAATAAACTCAACTTAATTCAAATCAAATCACAAAGACGTTTAATTGTTTCTCAACCTAAAAAACATCCAATGAAAATGAAATATCAAATAAATCTGAGTTTAGAAATACGATAAAAGCTGGAATGAATCCGTGCGTTGCATCTTAGTTTCTTCTCTTGCTCCTTCCTTGCACTCCGGAAAACGGCTCGCTAAAGCTTGGATGAAGAAGGAAGAAGATGGCTTCTCCTCCCCTTGTTAGCGGTGGCTCTAGGGTTTATTGGTGATAAAAAATCGATCCTCTCCCTCTCTGATATGATATCTCATGATCTGGAAGAGATCCCTCCTTTAAACCACCGAAAATCACGTTAATTTTGGAAAATAAGATCTTCAGAAATTCATCTCGATCGATCGAAAAATAATTTCGATCGATCGGTGCACTGTTTGCTTCAGCGTTAAAAAGTTTCTGCCTCGATCGATCGAGATTTTCTTCCGATCGATCGACACTTCGAAAATTTTGGTGCTGAACTCTCTGCCCGGATCGATCGATCGAGAATAAATCTCGATCGATCGAAATTCTGAAAAACCATATTCTTCATTTTTTTCTCTTTTTCGCCTCGATTTCACCCGTTTTCTTCATTTTAGCTTATTTCTTCCATTTCCAACCTATTTTCCTGAAACAAGCAAATAAACACCAAAAAGCGTAATTTCATCCAGGAAAAAGTACTAAAAATGGTAAGAAATTACAGCTAAAAACACTTAAAATCTAAGCATATCAACTCTCTCAAACTTAGACTTGATCGTCCTCGAGCAAGCAATAAGCTCAAAAAGTAGAGTTAAACTTAATACTTTGAATGAATCATCACTACAACTCAAGGTAAAAGCTCAGCAATCCTACTTACTCATCAATAAGAGTCATTCAAAGTTCAACAGGAAGCATTTTCTCCTAAGCTAAACAATACATCGCAACATCGGAACGGGCGTGTGTGCTATTGTCAAACATGAGTTATATACATATCTTTTAAGATCAAACTGTGCTATAAAAACTCAAAGTCAAGATTACTTTAAAATACTCTACAAATCTAATATCCAGTACTTCTCCACTAATGTAATTATTCCCTAGACTTGGATCAGAAGGTCTTTAAAAGCTTATATCGTTAGGCCTTTTGGTGTCGGCTCCAAAGAAAAGGTAGGATAAATGCAAAGAAGAGAGTATAATAGAATCAGTTCAAAAATTTGTTCGCACAAAATTGAGCTTCTCTTCTAGCCTTGGCCATTTTGGGTCTTATTTGAATGTTTTCATTTTTTCAAGGCTTTTCTCTACATCTTTTCTTATTGCTCATTCTTTTGTTCATTTTTGTTTTGTTTTTTTTCACAATGAACTCATCTACATATAACAATTCAGTGCAATGAATGAGATTCATTATACTCCCTTAGGGATGGATAAAATTTTTCATTTAGGCTCAATCCAAGGTAGGTATAATGAGTTAGCCAAAAATGTCGAATGGGGGTCTACTTATATGCACTGCATATACCATTCTTTTTCAATAAAGCTCAAGAGGGGACACTAAGGAATGATGTAAACAAGGTAAGCTTGAAAGGCACAAACGGTCCAAAAATCGCCTAAATCATCTCCAAGTCAAGTTCCTAATTATAAAATTTCGCCTCAAAGTGCTTTCAACTAAATTGTAGAGTTTTCTAAGATGCTCAAGACTAATCATAGTTAACACAAGTTTTCACTTTGTTCAATAGATACTTCACTCAATCATGACTCAAAATGTGCTCAAACTATTCCTCAATTTTGACATAAGTTCAACAAAGGATAAATACAAGCAAGTTAAACATTTTCATGACTCCTATCTAGATGGGGATTAATTTCATCATGTATTACCGTTGCAAATTCAACTCATCATTTCTCAAGTATTGACTCATTTTCTAAAACAAATTTTGTTGATAGTGCTCAAGGACAATTTAGTCTCAAAAAGTGCAGTCATGCAAGGAAATAAACAAGACAAGTAGCAGAAATGCAAAAAACTACAAAAATACACAAATATAAACAAAACCCCCCCAAACTTAATATGTGCATTGCCCTCAATGTACAAGACAAATAAGCGTAAAGGCAAAACACATACTGTTGGGGTTCAACAATTGCCTCTGCTTTGTGATCGGTCGAACACGTGGCGCTTGTGCCAGTGTATGGTTGAAAAGATTGAAGTTGCGCCATTACCCTTAACTATAGTTATTGGTAAAGCGGTAAGCACTCGATTCTACAAGTGGTATCAGAGCAAGTTGTTCTTGGAAAGCATTTTAACCGATTTTTTAGCGGATATCTTTTAAAATCTTTTTCAAATTTTCTCATGAGCATGAAATATTTTCATAGCATATTTTTTTGAAAACTTGGTGTATGAAATTTTTAGCATAAAAATCAATTTCATTGCATTCATTTTGCACGAAAATAATTTTAAAATCTATTTTAAAGGTTTAATTTTCGTTCAATCTATTCTTAACTCGTTTTTTAATTTAAAATTTTTATTTTGAGATTTTATCTAACAATTTTCGAATCATTTTTAGTTTTTTGGCAGCTTGCAGCGACTTTGAGAAAATTGGCATAACTTATTTCGGATGTCCAAATGACAAACCGTTTTTTGCGTTGCAAACTAGACTCATAGAGGATCGCAACGGTATAGGTCTTGCAGCCTAATTCTTCACGAGAAGATACAACTTATTCTGTAACGTTGGACTAAGTGTGCTGCCACTGCGGAAAGATGAAATGGACATTGTTGAGTTTTGTCAAGAAATTCAAATTTGTTGCCAAGTATGCTTCATCTATCATCAAAAGAGGTTATTTTTATTCAAAAATTTATTTGCATTGCATTTTTTTTAATTTGTTTTAGCCTACCCATTTGCCCATCACTTGCTCAAATTTTCAAACGTTTTAAAATTAAGGGGGAGAGTTTAATCTCAATCCTTGAGGGGGAGTAAATTTATTTGTCTTCCTTTTTGATTCACACAAAAATGGGGAGAAATATGTTGTTTAAAAATATGGTTTTTTTTTTCTTATTATGCAACATTGTGCTTTAATGTTCATATTTTTATTCAAGTTTTGTGATCATCAAAAAGGGGGAGATTGTTGGTTTTTGGAAACCCGAATAATCTTGGTTTTGATGTTAACAAAACTTGTTATTGTGTTGCTAACATATTTCATCAAGTGTGCAGTTCATAGATCATAACTTAGAAGCTTGACGAATTACAAAGAAGTAGCTTGAAAATATCAAGCTGGACCAAGACTGAAATCCTGGCAGAGCGGATTGTTTCAATCATATCTAATAGCTCGGATATCGAAATGGCGTGCTTCCAAAGATTTGAACAGCCAACTTAAAATACAAAAAGTCATATTTCACAACAGATTGGCTAGTTCAAATGTTATCAAGGAGAAAAGACGCCTGCAAGATCGAGCTGAACCGCGAAGAAACAGCAAGCTGTTTCAGCAAGCAACTGTCAGTCTGGTGGCCATAACTCTCAGCTCGCTTATCGGAACGGAACGATTCAGTATGGGTTGGAAAGCTAAGACAAATATCTACAAGTCATCTTTGGAAGTGAAAGACTGAATCGGACGTTAAGATTGCCAAAAAGCTTATGAAAGTCACGCCATGTGACGCCTGTAAGATCGAGCTGTTACAGCAAAGTCCCTATCAGTCTGGTGGGCATAACTCTTAGCTCGCTTATTGGAACGGAACGATTCAATATGGGTTGGAAAGCTAAGACAAAGATCTACAAGTCATATTTGGAAGTAAAAGACTGAAGCGGACGTTAAGATGGCCAAAAAGCTTCTGCAAGTCACGCCATGTGCTGCTGCATCCAGCAAACAGACAGCAGGAGCATCGCCTCGTATTTTGAGCATAACTCTCTCATACAAACTCGAAATCAAGCGATTCTTGATTCCGTGGAAAGTTAAGAGAAAGGGCTACAACTTTCATGTAGATCACGTTGCCCAGAAATCAAAGAATCAAGAGTTACAAGTAACAGATCGAAGAGCAAGTTTATCAATCTGTTTTTTGTATCAAGCTGATTGTCCAGACTGATCCGGACCAGACTGATCTGCCCGTGCTGATCCGGACCAGACTGATATGCCCGTGCTGATCTGCCAGACTGAGCTGCCCGTGCTGATCCGGCCAGACTAATTTGCCCAAGCTGATCCGGCCAATCCGGTCCGAAATACAAATAGCCCAGAAACCAGAATATGACCGTTGCAAGCTCGGGAATGGTGCAGAACCTTTTCCAACGAGCATATTCTTGTGTCTAACGTATATATCATTACTTGGGGCTATATATACATGATTTGGAAGCTCAATAACAGCTGATTGAAGATCAATCCAAGCCTTCCAAAACAAACCCACTTGGGATTCAATTTAGGAACTTAAAAGACAAAAGTTGCTAAATGAAGAGCACTCCTTAAACCTTTGGCACCTCTTACCTTGCTGTATCAGATCTAGTTAGAGATCATTTGTGCCTTTGTATTCACTATATTCATTGTATTTGTGAGCTAAAATAGAAGAGTGAATACCATTGTAACGGTTGATGATTTATCACAACCGATGAGAGGTCTTTGTATGTGAGACATTAAAAACATACATAGTTGAGTTGCTAGGAGTTCTAGTTGGATGGGGAATTCCCAACTGGACCGGGTTTGTACAACGGGATTGTATAAATCAAAGTCTTCTAGTGGAATCCTTCCATGAGGTGGAAGAAGGGGAGACGTAGAAGGATTACACCACCTTCGAACTTTCATAAATGCTTGTTTATTTACTTTAATTGCATATCTTTAAAATGCCTTTCAAATGTTTAATCGGTTATAGAGCGGGTTATGTCGAGTGTTTTCCGCTCGATTTTGTAATCGAACTCGATATAATCTCTCGGTGCATTAATTCAAGAACACAAGCTATTGAAGCTCAAGTTGATTGAACTCGGGCATGGAATGGCAACCCACCCCTGGGATCGATCTTGACAAGTGGTATCAGAGCCAAGGTCGCGTGTTCGATTCCCATGAGTTGCAGAGAGTGCAATTATTGGGGGAGGGATTGTTGGGGTTCAACAATTGCCTCTGCTTTGTGATCGGTCGAACACGTGACGCTTGTGCCAGTGTATGGTTGAAAAGATTGATGTTGCGCCATTACCCTTAACTATAGTTATTGGTAAAGCGGTAAGCACTCGATTCTACACATACCATGACAACGATCGTCACTGATCGTCGTCCTCATCATGCTCCGGAAAGGGGACTGGGTAGTGATGCACAGCACACACGGATTCATGCTACAAAACAAAAGAAATCAATTAAACTAAACTAAAGAAAAAGAAAAAGAAACAAAGGGAATAAGAAAGAGTTCTTGATTTATAGTCCCAAGCTGGACTGTCACCTCCTCGTCTGTTAACTTGATTGCTCCTTTGGATTCTTTACAGAATCACTCGGGAGCGTACCTTGCGTCCTTCCAGAAATTAACGTGGCCAGCTGCCCTATCTGCACTTCCAGGTTCTTAATCGATGCATCTTGATTCTGCATCCTCACCTCACTCGACGAAATCAGTTTCGCCATCAGCTCCTCCCCTCCATACTCGGTTTTTGTGTGAACCCCGGCTGTAGTTGTGGATTCAACACATTCTCTTGGTTTGACCACCTCAGATTTGGGTGGTTCCTCCACGGTTGGTTATAATTCGAATATGGATTGTTCTGCTGCCTGTTCCCTACGAAATTCACAGCTTCAGTAGATTGGTTAAATTGGTTACCTGCCTGGCACTCAATGCTTGGATGACCGCCTCCACATAAGTCACAGAAGATAGTTTGAGCTTGCATCGCTGCTGCACCCATGCTATCTATCTTCCGGTTCATTGCTTCCAACTGAGCCGAAATAGCAGTAATCTCATCCACTTGATGGACTCTCATTGGTTTCTGTGGCGTGTTCATTTCTGATTGCCACTGATAGCTATTGGATGCCATTTCCTCCAATAAGTTATAGCTTCTTCCGGTGTCTTCCGCATTATCGATCCCCCAGATGCTGCATCTATTATAGATTGGTTAGCAGAAAACAAACCATTGTAGAAAGTCTGTACCTGCAGCCAGATGGGTAGACCGTGATGTGGGCATCTCCTCAATAAATCTTATGATCCCACGCCTCGTATAAACTCTCGGGATCGAATTGCCCGAACGTGGTGATATCGTTCCGCATCTTTGCCGTCTTGGAGGGAGGAAAGTACTTTGATAAGAAAGCTTTTGTCATTCCTTCCCACGTTGTAATCGATCCTGCAGGTAATGAATTCAAGCATGATTTAGCTTTGTCTCTTAATGAAAAAGGGAAGAGCCTTAACCTGATGGCGTCGTCGGAGACGCCATTATGTTTAAACGTGTCACATATCTCCAAGAAGTTGGAGATGTGATTGTTCGGATCATCCGTGGCAGCTCCCCCAAACATAACAGAGTGCTGTATCATTTGGATAATTGCAGGCTTGATCTCGAAGTTATTTGCCTGGATTGTTGGCCTAGTGATGCTGGATAAAGATCCATGAAACGCTGGCTGTGTAAAGTCCATCATCGATCTCGGGTTCTGTGCTTCGTTATTGTCGGCCATTGCTCGAGCTTCTCGTAGTCTTCTAAGTAAAGTCCTCTCTATTTCAGGATCAAATGGCTCGAGAATGGGCTCCTCTCTTCTGAGCATGCACTAGAGAAATGGTTCCTGTAATGAATCAGACAAAAGGAGACAACAACAAAAATACAAAATCAAAAACAACAATAACTAACTAAAATGAAAAAGAAAGATAAAAACGAAATAATACAAATTGGCTAAATTACAATTAACTAATCTCGTATGATATTATACAGATTAGTCCCCGGCAACGGCGCCAAAAACTTGACCGCTTTATTTTTAAACAGAAAATTCTCAGTGAAGCGATTCTTTACCGCAAGTGCACGGTGTCAAGTTTTAGTATAGTTAAATGAAAGTACGGGTTGTCGAATCCACAGGGACTAACGTATAAGTACCAAATAAGACCAGTGAAATTATATTTAGCCTACGATCAAAGAGAGTATATTAACTACTGCAAATTTTTAACTAAAGCACCTAAATAATATAATAATAAATAAATGAATGGGTTCCGGATATGCAAAGGTAATTCGCTCGAGAAATTTATCTCGCTCTTCGTTCAACTGTGTTATCCTTAGTGATTCGTTTGAATAAGCAATTACCAACCAATTGATTCTTAAGGTGAAAGGCTTTTGTTGTTATTCAATACACTCTCTCGGGCTGTAAATAAACTAATATCAAATTAGAACAAGTCACTCTCGTGCACTTATTTACTAATCTAATATTGCATAAATCTTCAAAACTTCGTTACTCTAAATCTCTCGATTCAAAGTGCTCACGTATGTGATTTTATCTCTTGATCTCAATCTTAAACATACATCATGAATTAAGGTAGCGTATTATAACGTTATCTCTCGCTCTCGGTTATAACTCACAAAATTCAATCAAAGTTAGCTAGGCTTTGATCTTAGTAAGCATTTAATTCATGAACAATAAGAATTCAATCCACTCAAACACATTCGAATCAATAAATTAAACACAATTATACTTAAACTCGATAAAATAAACTCAACTTAATTCAAATCAAATCACAAAGACGTTTAATTGTTTCTCAACCTCAAAAACATCCAATGAAAATGAAATATCAAATAAATCTGAGTTTAGAAATACGATAAAAGCTTGAATGAATCCGTGCGTTGCACCGTAGTTTCTTCTCTTGCTCCTTCCTTGCAATCCGGAAAACGGCTCGCTAAAGCTTGGATGAAGAAGGAAGAAGATGGCTTCTCCTCCCCTTGTTAGCGGCGGCTCTAGGGTTTATTGGTGATAAAAAATCGGTCCTCTCCCTCTCTGATATGATATCTCATGATCTGGAAGAGATCCCTCCTTTAAACCACCGAAAATCACGTTAATTTTGGAAAATAAGATCTTCAGAAATTCGCGTCTCGATCGATCGAAAAATAATTTCGATCGATCGGTGCACTGTTTGCTTCAGCGTTTAAAAGTTTCTGCCTCGATCGATCGATCGAGATTTTCTTCCGATCGATCGACACTTCGAAAATTTTGGTGCTGAACTCTCTGCCCGGATCGATCGATCGAGAATAAATCTCGATCGATCGAAATTCTGAAAAACCATATTCTTCATTTTTTTCTCTTTTTCGCCTCGATTTCACCCGTTTTCTTCATTTTAGCTTATTTCTTCCATTTCCAACCTATTTTCCTGAAACAAGCAAATAAACGCCAAAAAACGTAATTTCATCCAGGAAAAAGTACTAAAAATGGTAAGAAATTACAGCTAAAAACACTTAAAATCTAAGCCTATCACCACTTCAGACACATGGCCACAAAATCGTTCATGCAAGCTCACGCCCTCATAACAAATCTCTTTACCCGAGTTTGTTTGTAAGGTTATAATATTTCGGTAACAGTCAATGCGAGCCTTTGCCCTACTCAGCCAATCTATTCCAAGAATTATGTCGAATTCTTTCATGTTGATAATGTGCAGGTTGGCCTTGAATTCTTCGTTTTCCACAACAAGTGTTACGTCATTGCATACATATTTAATTGAGACTGTTTTTCCTAATGGACTTAATACTTGCATTATATATAACAGTGGACTGAAGTGTAAACCAAGTTTATCCACGCAAGACTCAGATATAAAGGAATTTGAGGCGCCAGAATCAAATAACACATAAACATCTTGATTCAAGAATTTAAATTTACCTCCAATCAGCTCATGATCCTCTTCAGCACGGACATCGTACAATCTAGTTTGATTGCGCTGTTGGTGTCCACGTTGTTGATTTGTTCCTGAGGTTTGCTTCATAAGGGGACAATCTCTAATCCGATGATCTTTAGATCCACATTTGAAACAACCTCCAGTGTTCCAGTAGCATTCCCCTGTATGACTTCGATTGCACTTTGGGCAGACTTCATTCTTTTTAGTCTCAATGTTTATCTGTTTGCGAGGTGGTGGCCTCTGATCTCTATTTCTGAATTCCGGCTTTCGCTTTCGATTTTGAGGGGTTTCTAGATTCCTCAATTCAGATTCCACGAACAACGCCCTCTCCATGAGTTCATCAAATTTAGTATCAATGAGAGGTGCCACTTTAAGCCTGATGCCAGTGCGAAACCCTGTCTGAACCTTGTAATTTTGCTGCTCTCAGATTGCAAATATAGAGGACAGAATCTTCCAAGCTCTTGGAACTTCCTAAGGTATCCCAGCACAGTCATATTATCTGTTTGTCTTAGCCTCAAAAATTCATCTTCTTTAGCCATTCGTACCGCGTCAGGGAAATACTGTTGCAGAAATTTCTCTCTAAAACTCGTCCAGGTGATGTGATTTCGCCCCATACTTGCTTCCACTGAGGTCACCAGTGCTTTGCATTTCCTTCTAGGAATGGAGTCACCACTGTAACGTTTTCTCCATCAGCAATGTTTATAGCTTTAAGTAATTCCTCAATCTTAGTCAGCCATTCTTCAGCTTTCATAGGATCAGTCTCATTTCCAAAGTACGGTGGTCGGAGTGCTCTAAATCTCTCAAATTCTGTCCTTCTCTGTTGTTCTGGCTGAGGTGGTGCTGCAACAACATTTTGTTGCAAAACTCCAGCTATAATGCTGCATATGTTTGTGATGTCCACCTCATTCATTGTTCCCAAATTCATATTTGGGTTTCCACCTTGATTTTGGTTCAAATCCTGATTTTGTCCTTCTTCTGAGTCATGATTTGAGCCCTGTTCCTGACTACCACTCCGATTACCACTGGTTCTTCCTCTAGCCATTTGGAATCTTAAAACAAGAGTGAAGTTTGATCATAAGATTCGAAAACAAGAAAGATAAATAGTCAAACATAAATAAACTATTCTTAAGACAAATGACTAAACTAAACATATAAACTACGCTCTGATACCAACTGTGACGGCCCACCCCAACGGGTCGCCTGTCGTGTTCAATTGCTTGAACGCAAGGCTTCACTCAATTCAAAAATTCGTTATCACTTTGATTTTTTGTTTAGCGGAAACGTTCCAATTTTAATAACAAACTAAATGTGTTAACTTAATAAAATTTGACTTAAAAAAAATATTGGGCAGAGTCTCCTCTTAAAAATTGTACACTGTGATCAGCCAGATCACTCAATCTAACAATACCAATATCCCAATAATAACATAAATAAGTCTCAACATCAAAATCAAACTAAAGACATAATAAAACTAAATCCATGTCCGCAAATAACATAACATCCTCAACATAATCAAATTTCATTAAATATCTAATTATTCTCTATATCCGCATCATTTATGTCTTCGACTCCATCTGTAATATATCACATTACAGGTGAAGGTAAGTTGCAGTATTTTATAGTAAGCATAAGAAACATTTGTCAAAAGTATTAAAACCATCATTTTTCATAATGTGACGAAAAATAATACAATTTCATATCAAAAATAACTTTCACACATATATAGGTTAATTTGAGCAGTTAACAGAGCTAACTTTTACAAAACAGAATCATAACAGAAATAACTGCACAGATAATCAACAAATACAACAGTATCATATAATAATCACATATAGCCATGTAGTAGGCATGCTGTAATGAAAAAAATGCATACTCAAATTAGGAGGTGACACAATGATATCATTCCAGACTATACCTGATGGAAGGGTATCGGCAGATATTATACCCCATCCGCCTTCGGGCAAAACAAAATACGTTTATTTATTCTCGTCGCCAATGAGCCGAAAGTGTGCGTGTTTTTACCCTCGTCGCAAGCGAGACAAACAAAACAAAGAACATTCTTAGTTCACAACCTCAAATCATATTCACTAAATCAAGACAAGCATGTCATTTCAAATAGTTTTTTCACACACAATAAATGCTATTAAAAATTCAATTTTTCAACAAAATCATATTTCTATCAAAAATCATTTTTCTTTTATAAAATAATCTTGGTGCTTACAATCCCAAACATTTCAAAAATAAATAACATAAATTACTTAAAATAATTTGCGAAAAATACAACTCCCTTTACGTACCTCGAAGCTTCCTAAAACCTTGTTCAAGCTACCTCTTTATGATAATCTCGTATTAAGGATTTCCTATCATTATTTCAATATTATTAAGTGCACATTCTTAAGAACAATTTCTAATTTAATTCGATTTGTTTAATAAATTTATCCAATACAATATTGGGGATTAATATTTATTTATTCATTGATCACTCCTAAATATATATGTTTTTGTAAAAAAATTAAATGGGAATGATCAAAATGAAACAACACCATCATCTTTTCTAATTCCTATAACACTATCTAATCAATACTTGAATTATATGAACAAGTTAGTGCTAATCAATGCAGTGCAGAGCCTCAAATTTGACATTAGACATGGTTAGGAAGGGCAACGGGTCGGGTATGGGACGGGTTTGGTCAATCCCACGACCCGCCCCGCCTCGGTTCTAGTTTTTTTTTTTTTCAAAAAAACTTTAGATATAAATCAATTTTGAAACACAAAAGTTGAGTTTTATGATTAAATTTCATGTTTTCTCTAGTAAATATTTGTAATAAACATTGTAAAACTATCTTTAAACTACTAAATATTTATTAATTTGCTCTTATTTCCTTCAAAATGTCCAACTTATTTAACATGAACACGTGAATTTTGATATAAAATTAAATAATGACACTTTATTGTTCAATCAAAGAAGTAAAATGTATAATCATTATCATATTTTTTTAAAAAAAATTAAAAATGTATAGCGGGTCGGGTCCGGGGTGAGTTCGGCCAATCCCAGGACCCGCCCCGCGCCGCTTCCAAACCCGGTTGAAGCGGGTCAGATCCGCCCGACGGGACGGGTTCAATGCGGGTCCGGGTTTGGACCCGTCCCATTGCCATTCCTAGACATGGTCAGACTAATAAACATCATCTTCTCATGGGTCAACATTATAAATGGATTTCCAATTATTAATTTTCTTAATATCAAACCTACTGGAATGGTGAAGCTTAGGAGCACTATCCAATACACTAACCCACAGAATTCCTCTGAGAATTCTAACCTATGCCTACAACTGGAAATGGTAAAATTTCACACTGTAATCAGCTTATTCCAGACTCTGGCGATCAACATATTCTAAAACATAAACAATTTCATGTTCTCCAAAATTCAAATTAACACTTTACAGGTATATCATAATTCACTTAACACCATCATATCAAAATTATAAGAATAATGATGGAGAAATTTATACCAAATTCTTGAAATTTTCAGCAGCAACTCGAGTTCTTCTCTCATTCATCGATTTCTGACCATGGTGCGTGTGGCCGTGGGTGAGGCGTGGTAATGACAGGATTCGATTGAATGGGAATACCGATGGTTTCTTCCCCAATTCTTGTTGGTATCATTTTCGTTACGGATCTGAGGAGACAAGATTTTAATGAATAAAAAAGAAAATGAAGGCTGAGGAAAGAAAGAGAGAGGCGCACGATGCAGATGAAGATTTTGGGCCAAAATGTTTGGCTTTTCTCGATCCTTCCAATATTTTATTAGTTTATTATTTGTTACCATTATTATTAATATTATAAATTATAACTTTTATAATATTTGTTCAAAATTGGGCCATTATTTTTATTTAAAATTGGGTCAATACATTGGGCCATTACAAGTAGTTTTAACATTTTGCTTAATTTCTAATCTTTCAAAAGCTCCTAACTTACATATAAGTTTATGTTCAATTTTAGGAATAGTCCATCTATTTAATGATTCTAAATTTTGTAGTACATCATATTCTTGTACCATACTATTTTTAACAGTATTCTATCTCTTGATAATATTTAAATTCATTTGAATAAGGCTATTGTGTTAACTCTCATCATCTTCTACTAAACTTATTACCTAACTGGATCTGATATCATTCGAGACCTCCTATGAATTCATCACAAACCTAAGAGTTTTACAGAATATAAAACCGTCCATCTTTGAACTATACCAGTACAAAAACACCCTAATCGACAATCCTCATCATAAGCGGGCACTAGTACAATAGCTCTCAAATGCAAGTTTTATTGTACAGAATTAGAATGATTTATTCATAAGATTAATAAGGACCAGTTTAAGACATAAGTAAGTAGATGAGATTTAAGCTAACACAAGTAAATAATTAGCCTATCATTATTTTATTTTAAAAAAATTAATAATATTGAAAGCAATACTTACAATAATGAAGATTAGAATAATTGAAGATATACCAAAAGCAAATTGTTTATTGAATTCTTGATACTGTCTCATTTGTTTATGGGACATATAAGTCTCGGACTTATTATGAGAGTTTACTCATACATAATTTATGTGAAATAACATTATCCTCTTCATCAGAAGGATAACTTTACATTTAGTAAAATCATTATCAAATGAGTTATAACTCCATCAGAATGGGGAATATCACCCCTTAAGGAAAAAGAAAATGGTTTTCCTAATAATCAAATGATTAAATATAATTACTAGGATTATATTGATGCATTTCATAAAGTTTTCTTTTATGAAAATAATAGGAAAAAGACATTCTTGGTTTATCAAAATATGTGTTGAAATTTATAAACATGAAATTCCAAATTGATTTATAAATTGGTGGGGGCAAATATGGCACTAAACAAAATATTCTTCCGGATATTTTTAAAACTTATTTTAATGAATGGATTGAAATTTCTCCAAAATTAATTCAATTACAAAAACAAAATTGTGGTATTATAGGAATATAATCTTTCTATTTCTTCATTGTATTTTCTATTCCATGGATCTGGAAATGACCGTCATTAGTGTCTTATACTGATACTCAAATTCATTGCCTAAAAAAAAAAAATTATTCCAAATACTGGGACAAATTAATGAAAGAAGACTCAGAAACTAACAAATGTTTGGTCTTGAAACTTTGGAATTAATTGCTCACACAATTGAAAAATATCAAACAGAATATTGTTAAAAAAATTCTTTTGATCAAACTTCACCATTTGAACAAATTGCTCGAAAATGTCGAATGAAGTCTGAACCAATGACAGATGACAAAATGATCGAGGCATATCTCGAAGAAATGAAGAAAGATCTTTAAAACAGATTTGATGATGATAACATGTCTGGCAACTCAATTTCAGAGGATGTACAAGATTCGCAAGATCCTAATATTCCATTTGATGATATATTTGCTACATTCAAAGTACCATGATGGATACTAGTTCCACCACAAAAGACAAAGCAATAATAATGTTGATTAGACACCATGATGGAAAGCAGATACTAATTCCCAAAATTTATGGCCGGCAGATTATAATGCGAAAAGACTAATGGGGTCTACTACTTTTATAAAGTTCGTACGATGGAATATTTACCATCCACTTTTTATTAATGTGTATACTGTTGTAAATTATTGCGTCTCCTTTTGTCTGTTTAATTATTAAAGTTGTTGTACTATTTTATTTTAATTTGAAGTCCGTAGTTTGAGTCCGGAATCCTTTTCCTATATAAGGATTTCTTATTTCTTGTTTGAAGCAGACTGAAAAATCCACTTCTTTGTAATATATTCAAGAATTTAATAAACAGTTTGATTTTGGTATATCTTCAATTATTCTGATCTTCATTACTGTAAGTATTGCTTTCAATATTATTAATTTTTTTAAAATAAAATAATGATAGGCTAATTATTTACTTGCGTTAGCTTAAATATCATATACTTACTTATGTCTTAAACTGGTCCTTATTAATCTTATGAATAAATCATTTTGAACAATAAAACTGGCATTTGAGAACTATTGTACTATTGTCCGCTTATGACGAGGATTGTTATGGTGTTTTTGTACTGGTATAGTTCAAAGATAGACGGTTTTATATTATGTAAAGCCCCTAGGTTTGTGATGGATTCATAGGATGGTATCGAATGGTATTAGAGCAGTTAGGTAATAAGTTTAGTAGAAGATGATGAGAGTTAACACAAGTAGCCTTATTCAATTGAATTTAATTTATCAAGAGACAGAATACTGTTAAAAACAGTATGGTACAAGAATATGATGTACCACCGAATTTAGAATCATTAAATAGATGGACAATTCCTAAAATTGAACATAAACTTATATATAAGTTAGGAGCTTTTGAAAGATTAGGAATTAAACAAATTGTTAAAACTACTGAAGAAACAATATCATTAAATAATGATGAAATGACTCTAAAATTACTTAGTGAAAAACATATTCAATCTTATTTTGAAACTCATAAACTTCTTCATATTGGTTTAGTGCAAATTGCTTTTAAACCTTTAACTTTAGAAGGATTACCAGAAAGCTTCATAGCAGCTTTAAGAGATTGTAGAAATTTAATTTGGAAACAATCTTTGATTGGAATTATACAATCTAGTTTAGCCCATGACCCTCTTTATTTTGATGTTTATCCAAATTTACAATTATTATATATGATATTAATATATTAGATGCCTTAACATTAAATGTTAAAACTCATGCTTATAACTATGCTCCAGGAACAGAAGTTATTTGTACCTGTTATCGCATTTATTACAAACTTTTACATATATTAAATCATCAATGTAGAAGAATGGATAAACCAATTAATGAAACAGTATTAATTGAAACCAATTTTAGTCGATCAAATATTACAACTCGAAGAGCTATTAAATGTGATGAATTGTTTCGCTGATAACTGGACAATTGAACATGCAATTCCTGTTCAAACCATAATACAAAACAATTTGATTGATGTAATACAAACAAACGATGGTTCAATCAAATTACAGTTTGAACCAAATAATAAAAAAATTATTGGAATCTGTACCTAGATCTTTATGATCTAAGTCATCTTTAAGATCCAAGTCCTATTCATCATTCTCACATATTTCACAAATAGGAGTAAACAACTCTCCTCCGAGAGCTTCCACATCTGCAGTCAAAAATTCAAGTTTTGATAGAATAAATACATTATATATTAATCCATACAATATAGTTAAAGGATTAAGAATCAGAAATAACTGAATCAGAAATAATTTTTTCTTTATGAATAATACACCCAAATTATATTTTAGTCCTGGATCTAGCGTTAGGCGGAAAATAAAAAATGAAATTAATCAATCTAAATGGGAACAATTCAGAAAATGGTTTTTTGACAATATTTCAAAAGAAAACCAAACCTATTGCATAATGAATTTTATAAATTATGTTCTGATCAAAATTCTTATATACCTTTTATACCATGGTTTATATCAACTCATGTTTAACCTAATATTCAAGTATTATAAAGGACATATAAACTTTATAATGGAAATATTTTAAAAAAATTAACCTCTTCAACAACCTTTTGAAATTGAAAAGGAAAGAACAATTCTCAATTTTTAAGCTTTTTCAAAATTGTTTGAAAATGAAACTACAAATTACGTGTCAACATATTAATAAATTATTAAAACAACAAAATTTAGGTGAACAAATAGGTTTATTACACAATAGAATTGAAATTATTAACAAAAATATTACCCAAATTCAACCTTTAGTGTCTCTGACACCTCCTTCAGACATAATTCTTACTACTCCTAGTATACAGTCTCCCCCAGAGGTCAAATATTTTAAATTAAAATCAATGGTTGAATTAGAAAAAAAATTAAATGATAAATTTAAAGATTTAAAATTATATGCGTCAGTTCTTGACAATGATTTATACGAACAATTAAATACTAATCAAGATTACAAACAAGTTATCAATGAACTAAATAATAAATTGGCCGATAAACCCACACAAAGATTATTTTATTATAGGAGAACCTCTCCTATTGATACTATTCATGAAGAATCTGAGTATATTGTTAATAATAGTTATAATGGTAAAAATATTTATGAATGGAATATCGATGATATCCTGATAAACAAATTTATAATCTGGCTCATAGAATGCTCATGTATTCTACTATCTGTAAAAGTAATTGTAATACAGATAAAAATATTGCTAATATGATTATAACTGGATTTACTGGTCAATTAAAAGGCTGGTGATATCATTATTTGACCCTAGCTAACAAAGAAGAAATCATGAATACAGTAAAACAAGGAAATAATTTCATTGTAGAAAATTCAGTCTACACTTTAGTTGTGAATATTATTGATCATTTCATAGGTCGATATTCTAATCAAAATAAATATTAGAACTCTTTTACAAAATCTAAGATGTAAAACATGAACCGATATTTTAGATGGTACAAAGACATATTTCTTAATAGAGTTATCGAACTCCAAGATTGTAATAGTTCACATTGGAAATCTAAATTTATTGATGGCCTACCTCATCTCTTTGCTAAAAGAGTTAGGAAAAATTTAAGAAAGGATCATATTAATATCCCTTATGAATCTTATACATATGGAAAACTTATTGGCACATTATCCAAGAAGGATTAACTTTATGTAATGAAATTAAATTAAATCAATAAATTTAATGACAAAATTTGTGTGAACAAAAACAATTAGGACAATTTTGTGAACAATTTGGTATGGAACTACGATCACAAAGTAAAAATTATAAAAGGAACAAATCTTCTAAGGTCGATAAACCTTTTCATCAACCTTATGGGAAAAAGAGAAAATATTCTCATAAAATATTAGATCAAAAGAATGACAGAAAGAAATTAAGACAACAAGTCAAAACATCTAAAAAATAAAATATAACTTGGTTTAGATGTGGTCATCAAGGTCATTATGCTAATAGATGCAAACTGAAAGAAAAAATTAATAATTTGAAGATTCCTAGTAATATTAAAATGCTCTTAGCACAATATTACTCAATTCCTCGGATATAGATAGTTCAAATGACTCAACGGAATCATCATCATATTCTGATGAATCAAGAAATCTTCAGGTTCTAGATAATAAATTTAGTGCTTCAGATACAGATTGTTGTAAACCTTGTTCCATAGGACAACAATGTATCAAATCTATTTCTGATGAATCAAATGATTCATATTATAAAATTTTATCACAATTCCAAGATTTGAATATTAATACTTTAACTAATACCAATATATTAGAATTCTTGAAATTAGTTAAAGATCCTGATTTACTTTATAAATTAATTGATCAAATGGAAGATATTCCTTCCACTTCAACATCAAATAATATTCCTCGAACAAATATTGTCAATTCTACTAACCCTTACTCCATGACATAATAAACTTCTACGACAAAAACAATCAACAGATACTCATACTTGAACAAATGATTTTTTTAATAGAGATTGATAATTTTAAACAAGAAATTAAATATCTTCAACATGAAAATAAGTTATTTGATACTTGCATATCTAAACTAGAAGATAATCAAATTTCTAATTCTCCAATTACCTCTACAAGGTATCTGATAAAGATACGTTTCAGATGCTACCCACACATGATTTTCTTTCGACACTAGAAATTCTAGTATCACAAAAATGGTATACTCAAATAACTTTATTAATTGATAATCATTTCAATAAAACTTTTACAACATTAATTGATAGTGGTGCAGATTTAAATGTCATAAACGAAGGATTAATTCCTACGAGATACAATACCAAAACTACTCAGTTTATCTCATGCTGGTGGAAAAAAATTAGATATACAATATAAGCTTCCCCAAGTTTCTGTATGCATTAATCATACATGCATAAAAACTAGCTTTTTATTAGCCAAAGATATCACAAATCAAGTGATACTTGGATCTCCATTTATTACTCAATTATATCCAATTAAACATATTGATAATTTAGGTTTTCGTGGCGCATTTGAAGGAAAATCAATGTTCCTTAAATTTTTGGATGCCCATTCACCACGATATATTAACATTATACATGATCATATGCAAAATAAAATTAACAAGCACAATTTTTAAAATTTGAAGTAAATACAATCACCATAAGTGATCAGCTGCAAAATCCTAAATTACAGGAAAAAATTAAATTGATAACACAACAATTTTCATTAGAAATTTGTAGTGATAACCCAAATGCTTTTTGGAATAGAAAAAAGCATATTATATCTCTATCTTATGAAGATGATTTTAATAAAAAATTAATCCCTACAAAAGCTCGACCATGTCAAATGAGCTCTGAATATTTGGAATTGTTGAAAAAGGAAATTGAATCCTTATTACAGAAAAAATTATTTAAGCCATCTCAATCTCCTTGGTCTTGTACCTCTTTCTATGTTAATAAAAAGAGTGAACAAGAACCTGGAGTATCTAGATTGATCATTAATTGTAATCCATTGAATAAAGTCTTAAAATGGATAAGACATCCAATTCCAAATAAAAAAGATTTATTAGATAGATTATATGATTCTATTATATTTTCTAAATTTGATCTGCAATCAGGTTATTGACAAATCCAAGTCAATCAAAGTGATATTTATAAACTGCTTTTAATGTTCCAATATGACATTATGAGTGGAATGTTACGCCTTTTGGTTTAAAGAATGCATCATCTGAATTTCAACAGATTATGAATGATATTTTTACTCCTTATATTGAATTTATAATTGTCTATATAGATGATATTTTGGTTTATTCCAAAACAATTGAGTTACATATCAAACATCTGGAAATGCTTAAGAAAATTATTATATCTATAATGGTTTGGTAATTTCCAAACCAAAAATGTCTTTATTTCAGACTGAAATAAGATTTTTGGGTCATAATATTACTAAATGAATATAATTCCTGTTTCTCGAATTATCGAATTTGCGTCTAAATTCCCAGACAAATAACTCATAAAACTCAGTTACAAAGATTTTTAGGTAAAATTATATTTCTGCCTACTCCAAAAATTTAACCCAAGATTCAGCTATCTTATATGATAGACTTAAGAAGGTTCCTAAACCTTGGACTGATCAACATACCAAGACAGTCCAAAATTTCAAACATAACGTAAAAATTCTACCATGCTTAATGATAACAAATCCAAAGTGGAATAAAATCGTTGAAACCGATGCTCCTGATATTGGCTATGGAGGTATATTAAAACAAATAGACTCAATATCAAAACATGAATTCTTAATTAGATTTTATTCTGGTAAATGGAATGATAGCCAGAAGAATTATGCTACAATAGCAAAAGAAATACTTACAATTGTTAAAAGTATTTTAAAATTTCAAGATGATTTATATAATCAAAAATTTATAATTAAGACAGATTGTGAATCAGCTAAATTTATGTTTACTAAAGATTTTAAACATGATGTATCCAAACAGGTGTTTGCTCGCTAGCAAGCTCATTTAGCACCTTTTGATTTTGATATTATATATAAAAGGGTGAAGAAAATTATCTTCCAAATTTTTGACTCGTGAATATCTTAATTCTTGACATATTTTCAAGAATGAGTCAAGCTTATAGATGAACTTCCTCTTTATAGAGAAAGAGGTGGCCGAAGTGGCTGAGGACCCATCCAGAACATATTCTGGCACAACATGGCAAAAGTAAACTTATAGCTAAAAATTTATCACAAGAACATGATCCTTTATATAGGAATTCCTTGCCCTTAAGCAACAAAAAGAGGGTAATATCCCCGAAACAACATCATCATCTTATGCTATATCGTTAATAACGATGAAGAAGAATCACATTCAAATTATATTTTGAATAATTCTCAGGAAATTATATTTTGAATAATTCTCAGAAAATTATATTTTCCTTGAAGATATTGATCTGAAATGGGAAAATGAACCTTGGAAAATTATGAGCAGATACATTCATACTGCCTCATTTGTTTATGGGACATATAAGTCTATTATGAGAATTTACTCATACATAAATTATATACTATTATTATTAGTATTTTATAATAAAAAAAATATTAATTAGTATATATATATATTTTTATTATTATTTTCGTTATATATATATATTTATATTATTTATTGTTATTATTACTATTTTATAATATATTTATTAATATTAATATTAATATTATTTATTATATAATAATAATAGTCATTATTATTATATATTATTATTATTTATATATATTATTATTATAATTATAAAGTTAATGGTATTTTAATCATTACACAAAACAATAAAATTTATCAATCATCTTATCCTCAAACCAAACACCACATTACTTATCACACTCTATTTTTTTACAATCATTTAATTTTATAATATTACTTATCCCATCCATCAAACCAAACGGTACCTTAGTGAATTATTAATTCAATATGTTGTTCCTAATTCAGGATAAGCCAAATTATTAAAAGATTTTATAAATTAATTGAGTCTATATATCGAGTTAGCAATTATGATATACTTATTTAATTATTATATATATATGTATATAATGTACTATCAAATAATGAACACAAATTCCTTGTAGCTCATTTATAGAGTCTCAAGCTTCTCAGTGAGAGGCCATGGCATGCCCACAATTAATTTTAATTAAAACAAAAAATTTTAAAAAAAATTACATTATAAACCATGAACCAGCGGTTCACGGTTATGAAGCCTATGAACCGTGACCGGCTCGCCTACAGGGGGCCACTCATGGTTTCGAGTCGTTGAACCGGGTCAATAGATAACTGGTCCGTTGACCCGGTTACGTTTACGGTCCGGGCCACGATTAATTTGTAACCGTGGCCATGTCGAGTTATAGATGATACCATTAAGAATCATGATTCGGTTCAAAAAATATCAACCCTAGATTTTAACCTTTTTTGAATGTTCTTTATGATTTATGAACAGTTGTTATGGTTACGGTGCGATCTTGAAAATGTTTTTCTTCGTAGAGTAATCATTAAATAACGTGAAATAAATTCAATTTTGAATACCCTGAATATATATAGTATATTTGTTGGATTAATATATAAAAATTAGAGTACACAAGTTAGCTCAGCAACACTCTATGTTTGGTTTGAGGATTAGGGTAGGATTATTAATTTAAAATTGGTTTGAGGATTAGGGTAGGATTATTAATTCAAAATAAGTGTTCTTGTATTTGAATTGCATTTTAAATTTAGGGTAAATAACGGACACCCTCCAACATTCACACACTTTAGCACTTTACCCCCATAACTTTTCAAATGTGTACTTAACCCCTGAACAATTTTAAGTAGTGCACTTAATCCCCTAAACAATATTCGGAAACAATTTTCTTGAATATTCTGGCCGCAAATTTTAACCACCTTAATTAAAAGTGAGATTAAAATTACAATTAAAAGATGAAATTACATCTTTTACTCTTTGATCATCATAAATAATAATATGTTTTTGACTTGACAGATATATTAAAATTAGTATTGAAAGATGAACTACATTATCACATCTAGACAATTATAGATTTCATAATCTTTGGTTTAGTTAATGCAATTTGCGTCAAAGTTTTCTTCATCAACATGTTTTTTAATAACATTTCCCATCAAGATTAGGACTCTTGACTTGCAAGAGCTTTCTTGTATAGATGACAAAAAGTCCCCCGCATCACAATATAGCTGAAGAACAAGTAAATAATGAGAAACTGTCATCCCAGTCTAATTGAGGATGCCTTGAATTTGACATGTCACTTGCCAAGAGTAACATGAAGTGTGATCAAAACTAGAAATGGATCTACACATATCCTCAAACCGAATATTAAAATGTCTAATATAATTTCACATGGAAAAGTATTTGTGTTGCTATATATTGATCCGGTAAAGATTAAAAGAGTACAAGGGGTACTCATAGGGGTGAGCAATCGGTCAGAACCGAATCGAATTTTCAAAAATCGAAAAGACCGAATTGTTTTTCGTCTAACCGAACCGACCGAATTATACTTTCAAAATCGAACCGATAAAAAATCGGTTATTTCGGTAGGTAACCGATTTAACCGATATTTTTTTTTAAAAAATAAAAAATAGATAATTTGATTTAAAAATTAAAAAAATTGGTTTTAAAAATTTAAAATGTAATATTTAAATAAGAATGATAATAAATAATTTTTTAAAAAAACAAAAAAATTAATTGTTCTTTAATTTTTTTAAAAAATATTAAAAAATTAAAAATTTCGGTTTATTCGATTTATTCGGTTAACCGATATTTCTAAAATAAAAACCAAAACCGAACTGAATTAACCGAATTAACCGATTTTTTTAAAAAATTAAAACCGAATTTCCGAAATAACCGAACCGATTTTCCAAATTAATTCGGTTTCTTCGATTTGTTCGGTTTAACCGAACTTTTGCTCACCCCTAGATACTCAACCTAAGACACATCAACCCAAGATATAGGTTCCTTACAGAAAATAAAACGTAAAACCAAGCTAACTAGAAATAGAAATTACACCCGAAACAGAAAACTGGAAGGCTTCGTGAGCCAATGTGCAAAAGAAAATGGAACAGTAGACTCATCCAAAGTGGTAATCCAACTCCAAGATTGATACCAAGATGTAGATTATAAAGCAGAGATACCCTCGGAGCTTGGCCTTTTTGTATCGAACCGTGGTTTTAATTTCTTCAAAGAATGTTGTCTTGGTTCGCCATCACGGAATGTATCTTTTGTTGTTCTACTTACGTTGGGTGCGGTGCTTCTCCTCAGGAATGCATCCTTGTTTCAGCGGGTGTACAAAGATGATAGCAACAAGTCAAGGCAAGTGTATGATCTCTTTAAGAATACTTTTCCCCACTCACGATGCGTACGGAATGCAGCAATCTTCTCCCAAAATACATGATGTTGCACTACGACTCACAAGTCTCAAAACCACAAATGTTACAAATTTTCTTATTCAAGAACACGATAAGAATATGATTCAAAATACATTTGATCTTGTTTCTCTCTATTTTTTGTTTTTATGATTTAAATATCAAGTGTAATGCAATCAAATGAGAGATTTGTATTAATAGAAACCGGAGATATGACAAAAAGTTGTATTTTCATCACATCATTTTGTGAAAACATGCACCGATACATGAAAATGTGTATTTGGCCCTTTACAGCACTGGACACCACTTTCCGGGCGACCCAATACTACCCCTTCTGCCTGGGATGATTCCCAAGCAGAACACGAGCGCTGGGCGCTACCCCTTCTGCCTGGGTTGGTACCAAACAGAGTTTTGGGTGCAATAGAGTCCCTTTTAGCCCTCAGCTCTTCCCCCATTATCAGGGAAAATTTTCCGAGATTTCCTCTTGTTTAATTTCAATTCATTAAGCTTTAAAATTTCCAACAATCCTCCACATGAATTAAATTAATGCATGAATGCACGTGATGTTGAAAGAGAGTTCCCACGAAATATTTTTGCATCAGAATATGTAGCTTTTTGGCTTTGAACATTCCTTAGTACCACACTATTGAATTATTGTGCCCTAAAGTGAACACAATGCCTTAAACTCCTTGGCGGCTCGTGTCAACGCAGACAATAGCATTACATAATAACTTCTCTACATTGATCGAGATTTATTTAAACAGTAAATTTCAGTGTAGCGCGATTATACCGCAAGTGCACGATTGCCATGTTTTAGTATAGATGATTAAGATCAGGTTGTCGAACCCACATGGACTAACTGTAAATACCAAATAAGATGCCTTCAAACCATATTTACCCTACAATAATGAATGAATAATTAAACTAATTACCAAGCATAAAATACTAATAATAATTCAACCAAGGTAATCAAAGTTAACGAGAAAAATCCACTAGAGAAGATTATCGAGACTTTGGCTCACAAATGCAATCCCGACAATTCTCGATTGAATATCCAAATATTTCTAAGGTGACGAGTTTTCCTAATGCATTCGTTATACTGTGTGTAAGGACCCCCGTGCCCTTAACCCGTTATTAGTGTATTAAGCCATACCATTAGTGCTTATAATCATACTATCAGGGGGGAAAAACCATATGCAAGTGCAACACCATATGCTATCCAGAAAATTTCTTGCATTTAATCCACATAATATTCAAATTCCCCAACCAAGATTATTCATATAACATGCACCCTCATAATACACTAACATACTCTTAGTTCATTTAGCAATTCCATAACTAATTGCGTGCAAACCATGAATGAACAGAGAAGAGCCGTAGCCCATTTATACATCCCATATACACGTAAAATGTACTCACATGAGAGTACCCAATGAATGAGCGTGTATCTAATGTATAAGGATAGTCTACCAGATACCATGACTGATACTTCATTCCTTGAAGCACCTCCCAAGCACAGTTCGATCTCAACACTGGATCTGTGTACTTATTCAATCAGCTCTAGTACCTCAATCCTGGAAGTACTTCAAATCAACAGCCCGAGCTCAACTCCAAAGCTGCTGCTACACCTGTACCACCTGCCCCAACAGAGACAGCCCCCACACGGGGTGAGCATACCAATATCCCAAATCCCATAATCACAATAATGCAATTCATAATTTACAATATGTAAATGCTATGAAATATAAGAGATACTCCCTGGATGGCATCATCCTCATCCGGGATCCCCTGTACTGTCCCTGTTCTCAAAATAACTGAAACCATCAAATTCTCAAATGCCAGTTAATCATTACATTGATTAACGAATTCACTTGCCACATACCGGCATTATAACAATAACATCAAATCATTCAACAATGATCACAAATATCCCATATATCTCTTTTATGGTTCCATAGTTCTATTTAATTGCTCGCTCTACAATAGCGGCATTTCAGCCTCACGCATGCTCAACAGCAGTGGCGTCATAACCGATGTTCGCTCAAAGGCGACTACCTCCAATCATTGCTCGCTCAAAAGCTGCACCATGCAATTCCCAATATATATACATCCATTTGTAGCAATCACCATTAAACATGTATTTCAACATCGTTAATACCCGTTTATTGCTAAAACCATATATCAGGCACTTCCATACACATTTATTGCAATACAGTGTGTCATGCACTCAACAATTGCATTTAAAATAAGGGGCTATGCTCGTACGTTATACGTACCTTATATTTTCCGTAGTTTGAGTCCGACTTCGTCCGAGTCCCACGATCCGATGAATTATGTGCTAACACACAAATAATTCACAATCAAACACAAGCATGTACCCACGTGTCCAAGCACGTTCAAGACTCCCAATTATATCGTCAACCCATGACGATTACCAAAATAAAAGCCCCCCGGCTAAGCATGCATAATACCCAAAATATCTCATTTTATATGTTTAAAAAGATAGCCAAGAATTCATCCGAGAACTCCATTTAATTTACTTGGCTCCAACCAAACCATTTTAAAAGTCTAGCATTCCCATTGGAATGAGAACATTGCCCCGGAAGCCGACCATTTAAGTCGCAAATCCAAAATCCCACGAAAAAGCCAAGAATTCCAAAAATTACCTTCTGGCGATCGATCGCTCGATTTGGCGATCGATCGCCAGACCATTCTGGCGCGAGGCGATCGATCGCTCCAAAAGTGGCGATCGATCGCCACAATGCTGAAAAGCCCACTGCCTGCATGCGATCGGTCGCCTGCTACGGGCGATCGATCGCCATGCCCTGCAACTCGAAAACCACCATTTTTAAAAGCTTGAAACCTCCACAAATCATACCCCAACTCCTCCCAACTCAAAACCACAACAAAACAACACCCAAGAACCTCCAACAAGGGTGTTAGACTTGGGTTAAAACAAACCCAAAAGTTTTCAAGATTTTCATCAAAATCACCCAACCCAAACCAACCTCAAAACTCAACCAAAATCAACAAAACTACTATCAAATCAAAGCTACAAGAGTGGAGGAAGAGATTACCAGCTTTTCTTCAAGAGATCCGGCCCCTAAATCGAGCCTCCGTCGATTTTTCTCCAAAGAGAAAGGGTGAGGGTTAGGGGAGAGGGGTTGGCGTGTAAGGAGGGGGAGAAGGAGAGAAATGGATTCCGAATGACGGAATCCCGAGTCCAACTGGTATATATAGCAAAATGCCCCAAAATACCAATACTCCCACAAATACATCATGATTCATTAAAAATCATCTATTTTCAAAAACTCTCTCTCCAACATCAAATCCCCATACTGGCCCCAACATAAAGCACCCCGGACTCCAAGTCCCACCAAGATGAGAATACAATCTCAACCTTTGGATCCAACGATCCTAAATGCCCGATTTAACAACCTCGGGAGACGCAAAACCGCAATTAATTCCTAATTTCCACAATAAAAATCCATCAAGGATTAATACCACACAGGGATTAATACCATAAATCCCCGGACATCACAATTATCCCCCACTAATAAAATTTCGTCCTCGAAATTTGCACCGGCATACTCTACGTAACACTAGGACTACACAAACAAAGTAAAGCCACAACCCCGATTCTGGACCACATTAGAATCGAATCATCAACTGCGAGAACACCAATCTCGCACCAAGCTCTACAATAGAGCAAACACCAAAACCAATATAAACACGAAAGATAACAACATACCTCGATGTGAATCGTCCCGGAAGTCAGTCCACCATGACTGCAAATTAATCAAAACCCCATTGGTTCTAACATAGATATCTTTCCGTGATATCCACCACTCGCCCACGATGCTTAACACACATTGTTATAATGGGAACCACTAGTATACAATCAGTATACTCCCGGAAAAATCCGGTCTCGCTTTCCCGTCCATCTCCTCCAAAGGAGTAGTTGTACCCCTTACAACCCAGGTCGGGTAAACCACGGTCACTAAACCACACAAAACACATCACTACAGATGACTACAACCATATGTTCCAAGAAGTCCCATCTTGGGCCAAAACACACTATCGAGACTCTACAAGGTCTCAAGTTCGACATGGGACATGCAAGACAAACAATTGCATTCCCAAACACGTGTCGATCGTGACACTAAACAAATCCGAGTCCTGGCCACCCCTCATTTATCCTGGGATTCAACAATCCTAAAACAGGAAGGCTATCGAATTATCCAACAAGAACTACCATGGTTCCAAAACACGACAATCCCTCCTCAGGGGAAGTCAAACAACCCTCACGATCATTCATCAGAATGTATCGTGTCATCGAGATTACCGATCTCGAATTGCCACAATCTCCCACCGGAGATTCATCAAACCAAGCACACTAACCCGACGTTCAACAAGGAACGAAATAGAGTTGGCATTAGTATACACACACGGGTATACATGTCTAAGCACCAACACAACATGCACACTCAAGCAATAGACTCGGGTATCTCCAAACATACCCAAAGTCCCAAAACCTACGGCCAAACCTCGATTATTCTCACTCCACGGAGAATAGTGGTCGACAGACCAAAGCCAAAGGGTGTGATTTCAACATCAACACCACACAACCAACGCAACGAATCTCTCAAAAGATTCAACCGGCAGGTGTATCAATACCGTCTTTCCTACAAGGATAGTGTCATGTATCCATGACCCTCCAACCTCGAACCACCATCCGGAAAACTGGGTATATACATACCAACATATATCTCAGAACCAAAATATGCAACTGGTTCAGAATAGTGCATCGAAGCCACTATTATCAAATCGAAACTCGTATACGCCATGTATACTCAACCAACGATGCTCTGTACTATTGTCATAGTACCACACAACTCGAGCATCACCCCGGAGACGTCTCCTCGAGCGTCTCACTGGAAGTACGAAGCCATCACCTAGTCCAACACTAGTAGGGCTTACCCTGGTTGATTCACGATCAACCCTCAACAAATACTAGCTGGCTCCATGACAGTACAATCCAGATCTCTTCAAGAGATAAAGTCAATATAGTAGTGTCACCCCACTGACTATACCACACAATTCCAATTGTGACTTCCGTCGCATACCATATGCAAAGATGCTCAACCAGAGCTAATACGACTTGTCAACGCTCACGTTGGTATTTCCAACAAAAAATTGAGTTGTCCCCAAAACAAGTCCCTTAAAACATTTGACGTACAGACGTCTCCATGAGGTATTCCCTGCCTCAATTATCATGCCACATAGAGACTGCGAGAGTCTACTAAAAGTCCTCATCGTATCATCATACGATTCACTGAACTCGAATCCAACGAGCAGTATAATGGCTAACACAAGCACACTAAAGGACTGCAACAATACCTGGCTAGCGGTCCGTTGGCCCCATAGGCTCATACCAACCTATCAACGTGACACACGTTCCATCCCGATATACCATACTGTACAAACCATTAGAGTTGTGGGTCATCGCCCAACATACCTCTAAAACACTAAGCACAATGGACAACCCGGTGTCCTTGCTCAACTATGATGCAATCATAATCCGTTAAGACTTATCCCACACCCTCAGGGTGGGTGTAATCATGCTTACACCATATCATAACAACAAACGAGTAGTTTCCTCAATGACTACTCTTACCACCAATCACTTGGCCTTAGCCAAACCAGCGAGTATACCCGGAGGGTATCATTACTCGAAAATATTTACCTGTATCACGTGATGCGGTACCCTCACTTGTACAGTGCATCCAATAATCCATCGAGCAATCTGCTCGGCGTAATGGTCTCGTCAACTAGTGACCCAGACACTACCATGTGCTCACCAAAGGCACTCGAACCATACAACCAAATACATAAACATAAATGTATTAATCATCAAAACGATGCTACACGTCTACATAGAACACCCGCTATGTCATCGTCATTCCGTGACGGTACCTGTCAACAAATTACTTCAAAATAACATCGTCGACTCGTGACGGTATAGGTCGATACACGACGTCCATAGTCTCATTGTCAAACACATGACAACATAAATAAATCAACGCATGATATCCACAATAATGCTAAAGAAACAGTAATACGCCATACCTCATTGCTAACAACATAGCGGCATACCTGTCTCCGTCATCCAACAGTGGTACGCAATCAGCACCTATCGCTCGTAGGTGGCGTAATCCAGTGTCATGTACATAGCGGTATAACCCGTCGCTATAGAATCATCGGCATAATCCCTCGTCATAGAGTCAGTAGCATAAAACATCACTATAGATATCCGGCGACATGAACCATCGCCATAGATGTAGCGGAATGACCCGTCGCTATATATAGTACTCGGTGGCATGAACCATCGCCACTAGAATAGCGGAATGAACCATCGCTATGAATATCCGGCGGCATAAACCATCGCCAATAGAATAGCGGAATGAACCATCGCTATGAATACCCGGCGGCATAAACCATCGCCAATAGAATAGCAGAATGAACCATCGCTATGAATACCCAGCGGCATAAACCATAGCCAATAGAATAGCCGGTCCCTAGCCATTGTTACGGTAGTGTATTTTAATGCCCCTCGCTCAAATAAAACATGCGGAACTCCCACCCCTCGCTTCACATATAGGCAGCATAGAATAACCTCGCTTAAATGGACATGCGGCGCTCCCACCCCTCGCCTCACATTTTAGCGGCAAATATTCTTTCCTCGCCTCATATGATAACCACGCTTCAATGTGACATGCGGCGCTCCCACCCCTCGCTTCACATTTTAGCGGCACAAAACAAATAAATAGCGGCAAGCATTTAAAATCATCACTCATCCATAACAATGACTCATGGGGTATTCACCAAGTATTCCATTTATACCTGCAACACAAAGCATATTCCATATCCCAACATACATCATCATGAGTGTATCTTAATGCACCTCGCTCAAATGCGACATGCGGCACTCCCACCCCTCGCTTCAACATTGGCGGCAGAGCATTAAAATCATCACTCCATTGTACACATGCAACCACAATGCATAATTCCATGATGTATATAAAACGCAGGTTACCGTTTCGTGTCCTTCAACCCTGGCCTTAGCCTTTCGCGTCATAGTGTCCCTACAGGAACAATCCCAAACCATGAGCATACGATAATCCATATTCCCCACAATATGATTATAATGAGTAAATGCATATGAGTACAAAGTACTTCCTGTATCCCAATGCATTTCAAAATGCTCCATTTGGTTGTCCCTGTGTCACAACTCACAATCATAATCAATAGATTATATTATGATTCTATAGATGTCATGACATATAATCGTTTCACTATGATCACATATCACAAATGCACATAAGCAAAATAGTTGTGTCACACAACACTAACTACTATCATGCATAAATATGTGCTACTCATCCCTATCAGCATGTTCCAGGCCTTCAACAGCCCCAAAGAGCTAACCACTGCTCTGATACCACTAATGTAAGGACCCCCGTGCCCTTAACCCGTTATTAGTGTATTAAGCCATACGATTAGTGCTTATAATCATACTATCATGGGGGAAAAAACCATATGCAAGTGCAACACCATATGCTATCCAGAAAATTTCTTGCATTTAATCCACATAATATTCAAATTCCGCAACCAAGATTATTCATATAACATGCACCCTCATAATACACTAACATACTCTTAGTTCATTTAGCAATTCCATAACTAATTGCGTGCAAACCATGAATGAACAGAGAAGAGCCGTAGCCCATTTATACATCCCATATACACATAAAATGTACTCACATGAGAGCACCCAATGAATGAGCGTGTATCTAATGTATAAGGATAGTCTACCAGATACCATGACTGATACTTCATTCCTTGAAGCACCTCCCAAGCACAGTTTGATCTCAACACTGGATCTGTGTACTTATTCAATCAGCTCTGGTACCTCAATCCTGGAAGTACTTCAAATCAACAGCCCGAGCTCAACTCCAAAGCTGCTGCTACACCTGTACCACCTGCCCCAACAGAGACAGCCCCCACACGGGTGAGCATACCAATATCCCAAATCCCATAATCACAATGATGCAATTCATAATTTACAATATGTAAATGCTATGAAATATAAGAGATACTCCCTGGATGGCATCATCCTCATCCGGGATCCCCTGTACTGTCCCTGTTCTCAAAATAACTAAAACCATCAAATTCTCAAATGCCAGTTAATCATTACATTGATTAACGAATTCACTTGCCACATACCGACATTATAACAATAACATCAAATCATTCAACAATGATCACAAATATCCCATATATCTCTTTTATGGTTCCATAGTTCTATTTAATTGCTCGCTCTATAATAGCGGCATTTCAGCCTCACGCATGCTCAACAGCAGTGGCGTCATAACCGATGTTCGCTCAAAGGCGACTACCTCCAATCATTGCTCGCTCAAAAGCAGCACCATGCAATTTCCAATGTATATACATCCATTTGTAGCAATCACCATTAAACATGTATTTCAACATCCGTTAATACCCGTTTATTGCTAAAACCATATATCAGGCACTTCCATACACATTTATTGCAATACAGTGTGTCATGCACTCAACAATTGCATTTAAAATAAGGGGCTATGCTCGTACGTTATACGTACCTTATATTTTCCGTAGTTTGAGTCCGACTTCGTCCGAGTCCCCACGATCCGATGAATTATGTGCTAACACACAAATAATTCACAATCAAACACAAGCATGTACCCACGTGTCCAAGCACTTTCAAGACTCCCAATTATATCGTCAACCCATGGCGATTACCAAAATAAAAGCCCCCCGGCTAAGCATGCATAATACCCAAAATATCTCATTTTATATGTTTAAAAAGATAGACAAGAATTCATCCGAGAACTCCATTTAATTTACTTGGCTCCAACCAAACCATTTTAAAAGTCTAGCATTCCCATTGGAATGAGAACATTGCCCCGGAAGCCGACCATTTAAGTCGCAACTCCAAAATCCCACGAAAAAGCCATGAATTCCAAAAATTACCTTCTGGCGATCGATCGCTATACCGGGCGGATCGCTAGCCCCTTGGCGATCGATCGCTCGATATGGCGATCGATCGCCAGACCATTCTGGCGCGAGGCGATCGATCGCTCCAAAAGTGGCGATCGATCGCCACAATGCTGAAAAGCCCACTGCCTGCATGCGATCGGTCGCCTGCTACGAGCGATCGATCGCCATGCCCTGCAACTCGAAAACCACCATTTTTAAAAGCTTGAAACCTCCACAAATCATACCCCAACTCCTCCCAACTCAAAACCACAACAAAACAACACCCAAGAACCTCCAACAAGGGTGTTAGACTTGGGTTAAAACAAACCCAAAAGTTTTCAAGATTTTCATCAAAATCACCCAACCCAAACCAACCTCAAAACTCAACCAAAATCAACAAAACTACTATCAAATCAAAGCTACAAGAGAGGAGGAAGAGATTACCAGCTTTTCTTCAAGAGATCCGGCCCCTAAATCGAGCCTCCGTCGATTTTTCTCCAAAGAGAAAGGGTGAGGGTTAGGGGAGATGGGTTGGCGTGTAAGGAGGGGGAGAAGGAGAGAAATGGATTCCGAATGACGGAATCCCGAGTCCAACTTGTATATATAGCAAAATGCCCCAAAATACCAATACTCCCACAAATACATCATGATTCATTAAAAATCATCTATTTTCAAAAACTCTCTCTCCAACATTAAATCCCCATACTGGCCCCAACATAAAGCACAACGGACTCCAAGTCCCACCAAGATGAGAATACAATCTCAACCTTTGGATCCAACGATCCCAAATGCCCGATTTAACAACCTCGGGAGACGCAAAACCGCAATTAATTCCTAATTGCCACAATTAAAATCCATCAAGGATTAATACCACACCGGGATTAACACCATAAATCCCCGGACATCACACTGTGGTCAAGCTATAACAAGTCTAATATTAACATTGCAATAAGATACTCACGTCTCCTTATTGAACAATCAATATCGCATCAAGATTTGTGAAAACTACTAGCCTTCGATTTTGATAAATTTATTGCTATTACACATGTGCTACATTTTACTTGGTTCGTCTCAATCTAAAACCCACGGTAAAATTTACTATATCGTATTGCAATATCGTATGGTCAAGTCAATCGCAGTAAAATAATCATTCAAGGATGGCCAAACCCTCAAAATCATGAAGATCAATAAATTATACACAAAGAATTGTAAGGATTCAATCAAATAAACAATCATCAAATCATAGGTTCAAAACAAAGGATTGCCTAGCCTCGATAAATAAATTTAGTTCATCATAATAAATCAAAACAAAGCAAAACTAATATTAAAAAGTAAGAATAAACTCCCGATGTCTCGTTTGTAGATCATCGCTTCCTTCTCGATTGTCTCTTGATCTCCATGGTGGCATTGTTCCAACAGCCTAGGTTGCAAGATGGATAGTGGATGTTGGTGATATGGAATATGGAAGATGGAGGCTAATCCTAGGTCTAAAATCTGATGGGGATCCCCTAATTTTCGTGTATGAGGTTGTATTTATAGTGGAGGATGAATAAGGAAGTGTCCTTGCTAGACTCAAACTCTAAAAGGAAATTTTTTCAGAAATCTTCACATGACGATCGATCGAGCTGCAGTTGCCGATCGGTCGCGAGTTTGTCAATCTCGTTTCTCAAATTTTCTGCATTTAGCGATCGATTGAGTAAGGTTTGGCGATCGACCGCGCATCAGTCAATTTTGTTGGTCAGAACCCTGCCAAGCCTGATCGATCGAGGAAAGCCTCGTGATCGATCAGTGCTTTGAATTTCCAAGTTTGTGATTTGTTTCTTCATTCCTTTTACATGTTAACTCGGTTTGGTAATTTTTAATCATTTTAGCTCATTTCCTCCACTTTTATGCATTTTCACCTAGATTCCTGAAATCAACAAATATATACCAAAAGACGTAAAATCATCCAGGAATCAACACGAAAATCATTACAAAATCATAGCAAAATAAGTGTAAAAATGACATTTTTCAGCACCCTTCATCATAGGAATGAGTTTGTAGGTTGCGTTTTGATTCATATATTCAATAATTAATTTTCATTAGACAGTTTCCCAACAACGCTAATTGTGTTTGATTTTTCGGAAATTTTGGTATCCGGAAAAACATAGAAATTAAATAATTAGAAACAAAGAAATCGTCTGGTTTGTCGACCCAAACTTCATGATTCAGAAATCGTTTATGGTTCATCTTTCGCAATCGGTGAACAAAATCACGGGTACCGGAAAACGTTTTCGGTACGCCGCCAGATCCCGTCGGAAGCTGTAGTCCGGCACGCCGAGCAAGGTTGGCAGCTGGTTTCCTGGATCTGTGCAAGAGTTGCGCTGCCGGAGAAGAAAACGCGGCGTGCACGACCAAATATATGGTTCTTCTCTCGACCTCCGGTGAAGTGTTCATTGTCTGGAACTCGTGCGACCCGAGACCACGTTTTGCGAGAACTGCAGTCGCGATGGGGTTGTAGCGGCTTGAAAGAAAAGTTCCATCATGCGCATTAAGTGGCTGGACGAGACCACTAGTCATTAAGTGTTCATGGCGGCTGGTGCGATTGAGATGAGGAGGAGGGCGGCTGAAGGTGGCGACGACGCTGGCAAGCTAGGGTTTCGAACCCTAGCAACTTGTTTAAAGAGATGATGAATAGTGATTAAATGCAGTTTTCAGATTTTTTTTTATTTATAAATCCGAAAATAATAATGTATTTTGGGATTAAATTGCATTTTTAATTTGGATCCAAATTGTTTGAAGTCCATAAATTATTTTGGGTCATTTTAGATATTTTGTCCGGATATTAATTTTTGAAATAATAAATCATAAACTTAATCAATTAAAAATATGATTTTTAATTTATTAAGTGTAAAATGAAGATTTTACAATTAGTTGAAAGTTTAATTAATTGAAAATTGAATGAAAATGTTTTAGTTAATTTGTTAATTTTATTTTTGGCTATGATTTGTAGGTAAAATATTGATTTTACCAAGTAACTAAAAATTTAATTAATTAGAAATTAAATAAAAATGTTTCATTTAATTTGTTAATTTTATTTTCGATTAATATGATGGTTAAAAGGTAAAATAGTGATTTTACCAATTAATTGAAATTTAATTAAATAAAAATTAAATAAAATGATTTTATTTAATTTGTTAATTTTATTTTCAATTAATGATACGATTAGTGAAAAATGAAAGAATAAATTAATTATTATGCTCTAATTACATGTGACGTAATTAGTACAATTACATATGATGTAATTGTTTAGTTTAATATTTAATTACATATGTTGTGATTGCATGATGGATGATTACATGCCTTGACCAATGTGTTTAGGTGAATGTTTAGGTTCTTATTATTTCATTTTAATTGTGATTTTTTGTTATCGGGCCTGCGAGCCCGCTCTCTCTATTTTCTGATGTATCCCAACCCAGAATGTATCCCTATTCTCTTGTTTGCATAATTTAAATGTAAATTATTAGAATAAGTGGGAGATCGAGATTGAAGATGGAACACCAAGATTCAAGACATGTATAATGGAAGCAAAAATGTAATTGGATTGCATATCTGCATCACTTCAGACAGACTTGTGATTCACGTATGGCTCACGTGGATCTATTAGGAAAAGACCGTAATCTTCCATATTTATTTTTATTAATCATATGATGTATGATAAATGTTTGTTTGTATGTTTTATTAGTACATATGATGCATGAATAAAACATAGTTGTATGAATCCGGCAAACAAACAAACGAGCATTTGATGAGATTTTAAAATAATTAAATCCCTCTTTTGAATATGGTTCAAAATTTTTATATCAAATTGATAAGGAGAGCTCAAAAGAGTTTGTTGCTTCCTGTCTTCCATCAACAGTTAAGCCATGAGACGCTACTTGTGTCATATTGCCTTACTCACCCACGTGGGAAGCATCTGGCATGGGAAAGCTGTGTGTTTAACTGCCACTTACTCACCAGTTTGGATATGAAATTTCATCCAAGAGTTGTGTGTAATTTCTAGTGCGGTTGCCACAATCCCTGGTACTGTGACGATATTTGAGCTATTATGAATAGCCAAGATCTCATCAGTATCCAAACATACATTGAGAAAATACCATATAATGAGAGATATGGTAGACGCGACATTAGTATCGATAGAATCGCTTCAACAGAAAAATATAGTGAATCCACTAACAAATCCTTTAAAACGATTGGTGTCTGTCAGACATCTTGGGAAGATGGTCTTGAGACACATGAGTAGTTGGCTTTGGGAAATTGAAAGATATTGTTGTCATACATGATTAAGTAAATCAATAGTTGATTGATTGTACTTGTAATCTTATTATGATAAATCTTTGTTTGAATATTAATATATATGTCACTTCTTCATCTGTTTACCCATGCATCTTGATGTATTGATGAAGTCCTTGAGATTGCTATAGTCCATAGAATGTGGTTACGCATATGATGGTGACTCTGAAATACATTCTCGAATGTGATTTCTAAATTTTCCTGGTCGATGAGCCTTCGAGAATGGGATATCGATATATGCTCGTAGAGACTGGTATTCATAATGTGTCTAGTGTAGTGCGTCGCGTTTCATCGGCGTTGGCTTAGAGAAGTCAGCACACATGAATATGTGCTCATTATGAATGAGTTCACTCTACGACCCTACTCGGAATTCTATAAGTGGTTACCACTTGTCGAGTATAGAATATCTAGTCATAGTTGTGCACCATTACTGTGATATCCGGGGATTAATGGTGTTAATCCCGGTGTGGTAATAATCCTTAACGGATTTGATTTGTGGCAATTATGAATTAATTGCGGTTTCTAGACTCTCGGGGATTTTAAATCCGATATTTGGAGTCGTTGGATCCGAGGGATGAGATTGTATTCTCATCGTGGTGGTAACCTTGGAATTTGGACTTTGGTGGGATTTGGGGCCCGGAGTACTTTGTACTGGGGCTGGTAATGTGAATTGAGGTTAGAGAGATGATTTTTGAAAACAGATGATTTTTAATGAATCATGATGTATTTGTGGAAGATAAACAATGCGCTGATCGACCGCGACTTCTTTGCGATCGACCGCGAGGCGTTTGGCGATCGATCGCCAAGACGTGGCGATCGACCGCGAGCCATTTCTGCCCGGCAGTGAGGAGCGGTAATCGATCGCGCGTAAATGGCGATCGATCGCGGCTTGCTGAATAGTGATTTTTCACTATTTCTTTTAAAACTTGGAATTTTGGTAACGGGGTTTAATTAGTCGATTTCCGGGGCAATGTCTACATTCCAATGGGAATGCTATACTTTTAAAATGGATTGGTTGAAGCCAAAATTTTATAAAACCGAATTCTCGGTTGGATTTTTGGCTATCTTTTAACTTGAAAAATGGAATATTTTGGGTATTATGCATGCTTAGGCGGTGGGCTTTTATTTTGGTAATCGTCATGGATTGACGATATGTTTGGGGGTTATGAACGTGCTTGGGCACGTGGTTGCATGCTTGTATTTAATTGTGAGTTATTTATGTGTTAGCACATAATTCATCGGGTTGTGGGACTCAGGCGAGGTCGAACTCGAACTACGAAACCATAAGGTACGTATGACGTACGAGCATAGCCTATTATAATGTTGCAACTGTAAAATGTATGGTATGTGGTAATTGCATTAAATGGACATTGAAATACATGGTATGTAGTATTTGCAATAAATGGATGTTGAAATGCATGGTACATGGTACTTGCTATAAATGGATAGTGATATGCATGGTAAATAGTAATTGCGCTAAATGGGAACCATACGATGCCGCTATTAAGCGAGCAATGATTTGGGATGTTGTCGCCGTTGGGCGACCATCGGTTATGACGCCGCTATTGTTGAGCGTGTGTGGGGGTTTAGAATGCCGCTATTGTGGAGCGAACAATGGAATAGGAACATGGAATCATTGGTTAGATATACGTGATATCTACGGTCTTTTATATATAGATTTTACCATATTGATTATGGAACTGGCATAATAGGAATGTCATTAGTTAATCTATGTGGCGATTAACTGGCTTTGGGAATTTGATGAGTTTGGTTATTTTGAGAACATGGACAATACAGGGGATCCCGGATGAGGATGATACCATCCAGGGAGTATCGTTTAAATTATGGCATTACATTCTGTAAATTATGAACTGCAATATTATGATTATTGGATTGGTGGTATTGGTATGCTCACCCCATGTGGGGACTGTCTCTGTTGGAGCAAGTGATACAGGTGTAGCAACAGCTTTGGAGTTGAGCTTGGGCTGTTGATTAGAGGTACTTCCAGAATCAAGGTACCAGAGCTGGTTGAATAAGTACACAGATCCAGAGTTGAGATCGAGTTGTGCTTGGGAGATGCTTCCAGGATTGAAGTACCAGTAACGGTATCTGGTAGAGTATTTTATACATTAGATGCACGCTCATTCATTGGGTGCTATCATGTGAATACGTCTTTACGTGTATATGGAATGTATAAATGAGCAATGGCTTTCTCTCTTCATTTATTTGGTTGCATGCAATTAATTAAGGAATTGCTAAATGAACTGAGAGAATGTTAGTGTATTGTTAGGGTGCATACTATGAAAGGGGTTTTGATTGGGGAAGTTGAACATTATGTGATTCTAATACAAGAAATTTTATAGATGGTATATGATGTTGCACTTGTATATGATTTCCTTCCCATGGTAATATGATTGTATGCACTAATGACATGGATTAATACACTAATAGTGGGTTAAGGGCAGGGGTCCTTACAATTACTCCTCATGACCCGAGGTGTCATTGAGATCTTGACAGATATCTGTGTACTTTGATTTAATT
This sequence comes from Haberlea rhodopensis, assembly GCA_907163345.1. Lineage (NCBI taxonomy): Eukaryota > Viridiplantae > Streptophyta > Magnoliopsida > Lamiales > Gesneriaceae > Haberlea > Haberlea rhodopensis. The sequence continues at coordinate 121,000 of CAJQUN010000518.1, read as the reverse complement.
ACTGATCACATGCTGGTCATAAACTTGTTATTTTGGGTATTTAGTGATGCTGTCAGAGGCCCTATGATTGTCGTTGGGGATTCACCACTGGTCTTGATGAACCCGGATGTCCTATGTGTTTTTCTGTATTTGATTCATGGAATCTCTGGCCAGAGTGAGTAGTGCTTGTGAAAAATGGGTTTTTCATATACGCACACAATGAATCATATAACGTGAAACAAATACATAGTTATTGAAATCATAAGGGTCTCGATCAACCAATGCCCTTGATTCAATCGGGACATATTGAGTGAAAGGAATGTACTGCACGCTAACTATGGCTGACAGGTTCTCGTACGTTGCTAGTCATTTGTAGGTCTTCGTGAAGCGCAGAAGCTAGGCACTACCCACGATCGGTAGGTTGTTGCTGAAATTGTATTTCGGCCATTTTCTATTAAATGAGTTTAATTGATAATGGGGCATTCAGGGTAAGCCCAAAGAAGTTGTTTGACTTCTAAAATCACAAAGGTTGTGATCCTACTGCTATGATACACTTGAGCCTCGCTGGGTCACAAACAACCGGCCGCCGATCTATCGATGAGAATTGAGACTTAAATGTTAAGTGCTCAAATTTAAGTGATTTAGAAGAGATGCATTTAATTTGTTGAAAGCTCCTCACTTTAGTGGAGTTTCGATATTTGAAAATGTTTCATTTATAGAAAGTTCTAAAACTAAGTTTGATATATTTACGTCTCATAATTATGTACATTGGTAATACATCAACTTATTTGACTTACTTCGATTATGAGTTTGTAGTTTTGTTTTGGCTTTTGGGCAAGTGAGAGATTGTTAACATAAGATACCCAACAAGCCAACGAGTCAATGGTTGGCCCGTTGGGCCCTAAGAGCCCTAGCCCAAATAAGTTATCCAAACTCCTATAAATATATGTTCATCTCTAGGGTTAATGTAATTATTCCATACAATTCACTCTATCTCATAGAAACGCCGACATCATACTAACACTTGTGCTAGGCTTGTAGATCTGGTCAGATTGATTGGACTCGAGGGTCACCACTATCAGATTCTCGTCGGTGAACGTTAATTCTTTTCGTGCTTTATATTGGATATTTGCACATGCTAATATATGAATCATGCGCGATCGATCCGTCCCTGGGTCTAGATCTGTTTATGTTTATTTTCCACTGCGTTTGAATCTGACGCCGGGGTACGAAAACCCAACAAACCCGACTAAGTGAAGAACTGCGGATCACCGGCCATGAAGAGCACACACACACAAAAAAAAAGAGATTATACTAAATCCTATTTTTTTTTGTAGGTAGCATAGAACCTAAATTAATGGTAAGTCCCATGAAATCACAATAATTCAAAAAATTACGAATATACTGATCAGAGATACATGCTTTTACTCTATGATGTGTGGCACAGAGAATCGAGAGCAATACCATGTTCGGTGCAGTAGCTTCAAGCCAAGCGCGGATCGAGAGAAGGGGGGGAAGAATGGAATCCCACATCACACTTAGGCAAGCAATTCTGCAATTTCTTTGATCGCATTCCCTCCGATTCATCTTTTCTTTGGCAACTGTCTCTTTTTTTCTGATGTTCTAATTGTTTGCCCTTCAAACCTATAGAGCTAAATTTACTCAGAATTGGGGTTCTTTATCCCTAATCATTTGTTACAGTAACGTAATGAGAAGGATTCACAGCAAGTGACTTTCTTGTAACCAAACATTAGATGGACACATATCGATAATCTCTTCCAATGCTTATTAGGGGCAAGTAAACACAGCCTTAAGATTTCTTCTCATTTATAACCATCATGTCCATATTCTTTTTTTTTTTTGGTTCATGCCTCAAGCAATCAGTGTTAAAACAACATCATTATATTTTTACCTCGATTTTCAAATAAAATCAAATATATGAATAAATATCTCAACCAGCTGGATATTTAAGGGTCATAAAATTAAATTTACATAGAAACTACAAATACACATTACAACCTACTCATTGACACAGATAAAAAAGAACCTATAATCAACAAATTTAAGATAATGCCAGGTTTTTTTTTACAAGAAAATCTTAAAGCCACAATGACACAGAAAAAGGAAGTTAAACACGATGCCAATATGGGATGAAGAGGCAGAAGGCTCAATAATCAGGAATTGATGAAAAGCGATAGCCTTGGGCACCTCTCCATGAGTAGTACGCTATTCGACTCTCATAAAATCCTGCAATCGTCAAGTAAGAGATAAAATATAAGCCGGAAGTCGTGAAATCAATCTAGGAGGTAAGGAAGAAGAATATATGAATCTAAATCTAGAAAAATGACGACTCTTAAGGAGTACTTGATACCCCATGGAAGTAAAGTTCATCAAAAGGTAGTTCAAACATCGATAGAGTGATGATCATGCACTGACTTAACCAACCTTTAGATGAAACATAGGTGAAAATGAGGATCTTGAGATACCTGGAAGGAAGGTAAGAAATCCGAGTGCTAAGAGGCCGTATGCTTGAGACGATTCCCCTTCCATGTGACTGGTGAAGATGAAGAGTGAGAGCAAAAGAAGCAGACATCCAAGGAGGAGCAGGAAAATCGCAAGGATGATGGACTTCCAAGGAATTTTGTTGAAGGTTTTCGGAGTGTAGTTGAATCTAGGATCATGTTGACTTTTGTTTCTATCATTGTAATAATCATCTTCATCAACAGCAAGACGATCATAGTTGACATTTCGTCTAGAAGCCATATTATCAACTAGATGTTTGTAAAATGCCACAGGATTGTGCAACACAGCTTCAGGGTAACACAAAAGAAGCAAAATTTTACCTTGTCATCAGCCATACAAACATAGCATCAAAAGGCATTGAATATATTAATGATATCCCTGGTAACAAGAAAAAGAAAGTATGTCCTGACATCAAATAAATTGATTCATGATCTAAGGTTTCTATATTGGTCCCAGAACATATCATTAGACAAAACAATCGAAGATCCATTTCCCTAGAAAAATGGAAAGAATAGACATTTAGATCTTGTTCAACTTGTGAATTTCACTTGCAAAGATTTGAGCCTACACTCAACACCCATGATTGAACTTTCCAGATCCTATTTTACCATGTATAATTCAGGAGTCGGTAAAAAAATAGTGCTTGAACATAATATTTTTTTCCATGAAGTGATGAACGGCTGTGTCCTCTCGAGTGCTAACAGAATAGAACTGTCCCGAGAGCCTTTCCCAGCTTATAGTTCTAAAAAAAGTTGAATAAGATGCTACTACCATCAGAAATTGATTCAAAAGACATATGCAACAAAAGAGAAATAAAACACATGGATGCAATGAAGCACGCACATATGTAACTCAATATCAATAGCCAGAAATAATTGGCTCTCTACTTTCATTCGCCAATTGATGTCAATAATATTGTCTAAATACAAAAAGAAAAAACTTGTTGTTTTATCGAGCCAAGAAAAAGAAAATTGAAAAACAAAACGAAGCACATATGTTAAACAAATTTAAAGCTAATATCATAGTGAAAGCGAGCAAATGAAACGGTAGGTTAATCGGAATATCACCAAAATTTGTTACACACACACACGACTCCACCTCCAAAATCCTGAATCATGTTGATTAAACAACAATTCGACACAAAATTCGTTAATTTTTAAAACTATAACGACTCATTTCCCGACCATTAGCCAGTGAGCTTCAGAACTAAAATCCAGAAGGTATCTCAGGCGCATCTAGATAACAATAGACATGAAAATTAAATTGTTCATGTAGAAAACTAACAACGTATTATGATAATAATACCGCCGCCGGCGCAAAGCTGGACGAGCAGAATGTCGATGTCTCACGCAAACAAAGTTGAACAACAAGGCAAGCGGCGTACTATAAGCCGAATCTTATAAGCACACTTTAGGGCCTTGAATTAGAACTATTAAGTGTCCCAAGACTCCCAACCCAATTAAATAATCTCTTTGAGACCATGGCCCATGAGCCAGCTATAGTTACAATTAATTTGATGTCGTCACGTGATGGTTTTAGAGGCAGTATCAAACGATACATATCCTTTAAATTTTTTTTCATTCATAATTTGTATTCATGTTATTTATGAATCTAGTTATCAATTATTATGGTCTCGTTCGGCGTCCGACTAGCGAGGTTAGACCCTACACCAACTTAGAAATTCATTGCGTTTTGATTTTAGAAGTTAGATTTTTATTTCTTTACATTCAAATTGGTGTCTTAATGACACATGACATGCCCGAGCAAAAATTTACTTGACACATATCTGCTACAACAATTGTTCTAACTAATAATAATCCATAAACAGTTACAAAATAAATAACCAAAATAATCACAAAAATTCCAACCATTATCATAATTCTTGATAATTTTCAATTATTTGCATATTGATTGTTTAATATTATAAAAAACCTGTTGTTGGAATTGAAGAGGGGGTGAATGAGGTTCTTTGGCTACTTTAGCGATTTAAATTGATTTTGCAAAAATTGATTTTGCGTTGCGGAAGACTGGATGTCAATCGAATCAAGACAATAAGAAGTAATAATATAAATGCGTAAAGTAAATAAAGCAATAAAGACACAAATATTTGGTATAGAAGTTCGGCGATGAATCGTGTGATATCCCCGAAACGATTAATTGCTATTTGGTGCATTAATTGTGTTTATATGATTAATTATGGTGGTAATTAATTATGTGTTGGAATTATTATGTGGAAATGCTTAGTCACGTGATAGGGTGACCCGGGATAGCATTTCAGGGTGCATGTTGGGTATGTTGGGTTATATGATTGGAAGCATGATTTATTTGCATTGGTTAGCAATTAATTAGAAATCATGTGTTTAATTGATATTTGGTGCATTGTGGATTAATGCTTTGGAAAATATCATGTTGGGGTGTTTTATACACCATGATTTGTGGATTGCATTTTTAATTAACCCAACTTTATACCCAATACCCCCCACCTTTACTAAATCATTTTTACTTTACCAAAATCAACTTCCAACAAACCCTTTCCCTTCAATTTTCGTTCTTGAGCTTTGGGGTGAAGAGAAACCTTTCAAAAATCTTGATTTGTGGAGATTGTTGGGTGATTTGAGGTCCCCAAGAGGTATGGATACCTCATGGTTAATTTTGTAAGGTTTTGTTTAAGTTTGGGTTGGTTTTGAAGGGTTTTAAAATGGGTTTATGTTGGGTTGTTGTGGGTTTGGTTATATGTTGAGTTTATACTTGTTTTGAAGTATATTTTGGTGGTTTAAGTTGTCATTTTTGTTGTTGTTTGATTGTATAAGTGTTGGGATGGATTTGATGAAATTTTGGTACAAAAATGGCAGAAAATCGCGCCTCTGTGCGAGGCGATCGATCGCCTGAAAAGAGGCGACCGATCGCCAAGAGACAGTAGGCTTTTTGCGGGTTAGGCGATCGATCGCCTAAAATGAGGCGACCGATCGCCGAGAGGCAGTAGCCAAATCAAAGGAATGGCGATCGATCGCCATGTTTGGGGCGACCGATCGCCGCAGTGAAAATTTTGAGGCGACCGATCGCCTGAGGGAAGCGATCGATCTCCGCCAGTGGATTTTTGGAAAATGGTTTCTTTTGTCAAATTTTTGGTATTTGGCTATTATTTGGCTTCTAATATGGGGTTGTGTGATTGTGTAGAACCATCCCAGGTAGCAACGCAACCAAGGAACTGAAGCCATATCAAATCCACTTTTGGAAAGGTACGTAGTGGACGTACGGGCACCCCAACGGTACATGTATCTTATATACTCATTGTTTATGCATTGTGGATGCGAGTATATATGTAGTATTGCATTGTGGATGCAAATACATGTTATGCATGATGTTTATAGATGCATATGATTATTGGTGTATATCCCATGAGTCGTGGTCATCCCTTGATGATTTTAATGCTTGCCGCTATTTGTTTGGTTCCGCTAAATGTGAAGCGAGGGGTGGGAGCGCCGCATGTCACATTTGAGCGTGGTTGTCATATAGGGCGAGGAAAGGGTATTTGCCGCTCAATGAGAGGCGAGGGGTGGGAGTCCCGCATGTCCATTGAAGCGAGGTTATCCTATGCCGCCTATATGTAAATAAGCGAGGGGCATTAAAATACATTGCGATGAACAGACTAGGGATTGGTGATCAGTATTTGGTATTGATGAGCTGGTATATGTCATGACATGTTTAGACCATTAAAATAATCTATTGATTATACTCATGAGTTATGGTACAGGGACAACCAAACGGGAAGCGTTTAAAATGCATGGGGAAAACAGAAAGTGTTTTATTATGATTATGCATTTACGCTTTATCTTCATATTGTGTAGAATATGAATGATTATTATTGCTCATGTTTGGGGGTTGTCCTTGTAGGTACACGTTTGGCATGATAGAAGGGCTAGACGGGTTGAGACAGTGAGCTTGAGGATGCTTTTGTGAATTGAAGGACAGGATTATTTTTGCCTAGTGTCTACTCTAGGAGTAGTGTAAAACTAGTTGATAACATTCATTTGATGGGGAATGTAATTAATCCATGTTTGGAAATCCTTATTTTTGGCATGTAATGCTTAAGCTCATAAACTCAACACGTTATTTCTCACTCTGATTATTTATTTAGCTCTATTATGCCTTGGTTCCGCATTTAAGGATTAGGGTCGTTACATTAGTGGTATCAGAGCAGTGGTTAGAGAACCCGGGAACGAGTGAAGGGTAGCCTTAGCATGATTGGCTAGGTGCTTACATTTGAAGCATGTTTATGCATGTGATGCATATTAATGTATATCCTGTTATACTAACGTGCTTATTCTCATTCCCGTTATCTAACGGCATAACATATATATTGCTTTGGAATTGTTGTTAACATTTGTGTTACAGCATGGCTGCTAATGAGGAGGTTGGAGATGTTGGTAGTGTGAACGCAAGCGTTGGACAAGTGAACCCTCTACCTCCACCGGCCGTAGGCATGGAACCCGTAGCTCAGTTATTACTACCGGGTGAGATCAGTCTGACGCAATTTCTGTCTTACCATCCGCCCCGGTTTGAGGGAACAGAGTCCGGAGAAGAGGCTGAAGAGTGGTTGGAAAGACTTGAACAGATCTTTGTATCGGCTCCTTGTGCTGTTACAGCTTGGCTGAGGCTGGCGGAGTTTCAGTTGGCAAAGAAACCTCTCATGTGGTGGAGGAGCACGGTGATGGAGCTAAGAGCACTGGGTGCTGTGATTGATTGGACACTCTTCAGGACTAGGTTTCTGAACCGATACTTCTCCGCAGCGGCGAGACAGACAAAGGAGGATGAATTTACAAGTTTGAAGCAGGGGAACATGACAGTGGCAGACTATGCCACACGGTACTCTTCGTTGCTGAGGTACGTTCCCCACATTGCCACCAGTGGGCACGCTAAGATGAGGAACTTTATGAAGGGGTTGCGACCGGAGCTCTATGACCGGGTTATCACCAATAACCCAACTTCTTTTGATGATGCTCTCACAAGAGCGGAGCTTGCCGAGCTTGGGGTGGGAGCTTATTCCAGTGCTATGCCACCACCAGTACCGCAACAGAGGCAGACTAGTAACAGCTTGAGGCCTCGGGGAGAGCCATTTAAACCCCGTGGTGCCTCTTCATCTTCGCGTTTTGGTGGAAAGAAGTACTTTGGTCAGAAACAGGACAACAAGAAAAATTGGTCGGCCAATCGAGGACCTGCACAAGGGGATAGGCCGGGAGAGCCGAGGTGCAACAATTGTGGAGGGCCACATTCTTCAAACAAGTGTCCTGCCTGTTATATCTGTGGCAAGATGGGCCACATCACTCGGTATTGCCCCACTCGGGGAGGACAGTCAGAGTTCCAGGGCAACCGGCCGAGATTTGATGAGAGAGCAGTGCATCAGAGGCAGCAGTTTGGGCCTCGACCATCGGGAGGTCAGACAGTAGGACCGCCCCAGGGACAGGTGTATGCACTGACCAGAGAACAGGCCCAGGCAGCCCCAGAGGAGGTGATCGCCGGTACGTGTCATTTATTTACGTACCCTGCTTTTATTTTGATCGATACAGGTGCCTCCCACTCTTTTGTATCGGTGGGTTTTGTGGAAAGACACCATATGCGCACGTCTTCTTTACCCACGCCTCTTTTGGTCTCGACACCCACTGGAAGAAATGTCGTTGCTGATCAGTTTATGGCAGATAGCCTCATTTATTTTGAGGGCAACGAATTGAGGTCAGACTTGATTGTGTTGTGCATGTCAGACTTCGACTGCATCTTGGGTATTGATGTTCTGAACAGATATCAGGCAGTGGTAGATTGCCGGCTGAGGACAGTAAAGTTCAGACCGGAGTTGGGCAGTCAGTGGACTTTCTATGGCAACGGTTCTCGTGCGAAGATTCCGTTGATTTCAGCGATCAAGATGACTCAGTTGTTGGAACGTGGCCACACGGGTTATCTCATCTATGCCGTGGACACGTCTGGGAAGAGTAAAGAATTGAGAGTTGAGGATGTGCCAGTAGTGGCAGAGTTTGCTGATATATTCCCAGAAGAGATCCCAGGATTCCCACCGGCTAGGGAAGTTGAGTTTGGGATCGAGCTGTTGCCAGGGACATCCGCTATCTCTCGTGCACCTTATAGGATGGTACCGACAGAATTGAGAGAGTTGAAAGAATAGTTGCAGGATCTCCTGGACAAGGGATATATACGCCCGAGCGTGTCGCCATGGGGCGCACCAGTTCTCTTTGTGAAGAAGAAGGACGGCTCGATGCGGTTGTGCATCGATTACCGGCAACTGAATAAGGCTACAGTGAAGAACAAGTATCCTCTTCCAAGGATCGACGATCTGTTTGATCAGTTGCAAGGTACCAGGGTGTATAGCAAGATTGATTTGAGATCCGGGTATCATCAGATTCGAGTCAGAGATGATGATGTGCAGAAGACAGCATTCCGGACCCGATATGGACATTATGAGTTCCTAGTGATGCCGTTCGGCGTGACGAATGCTCCGGCAGTCTTTATGAGTCTGATGAACAGAGTGTTTCAGCCGTATCTTGATCAGTTTGTCATCGTGTTTATTGACGACATTCTCATCTACTCCCGGAGTGAGGAAGAGCATGTGAAACACCTGAGGACAGTGCTTCAGATTCTCAGAGAGCATCAGTTGTATGCTAAGCTCAGTAAGTGTGAATTTTGGCTGAGCAGTGTAGTGTTTCTGGGGCATGTAATATCGAGCAGCGGGATATCTGTAGATCCCAAGAAGATTGAGGCTGTGATGGAGTGGGCTGCCCCCACTTCTGTGCCTGAGATCCGGAGTTTTCTTGGCTTGGCCGGATATTATCGACGCTTTGTCGATGGCTTTTCAAAGATTGCCAAGCCGCTGACACAGTTGACTCAGAAAGGAGTACCTTTCTTTTGGTCAGAAGCTTGTGAGGAAAGCTTCCAGGAGTTAAAGCACCGGTTGACGACAGCGCCAGTGTTAGTGATCCCTACGGAGAACTCCAGATTTGTTCTGTATACTGACGCATCACTTCAGGGCCTTGGGTGTGTTCTGATGCAAGATAAGCATGTGGTAGCTTATGCATCGAGGCAGTTGAAGCCGCATGAGACCAGATATCCAGTTCATGACTTGGAATTGGCGGCTATCATCTTCGCCCTGAAGATTTGGAGGCATTATTTGTATGGTACTTCATCCATATACACGGATCACAAGAGCCTCAAGTTTTTATTCACTCAGGCAGAGCTGAACATGAGGCAGAGGAGGTGGATGGACCTACTCAAGGACTATGATTGCGAGATAGAGTACCATCCCGGGAAAACTAATTTGACAGCAGACGCTTTGAGCCGGAAAGTGAGGAGTTCTGCTGAGGACGTCATCCATTTGTCGGCTATGATGACCTCCTATTGCCATCTGGGCTATGACTTTGACATTGATGCATCACCTGTGTATGTATCGACCTTGTTAGCTGAGCCAGATATCTATGAGAACATCAGGAGAGCTCAGAGGTCAGATGATGAGGTTCAGAGGTGGTTATCTTTAGTACATCTTCGTCAGCCAACGAAATTCAGAGTGGCCGATGACGGGTCTTTGAGATTGGGTGACCGTTGGGTGGTTCCGAGTACGCCGGAGTTGCGTAAAGGAATCTTGGAGCGAGCTCATAGTAGCAGACTTAGCATCCACCCAGGCGGGAAAAAGATGTATAAAGATCTGCGTGGCCAGTTTTGGTGGAAAAGGATGAAGAGTGATGTCGTCGCTTTTGTGAAGAGGTGTTTGATCTGCCAGCAAGTTAAGGCAGAGAGACAGAGACCTGGCGGCGAGTTGAGAAGCTTGGAGATACCGAAGTGGAAGTGGGAGCACATTTCCATGGACTTCGTGACTCATTTGCCGAGGAGTGCTTCAGGCTTCGATGCTATTTGGGTGATTGTGGACCGATTGACCAAGGTAGCTCATTTCATCCCCTATAGCATGACTTTCACCTTTTTGAGGATGGCGCAGTTGTATATTAGAGATGTGGTGAGATTGCATGGGATCCCCGTTTCCATAGTGTCAGATCGAGATCCGCGATTCACATCTCATTTCTGGGAAGGTCTTCAGTCAGCCTTGGGAACTGAAGTCAGATTTAGCACTGCTTATCATCCTCAGACGGATGGCCAGACCGAGCGCACTATTCAGACGCTCGAGGACATGTTGAGAGCTTGTGTTTTGGAGTTCGATGCCTCTTGGCAGGATTCAGTGCCTTTGGTAGAGTTTTCTTATAACAATAGCTACCAGGCGAGTATTCAGATGGCTTCGTTTGAAGCTCTTTATGGCAGACGGTGTAGATCACCCTTGTGTTGGGATGATTTGGACCGCAGATCGGTCGGAGGACCGGAGTTGATTCGGGAGATGGAAGAAAAGATAAAGACGATAAGGCAGAAAATGAAAGCGGCCCAGGACAGACAAGCAGCTTATGCAAATAAACGGCGGAGACCGTTGGAATTTCAGTTGGGAGATAAGGTCTTCTTGAAGATCTCGCCTTTCAGAGGCGTTGTGCGATTTGGGATGCGCGGGAAACTGTCTCCGAGGTATGTTGGACCGTACGAGATTTTGCAGCGCATTGGCACCTTAGCTTACCGACTGGCTTTGCCGCCTTCTTTATCTAGCATACATGATGTGTTTCATGTATCGATGCTGCGGAAGTATGAGCCGGATCCGTCTCATGTGTTACAGCCTTCCGAAGTTCAGCCCAACAGTCAAATAATTTGAAAACTCACATAGATCGCCTGAGGCGATCTCCAACAAAAATCAGGGATGTGCCAATGCCTGGGGAGTTCAGAGTCTGCATCCTCACCTAGCAATCGCCTGGGTCGATGTGTGCGGCGATGCTCTCGCCTGGGGCAATCTACCTGAAAATTTTCTATCTTCTTTTCAACAATTCAATGCTTTATCATTCTTCTATTCGACTGATTTGATCTAAAATCACAGGTTTGTAATCATCAAAACAAAAATTGATATTTTGATAAGTTTATTTAATTTTGAGAAACGAGAATTAGAGTTTAAAGGCCCAATAATCTCCATATTTTTGATGATCACAAAACCTAATAAACTTGATAAAAAAATTAAACTTTAACTGTGATATCCCCGAAATAATTAATTACAATTTGGGCATTAATTATGTTTACGTGATTAATTATGGTGATAATTGAATTATGTGTTGGAATTGATTATCTTGTTGAAATGCTTAGTCACATAGTAGGCGTGACCTGGTAGTGCATTTCGGGATGCATGTTGTGCATGTTGGGAAATTGGGTATTAACATAGTTTATTCATGTTGGTTGTTAGTTATTTGGAAAGCATGGATTTAATTGAGGTTGTGGTACATTTTTGTAAAATGCTTTTAAAATACCATGTTGGGGTATTTTATACATCATGTTAATTAATGGGGTACCACTTTTAATCTTTAACCCACTTATACCCTTTCCCCCTTTTTACTCTCATTCATTACCCACAACTCCCAACCCTTACCCAAAATCCCCAATTTTCGTCTAAGCCAAGGAGGAGGAGGAGAAATCCTTGCAAACTCTCCATTTGTTGGAATCTTGATAGGATTTGAAGTTCAATAGAGGTATAAACCCCTCCTTGTTAATTTCTTGAAGATTGGTTTTGAAATGGGTTGGTATTTTGGGGTTTATATGGGTTTGTTTTTGGGTATGTGTTGTATGTGGTTGGGTTATGATTTTTGAGGTGTTTTATGTGGGTTTTATGGAGTTATTATGGTATTTGAGTTGTTGGAATGTTTGGGTTTGAAGTATGTGTAGTGGAACTTGGTTTGTGCTCAAAAATGGAGGAAAATCGCGCACACAGCAGGTGGCGATCGATCGCTACAAATGGAGCGATCGATCGCCGAAGAGCCGTTGCGAAGTCTGTTGCGGGCAATCGATCGCTGGAAATATCACGATCGATCGCCGTGAGGCAGAGAGTTATGGCTATCGATCGCCATGTCAAGGCGATCGATCGCCATGTCAAGGCTATCGATCGGTAAGGCTCTCGATCGATCACCTCAACACAGCGATCGATCGCCAGCAGCTGAATAGTGGGAAATGTAATTTTTTGTCGGATTTTTGGTATTTGGCTGTTATTGACTTCTAATATTGGGTTGTGTGATTGTGTAGAACCATCCCAGGTGGCGAAGCAACCAAGGAAGTGAAGTCAAATCAAATCCCACTTTTGGAAAGGTACGTAGAAGACGTACGGGCACCAACGGTACATGTATCTATTATACTCATTGATTATGCATTGTGGATGCGAGTATATATGGAATTGTGCATTGTGGATGCAAATACATGTTGAATTATGCATGATGATTGTATATGCATATGATGATTGTTGATGCACATCTCATGAGTCATGGTTATATATAGTGATGATTTTAATGCTTTGCCGCTGTCACTTGAAACGATGATAGAATACTTGCCGCTGTCATATTGTAGCGAGGAAAGAATATTTGCCGCCAAATGTTGAAGCGAGGGTATTGCCGCATGTCGCATTTGCGCGAGGTTATTCAATGCCGCTAATATGTCGAAGCGAGGGGTATTAGTGTCGTTGTCCTGACAAGCGATGTGCATTAAAATACACTATTATAACAGACTAGGGATTGGTGATTGGTGAATATAAAATGGTGTTATGTCATGACATGTGTAGAACCATTAAATAATCTATTGATTATACTCATGAGTTATGGTACAGGGACAACCAAAAAGGTGGCGTTTAAATGCATGGGAAAAACAGAAAGTGTTTTATTACGGTTTATGCATTTACGCCTTATATTCATATTGTGTTGAATATGGATTATTATATGCTCATGTTTTGGGAGTTGTCCTTGTAGGTACATTTTGGCATGATAAAGGGGCTAGACCGGGTTGAGGCGGTGAGCTTGTGACTAACGCTCTTGATAAGGAATGACAGGATTATTTTGTATAGTATCTACTCTAGAAGTAGTATAAAGCTACAGTGAATAACATTCATTTGTTAGAGAATGTAATTAATCCATTGATAGTCCTTAACTTGGCATGTAATTCTTAAGGCTCAAAGTCTCAACACGAACTTTTATACTCTGATAATGCATTTTAGCTCTAATTATGCCTTTAATCCGCACTTAAGGAACTAGGGTCCTTACATTAGTGGTATCAGAGCAGTGGTTAGAGAACCCATGAACGAGTAAATGACAGCCTTAGAATGATTGGCTAGGTGCTTACATTTGGGCATGTTTATGCATGTGGTGCATATTGGTGTATAAATTGTTATACTAACATGCTTATTATCATTCATGTTATCTAACGGCATAACATATGTATTGTTTTGGAATTGTTGTTAACCCTTGTGTTACAGCATGGCGGCTATGAATTTGGGGAACCTCAATGAAGAGGTAGGAGATGTTGGAAGTGTTAATGCAAGCATAGGCCATACAAATCCTTTACCACCACCAGCTGTGGGAGTAGAACCGGTAGCTCAGCTGTTATTGCCAGGGGAGCTCAGTCTGACTCAGTTTCTGACTTTCACCCTCCCCGGTTTGAGGGGACAGATAGGGGAAGAGGCTGAGGAGTGGTTTGAGAGACTGTAATAGATATTTGTGTCCGCTCTTTGTGCAAGGACGGCATGACTAAGGTTGGCGGAGTTCCAACTAGCAAAGAAACCTTCCATGTGGTGGAAGACCAAGGTGATGGAATTGAGGGCCCATGGTATGTTGATTGATTGGACTCTCTTCAGAACCCGGTTTCTGAAACGGTATTTTTCTGCGGCTATGAGACAGATAAAGGAAGATGAGTTCACAAACTTGAAGCAAGGAGGCATGACAGTATCAGACTATGCTATGCACTATTCTTCATTGCCGAGGTATGTCCCTCATATTTCCACAAACGGACATGCAAAGATGAAGCACTTCTTGAAGGGGTTACGGCCGGAGTTGTTTGACCCGGTTATGATAGTGTTGAATATTACGCGTTTTTATGCTATGTTATGTATATGTTTTCGTGTTGATTCTTGGATTATTTTACGGTTTATGGTATATATTTCTCTATTTCAGGAATTAATGTTGAAATGTAGGGAAAGGTGAAGAAATCAAGCTAAAATGATGAAAGAATGAATAAAGTTGAAGAAAATAGGAAAAAACCAGAATCCAAGACACATGTTGCTTCTTTCTCCTCAAATTACTATATGTTCGAGCCAAGTTTTGGAAATGTGGTCCATATAAAAGTTGTGGAACTTTCTCGTATCTTCGCGTGGACAGCTGATTCATCAAATTTGTAGTTTGTATGAGAAAGTTACGGCCAAAATACGAAACTCGCCAGAAGCTGAAAAAGGCGAAGAAAACATTCTGGTCTTGCCGATCGATCGAGCAAGGCTGAAAAAGCCACGAAATTCTTACTGTGAAGCTCGATCGATTGGCTGCTTTGTCCCGATCGATCGGCGGAAGGAATTTTTAGTAAAATAACTTCCTTATAGAGTTTGTGTCCAACAAGGAAGTCCTTGATTCCCTTCTCCTATATATTATACACGAAAATTACAACCCAAATCAGACTTTTTAACCTAGGAATAGCCTCCACACCTCCATACTCCATATCACCTTCATCCATCTTCACCTATTCAACCTAGGAATTGGAACAACCCAACAAGGCAATTAAAGAGACGATCGAGAAGGAAGCAAGAGAAGGAGTGAGGATCTACAACCGGAGTCGACGCTGGGAGTTTATTCTTACTTTTAAACTTTAGTTTTGTTTTGATTTTACCATGCTTGAATTGTTGCAAGACATGTTTGAGTATTGGTATTTATTTATGAGTATGAACTAAGTTTATTTATCGAGGCTAGGCGAATCCTTTGTTATGAACCTTTGATTTGATGATTGAATTCTTATAGTTCTTTGCGTATGTTTTAGGTTCTTCATGCTTTTAGAGGATTGATCACCTTTGAATGATGTTAGTATCATAATTGAGATCGAGAGATGATTTTATGATACTGAATTAATAACTCATACCATGGATTTCAGACCGAGATCGAGAGATGACGTCAAATACATGCGTGATAGCCATAGATATTTAGTAATTGAAAGCTAGGAGGTTTCATGGATCTTATGCAACATTGAATTGTTAAATAAGTGAACGAGAGTTACTTATTGCAATTCGGTGTTAGGTTTAATATAACTCGAGAGAGTGTATTAGATATATTGGGAGAACTCGCCACCTTAGAAATATTTGAATATTCAATCGAGAATTGTAGGGAATTGCATTGGTGAGCCAAAGTCTCGATAATCTTCTCTAGTGGATTTTTCTCGTTTACTTTTATTGACTTGGTTGGATTAGTAGTTTATATTAATTAATTAGTTGTTAATTATAAAATTAATTATCGTAGGTTAAATATAGTTAAAAGACATCTTATTTGGTACTTGTTTGTTAGCCCATGTGGGTTTGACAATCCGTATCTTCCTATCTATACTAAAACTTGACACCGTGCACTTGCGGTCTAAAATCGCTAGATTTGAATTAATTGTTTAAAATAAAAGCGATCAAGTTTTTGGCGCCGTTGCCGGGGACTAACTTTTGTAATATCATACTAGGTTCTTTGACTGTAATTTAACCATTTTGGTTTATTTATTTCAAAAAAAAAAAAAATTATATATATTTATTTGGTTTTTGTTTTGTTTGTCTTGTGAGGTACTTGGAGATGCTATATCAACAAGCCTTCACAAGCTTTGCCCAACAACGTTCCGAACCGTTTTACGCTGTTTGGGAGAGATTCAATGAATTGGCCAACACATTCCGGTATCACAACTTTTCGAACTATACTATCTTGCAATATTTCTTCAACGGGTTGGATGCACAGACACGAGAATGGGTATTGAGCGGAGCACTGGTGACTGGGAGTCCCCTGGTTGATAGAGATGAGAACAGTGTGGTGCACCTGTTCAATGATATGGCGTACTTCGATCATCACTAGCATTGTGATCCTTCACTACAAGGTTGGAGTCACCAATACCCACCGGTGCTTCACTACCCTATTGATACACCACAACCATTTGAACATCACGAAGAGAGGAGAGATAGTTGCAGATGTCACAACTCAGTTAGAGGATACCTTAGTAAGATTATTGGCATCAACCGAGAACAGTTTGGAGTGCCAAACCAACTCTTGCGTCACCTGGAGCAGCAAATGGCGGTCCTCATGAAAACAATTTCAACTAGTTGCCAAGAGGAAGAGATGAGGGCTACAAATCAAGAGGCGACAAATCGAGTTTGGTTATATGATGACGATCACTCAACCAACCAAGTTTGGGGGAATGATTCTACTAGTGTGGAAGAGCCGAGGGAACTTAAGCCTCTTCAAGAGATTGAGCTTACTTCAGAGAGAGTTCCCATGTGAAGATGAGTCGAATGTGATGTTGGAGAAGGAAGAAACTTTCGAAGATTCCGATTTGAGCCCATCGATGGAGACATGTTCTATGCCATATGTGGATCCATATTTTCCGTCGATGCCAACTTCGCTGCACTACATCCTCCATATGAAACCAAATTGAGAATCATTCTCCCATGCCTACCAATTCAAGAATGTTGTTGGAGCGACGAGCTTACACTGCTACAATCTTGCCAATCTTGAGGGAATATTGAATGAAGACCCATTAGTGGTATCATACGATACTTACTATGGGCGGCAACCGCTCTTTGATGGTTGCTTCTGATGGTCAAGCCGAAGACCAAAAATCAGCGCTTCTTGGGAGGCAACCCAAGCGTATCCTTTTGTTATTTAGTTTTGTTTTGTTTTATTTTTCAGTTTTCATTTTAGTTTTGTTTATCTCTCAAGTCGAATATTTTACCATATGCATTCTTCTCTTGCTAGGTACTTGGTTGGAGCGATGAACCCCTACAACATTGGAGCTTCCAAAAGCAAATCTTCTTCAACCCTCACGCAAGCGTGTTGATCAGGGGAGTTCACGTTTTCCCTTTTGATTCTTTTAAACATTGAGGGCAATGTTTGATTTAAGTTTGGGGGAGTGGCCTGCATGTTTTTCTTGTTTTATCCACATGTTGTGTGCTTAATCGACACTTGAATCGTCTGATTATTGTGGGCTAAAAAAAAAAATTATGAGTTCAAACTTGAGAAAAAGAATGAATTATAGTAGTGACTATTAAATGAGGATTTTGATCTCCCTATGCATATGAGCTTGAATTTTGATGATTATTGGACTTGTACATGAATATTCTAATTTGAGTTAGCATGTCAAGAATGAGGAATATATTGAGCACAATGAGTCATGATCTTGTGGATTGCATGTTTTGAATAGTGATAATTGTTGTGAACTTGATGATTTGTCTTGAGCATCTTAGAGTTATCCTAGAACTTATTTGATGATGACACTTTGAGGCAAAATTTTATAGTTACAAACTTGACTTGGAAATGATCTAGGCGATCTTTGAAATGTTTGAGCCTTTCAAGCTTACCATGATTTATATCAATCCCTAGTGTCCCATTTGAGCTTTATTGAAAAAAGAATGGTATATGCATTGCATATAATTAGAGCCCATTCGACATTCTTGGCAAACTCATTATACTTACCCTTATTTGAGCCTAAATGAAAAAAGTTATCCTTACCCTAAGGGAGTATAATGAATATCATTCGATACACTTGAATTGTTATATCTTGATGAGCTTATTGAAAGAAAAAAAATTGATAAATGAGAAAAGAAAAAGATAGACAAAAAGCCTTGAGAAAAAGATTGACTAAATAAGACCCAAAGTGGCCAAAGCTATAAAAGAAAAAGAAGAGAAGCTCGATGTGTGCGAAACATTTGAATTGTAAATGATTATACTCTCTTCTTTGCGCTTATCCTATCTTTTCTTTGAAGCCAACACCAAAGGCCTTACATTACAAGCTTAAAAAGTCCTTTTGATCCAAGTCTAAGGAGTAACTATCAATAGTGGAGAAGTTGTTTGAAAATAGGCTTCTGGAGTGCTTGATTCGACTTTGAGTTGATTAACATGATTTGATCTTGAATATGTGCATGAAACTTAAGATTGACTATAGCACACACACACGTTCCGATTTTGAGATGTGTTACTTGATTTAGGAGAAAACATGTCTTGTCAACTTTTGTATATGTGCATGAGATTTCTGAGAATAAAATAAGTCATGGAATAATTGTTTCAAGTATCAAGAATGAACTCTACATTGTGATTTTAATGCTTAATCGAGGACGATTAAGTGATAAGTTTGGGGGAGTTGATAGGGTTGAATATTACGCGTTCTTATGCTATGTTATGTATATGTTTTCGTGTTGATTCTTGGATTATTTTACGGTTTATGGTATATATTTCTCTATTTCAGGAATCAATGTTGAAATGTGGGGAAAGGTGAAGAAATCAAGCTAAAATGATGAAAGAATGAATAAAGTTGAAGAAAATAGGAAAAAACCAGAATCCAAGACACATGTTGCTCCTTTCTCCTCAAATTACTATATGTTCGAGCCAAGTTTTGGAAATGTGGTCCATATAAAAGTTGTAGAAATTTCTCTTATCTTCGCGTGGACATCTGATTCATCAAATTTGGAGTTTGTATGAGAAAGTTACGGCCAAAATACGAAACTCGCCAGAAGCTGAAAAAGGCGAAGAAAACATTCTGGTCTTGCCGATCGATCGAGCAAGGCTGAAAAAGCCACGAAATTCTTACTGTGAATCTCGATCGATTGGCCGCTTTGTCCCGATCGATCGGCGGAAGGAATTTTCAGTAAAATAACTTCCTTATAGAGTTTGTGTCCAACAAGGAAGTCATTGATTCCCTTCTCCTATATATTATACACGAAAATTACAACCCAAATCAGACTTTTTAACCTAGGAATAGCATCCACACCTCCATACTCCATATCACCTTCATCCATCGTCACCTATTCAACCTAGGAATTGGAACAACCCAACAAGGCGATTAAAGAGACGATCGAGAAGGAAGCAAGAGAAGGAGTGGGGATCTACAACCGGAGTCGACGTTGTGAGTTTATTCTTACTTTTAAACTTTAGTTTTGTTTTGTTTTGATTTTATCATGCTTGAATTGTTGCAAGACATGTTTGAGTATTGGTATTTATTTATGAGTATGAACTAAGCTTACTTATCGAGGCTAGGCGAATCCTTTGTTATGAACCTTTGATTTGATGATTTAATGATTGAATTCTTATAGTTCTTTGCGTATGTTTTAGGTTCTTCATGATTTTAGAGGATTGATCACCTTTGAATGATGTTAGTATCGTAATTGAGATCGAGAGATGATTTTATGATACTGAATTAATAACTCATACCATGGATTTCAGACCGAGATCGAAAGATGACGTCAAATACATGCGTGATAGCCATAGATATCTAGTAATTGAAAGCTAGGAGTTTTCATGGATCTTATGCAACATTGAATTGTTAAATAAGTGAACGAGAGTTACTTACTGCAATTTGGTGTTAGGTTTAATATAACTCGAGAGAGTGTATTAGATAAATATGGGGAACTCGTCACCTTAGAAATATTTGAATATTCAATCGAGAATTGTAGGGAATTGCATTGGTGAGCCAAAGTCTTGATAATCTTCTATAGTGGATTTTTCTCGTTTACTTTTATTGACTTGGTTGGATTAGTAGTTTATATTAATTAATTAGTTGTTAATTATAAATTAATTATAGTATGTTAAATATAGTTAAAAGACATCTTATTTGGTACTTGCTTGTTAGTCCCTGTGGGTTCGACAATCCGTATCTTCCTATCTATACTAAAACTTGACACCGTGCACTTGAGCGATCATGTTATCACCAACAACCCCACTTCTTTCGATGATGCTCTTACTAGAGCAGAACTTGCGGAGATCGGAGTTGGGGCCTATCCTAATGCTGTACCCCCACATGTGCCACCACAGAGGCAAGTTACTGATAGCTTGAGGCCACGAGTGGAGTCATTTAAGCCTCATGGTGCCTCTTCATCCTCTCGGTTCAGCGGGAAGAAACCTTTTAACTGGAAGCAGGAGAACAGGAAGAGCAACCTATTGGCCAATCGGGGGCCTATGCAAGTGAATAGATCGGGGGAAACGAGGTGTGACAATTGTGGAGGGCCACACTCTTCGATCAACTGCCCTGCTTGTTACAGTTGTGGTAAGATGGGACATATCTCTCGGTATTGCCCCACTCGGGGAGGACAGTCAGATTTCCACGGGAATAGGCCGAGATTTGAGGACAGGACAGGACAGTGCATCAGAGGCAGCAGATTATGCCTCGACCATCAGGAGGGCAGACAGTGAGACCGTCCCAGGGGCAGGTGTATGCACTGACTAGAGAGCAGGCCCAGGCAGCCCCGGAGGAGGTGATCGCCGGTACGTGCCATTTATTTACGTACCCTGCTTTTATTTTGATAGATACATGTGCCTCCCACTCTTTTGTATCTATTGACTTTGTGGAGAGACACCATATGCGCACGTCTTCATTACCCATGCTTCTTATGGTCTCGAAACCCACGGGAAGAAACGTTGTTGCCGATCAGTTTCTTGCGGATTGCCTCATTTATTTTGAGGGCAATGAGTTGAAGGCAGATTTGATTGTGCTGGGCATGTCAGACTTCGATTGCATCGTGGGCATCGACATTCTGAACAGATATCAGGCAGTGGTAGATTGTAGGCAGAGGACAGTACGGTTCAGATCTGATTTGGGGATTTAGTGGACTTTCTATGGCAACGGTTCTCGTGCGAAGATTCCGTTGATTTCGGCGGTCAAAATGTCCCAATTATTGGAACGTGGACACACGGGCTATCTTATCTATGCCATGGACACGACGAGAAAGAGTAAAGAATTAAGAGTTGAGGATGTACCAGTGGTACCAGAGTTTGCTGATGTGTTCCCGGAGGAGATTCCAGGATTCCCACCGGCTAGAGAAGTCGAGTTTGGGATTGAGTTATTACCGGAGACATCCGCTATCTCTCGTGCCCCTTACAGGATGGCACCGGCAGAGTTAAGGGAGTTGAAGGAGCAACTACAGGAACTCCTTGACAAGGGATATATACGCCCTAGCGTATCGCCTTGGGGTGCACCGGTTCTCTTTGTGAAAAAGAAGGATGGTTCGATGCGTTTGTGCATCAATTACCGGCAACTGAATAAGGCCACGGTAAAGAATAAGTATCCTCTCCCAAGGATTGGTGATTTATTTGATCAGTTGCAGGGTACTAAGATTTATAGCAAGATTGACTCGAGGTCAGGTTACCACCAGATTCGGGTCAGAGAGGAGGATGTTCAGAAGACAGTGTTCCGGACTCGGTATGGGCACTACGAGTTCCTAGTTATGCTGTTCGGTGTGATGAATGCCCCGGCTTTTTTTATGAGCTTGATGAACCGGGTGTTCCAACCCTATCTGGATCAGTTCGTCATTGTGTTTATTGACGACATACTCATCTATTCCAGAGTGAGGAAGAGCACGTGAAACACTTGAGGACAGTACTCTAGATTCTCAGAGATCACCAGTTATATGCCAAGCTCAACAAGTGTGAGTTTTGGTTAAGCAGTGTGGTGTTCTTGGTACATGTTATATCTAGCAGCGGGATATCGGTGGATCCCAGAAAGATAGAAGCTGTGATGGAGTGGGATGCACCCACTTCTGTGCCCGAGATACGGAGCTTCCTTGGTTTGGCCGGATATTATCGACGCTTCGTCGAGGGATTTTCAAAGATCGCCAAGCCGTTGACTCAGTTGACCCAAAATTGAGTACCATTATTTTGGTCTGAGGCTTGTGAGGAAAGCTTCCAAGAGTTGAAATACCGATTGACGACGGCGCCTGTATTGGTGATTCCTACGGAGAACACTAGGTTTGTTCTTTATACTGATGCATCGCTTCAGGGTCTTGGATGTGTATTGATGCAAGATAAGCATGTGGTAGCTTATGCATAGAGGTAGTTGAAGCCGCATGAGACTAGATATCCAGTCCATGACTTAGAGTTGGCGGCTATCATTTTTGCCCTGAAGATCTGGAGGCATTACTTGTATGGTACGTCGTTTACCATTTATACGGATCACAAGAGCGTGAAGTTCTTGTTTACTCATGCGGAATTGAATAAGAGGCAGAGGAGATGGATGGACTTACTCAAGGACTATGATTGTGAAATTGAGTACCATCCTGGGAAAGCTAACTTGACAGCAGACGCTTTGAGCCGGAAAGTGAGGAGTACTGCTGAGGATGTCATACATTTGTCAGCCATGATGACTTCCTATTGCCATCTGGACTATGACTTCGACATAGATACATCACAAGTGTATGTATCGACCTTAGTAGCTGAGCCAGATATCTATGAGAATATCAGGAGAGCTCAGAAGGCAGATGATGAGATTCAGAGATGGTTATCATTAGTACATCTTGGTCAGCCGTCGAAGTTCAGAGTAGCTGAGGACGGATCCTTGAGACTAGGTAGCCGTTGGGTGGTTCCGAGTACGCCGGAGTTGCGTAGAGGGATCTTGGAGCAAGCTCATAGTAGCAGGCTTAGTATCCACCCAGGCGGGAAGAAGATGTATAAGGATCTGTGTGATCAGTTTTGGTGGAAGAGAATGAAGTGTGATGTTATCACTTTCGTTAAGAGATGCTTGATCTGCCAGTAGGTTAAGGCAGAGAGGCATAGACCTGGTGGTGAGTTGAAAGTTTAGAGGTACCAAAGTGGAAGTGGGAACACATTTCCATGGACTTTGTGACCCACTTGCCGAGGAGTGCCTCGGGTTTTGATGCCATTTGGGTGATTGTGGATAGATTGACCAAAGTAGCTCATTTCATTCCCTATGGTATGACCTTCACCTATCTGAGGATGGCTCAGTTATATGTTAGAGATGTGGTGAGATTGCACGGGATCCCTATTTCCATAGTGTCGGGTCGAGATCCGCGATTCACATCTCATTTTTGGGAGGGTCTTCAGTCAGCTTTGGGAACTGAAGTTAGATTGAGCACTGCATATCATCCTCAAACGGATGGTCCGACCGAGCGTACTATTCAAACGCTCGAGGACATGTTGAGGGCATGCGTATTGGAGTTCGATATTTCATGGCAGGATTCAGTGGCCTTGGTAGAGTTCTCATATAATAATAGCTACCAGGCAAACATTCAGATGGCTCCTTTTGAGGCCCTTTATGGCAGACGGTGTAGATCACCCTTGTGTTGGGATGACTTGGATCGTAAATCGGTCGGAGGACCGGAACAGATTCGGGAAATGGAAGAAAAGATAAAGGTGATAAGGCAGAAAATGAAAGCAGCCCAGGACAGACAGGCAGCTTATGCAAATAAACGGCGGAGACCGTTGGAGTTTCAGTTGGGAGGTAAGGTCTTCTTGAAGATCTCACCTTTCATAGGTGTGGTGCGATTTGGGATGCGCGGGAAACTGTCTCCGAGGTATGTTGGGCCGTACGAGATCTTTCAGCGCATTGGCACCTTAGCTTACCGGCTGGCCTTGCCACCTTCTTTGTCTGGTATACACAGTGTGTTCCATGTGTCTATGTTGCGGAAGTATGAGCCAGATCCGTCGCATGTATTGCAGCCTTCCGAGGTTCAGTTAGAATCCAATGTGTCTTACGTGGAACGACCTGTTAGAATTCTGGATCGAGCAGACCGCAGACTTCGGAACAGTGATACCTATGATCAAGGTTCAGTGGGATCGCAGGGGTGTCGAGGAGGCTACGTGGGATACGGAGCGGCATATGGTGCAGCACTACCCGAAACTATTTTCTGGTATGTGATTTATGTTTAGTTTCAATTGGGTAAGTGCATGCGATTTCGAGGACGAAATCTTTTAAGTAGGGGAGTATTGTGATATCCCCGAAATAATTAATTGCAATTTGGGCATTAATTATGTTTACGTGATTAATTATGGTGATAATTGAATTATGTGTTGGAATTGATTATCTTGTTGAAATGCTTAGTCACATAGTAGGCGTGACCCGGTAGTGCATTTCGGGATGCATGTTGTGCATATTGGGAAATTGGGTATTAACATGGTTTATTCATGTTGGTTGTTAGTTATTTGGAAATCATGGATTTAATTGAGGTTATGGTGCATTTTTGTAAAATGCTTTTAAAATACCATGTTGGGGTATACATCATGCTAATTAATGGGGTACCACTTTTAATCTTTAACCCACTTATACCCTTTCCCCCTTTTTACTCTCATTCATTACCCACAACTCCCAACCCTAATCCAAAATCCCCAATTTTCATCCAAGCCAAGGAGGAGGAGGATAAATCCTTGCAAACTCTCCATTTGTTGGAATCTTGATAGGATTTGAAGTACAATAGAGGTATAAACCCCTCCTTGTTAATTTCTTGAAGATTGGTTTTGAAATGGGTTGGTTTTTTGGGGTTTATATGGGTTTGTTTGTGGGTATGTGTTGTAAGTGGTTGGGTTATGATTTTTGAGGTGTTTTATGTGGGTTTTATGGAGTTATTATGGTATTTGAGTTGTTGGAATGTTTGGGTTTGAAGTGTGTGTAGTGGAACTTGGTTTGTGCTCAAAAATGGAGGAAAATCGCGCACACAGCAGGTGGCGATCGATCGCTACAGAGCCGTGGCGAAGTCTATTGCGGGCGATCGATCGCTGGAAATATCGCGATCGATCGCCGCGAGGCAGAGAGTTATGGCGATCGATCGCCATGTCAAGGCGATCGATCGGTAAGGCTCGTGATCGATCGCCTCGACAGCAGCTGAATAGTGGGAAATGTAATTTTTTGTCGGATTTTTGGTATTTGGCTATTATTTGGCTTCTAATATTGGGTTGTGTGATTGTGTAGAAACATCCCAGGTGGCGACGTAACCAAGGAAGTGAAGTCAAATCAAATCCCACTTTTGGAAAGGTACGTAGAAGACGTACGGGCACCCAACGGTATCTGTATCTATTATACTCATTAATTATGCATTGTGGATGCGAGTATATATGGAATTGTGCATTGTGGATGCAAATACATGTTGAATTATGCATGATGATTGTATATGCATATGATGATTGTTGGTGCAAATCCCATGAGTCATGGTTATATGGAGTGATGATTTCAATGCTTTGCCGCTGTCACTTGAAACGATGATAGAATACTTGCCGTTGTCATATTGTAGCGAGGAAAGAATATTTGCCGCCAAATGTTGAAGCGAGGGTATTGCCGCATGTCGCATTTGCGCGAGGTTATTCAATGCCGCTAATATGTCGAAGCGAGGGGTATTAGTGCCGTTGTCATGAGCGATGTGCATTAAAATACACTATTATAACAGACTAGGGATTGATGATTGGTGAATATGAAATGGTGTTATGTCATGACATGTGTAGAACCATTAAATAATCTATTGATTATACTCATGAGTTATGGTACAGGGACAACCAAAAAGGGGGCGTTTAAATGCATGGGAAAATAAGGAAGTGTTTTATTACGGTTTATGCATTTACGCCTTATATTCATATTGTGTTGAATATGGATTATTATATGCTCATGTTTTGGGGGTTGTCAATGTAGGTACATTTTGGCATGATAAAGGGGCTAGACCGGGTTGAGGCGGTGAGCTTGTGAAGAACACTCTTGATAAGGAAGGACATGATTATTTTGTATAATATCTACTCTAGGAGTAGTATAAAGCTATAGTGAATAACATTCATTTGTTAGAGAATGTAATTAATCCATTGATAGTCCTTAACTTGGCATGTAATTCTTAAGGCTCAAAGTCTCAATACGAACTTTTATACTATGATAATGCATGTTAGCTCTAATTATGCCTTTAATCCGCACTTAAGGAACTAGGGTCCTTACATTAACAATGCAATGCATAGAGAGTTTATACTCCCCCTTAATGTATGCAATGATAAACAATGGTTCAATATGCATTTTTATCACCTTTTAAAAATATGTCACGTTGTAAATTAATTTAACAACTATCAAATATAGCGGCATCACATGGTATCCCTCGCTTCGACATGACAACGGCATAATCATCGCTTCGACATGACAGCGGCAAATATCATAATTCCATCGCTTCATATGATAGCGGCAAGTACTACATCCATTGCTCGAATATAACAACCACCAGAATATCGATCATTCCCAAACACATAACCATGCACAATGCATAAACCCAAATAGCATAATCTCATCACCAATTGTTCGTACGTCTCACTACGTACCTTAGTTCCAAAATGGAGATGCTGAAGAACTTTATCTCCATGGTTGTGCTGCCACCTGGGATGGTTCTACACATTCAAACAAACCAATATTAGGAGCCAATAATAGTCTAATACCAAAAATCCCACAAAAATAACCAAATCAACACTTTTTGGTGACTCGCGATCGATCGCCACAAGGCCCCGATCAATCGCGAGATCACACTGCCCGAGCCAACAAAATTCTGCTCTCGGTGATCGATCGCCACATTTGGCGTGATCGATCGCGAGGCCCGCCGATCGATCGCCAAGTGCCCCTTGAGCGCACTGCCTGCGCGCGATCGATCGCCAAAAACGGGCGATCGATCGCCGCTGCCTGTAACCCGATTTTTCACCATTTTGACACCTCAAACTCTTCCCAATCCACAACAACACAAATACCATCAAACCAACAACATATAAACACCATAAAACTTCAATATACACCTTAATACAACCAAAATCCAACATCCAACCAAAAACAACACCAACCCAAAACAAACCCATTTCAAAACCCAAAACACCAACTCAAATGAAAACCAAACACCATAAAAACAACAAGGTAGAATCTATACCCCTTTTTGACTCCAAATCCGACCAAGAATCTCACAAATGGAGCTTTTGCAAAGATTTTCCTTCCTCCTTTTAGCCAAAATCAAAAATGACGTTTTTGGGTTAGGGTTGGGAGAGTGATTGATGATTGGTAAAGAGTGATTGGGGGGGGGGGGGGGGGGGTGTGGGGGTAGTGGGGGTATAAGTGGGGGGTTTAATTAAAACATGTACCCCAATAATTAGCATGATGTATAAAAATATCCCAACATGATATTTTAAAAGCATTTTCCAAAAATGCACCAAAACCTCAATTAAATACATGTTTTACCAAATAATTATTAACCATCACAATTAAACCATGCTAACACTCAATTTCCCAACATGCATAACATGCACCCTAAAACGCACCACTGGGTCATGCCCACCACGTGACTAAGCATTTCACCATAATAATTAATTCCAACACTAAATTAATTAATCACCATAATTATCACATAAACATAAATAAACGCCCAAATGCACATAATTATTTCGGGGATATCACAGTTTTGATTATTGTAAAACTTGTTTGTGAATATCTTGTTTTGAGTAGCATGTCAAAGATGGGGAATATATTGAGCACATTTGAGTCACAATCTGGTGAATTGCACTTGTAGTAGTGAAAAATCTTTTTGAACTTGAGAATTGTTTTTGAGCATCTTAGATTACCTTAGAACTTATTTGATGATGACACTTCAAGGTGAAATTTTATAGTCATGAACTTGATTAGGAGATGATCTAGGTGATCTTTGGACTTTTTGATCCTTTCAAGCTTACCATGTATACATAAATCCCTAGTGTCTCATTTTGAGCCTAATTGAAAAAAAATGGTATATGTTTAACATACTATTAGCCTACATTCAACAATTTTTTTGCAACCTCATTATACCTACTTATTTGAGCTTAAATTGAAAAATTATTCTTACTTTAAGGGAGTATAATGATTCTTATTAGATGCACATGAATTGCTACATTTGGATGAGCTTATTGTTGAAAAAAGTGATGAATGAGAAAGAAAAAGATAGATAAAGACTTGTGAAAAAATTACTAAATAATACACAAAGTGTCCAAGGCTAAAAGAAAAAGAAGAGAAGCTCAATTTTGTGCTAAAAATATGAACATACATGCTTATTCTCTCTTCCTTGTGCTATCCTATCTATTCTTTGAAGCCAAACACATAGGCCTAACTTTACAAGCTTAAAAAGTCATATTGATCCAAGTTAAGAGATGACTACATTAGTGGAGAAGTGTTTGAAAATAGGACTATGGGTTGCTCAAAGATAATTTTAACTTTCATTGCCTAGCATGATTTGATCTATGAAAATTGCATGAAACTTGAAAGTGACAATAGCATACACGCACATTCTGATTTGGAGACTTGTTGCTTGATCTAGGAGAAAACACGATTTGTTGAACTTTCTGATTGACTTTTGTTTGCATGTAAGGGAGATGCCTGAGCTACACGATTGACTGCAAATTGGTATATTTGAATCTTCAATATTGAGCTCGACTTTTTGATCTTATTCTTGCTCGAGAAGATCAAGTTTAAGTTTGAGGGAGTTGATAAGTGTGATTTTTACACTTAATTTGATATAAGATTAGGGGCGTTTTTGTAGAGATTCCTGAAAAATATTACACGTTTTGGTATATATTTGTATATTTCAGGAATCTAGGTCCAAATGCATAAAAGCGGAGGAAATAAGCTATAACTGATGGAAAATGACCAAACCGAGCAAACACGAAAAAGAAGGGACGAAATCGCAATTTGCTGAAATTCAGAGGAAGAGGTCGATCGCATCTGAAGTGTTGATCGCCTCAGACCAATATCTTTTTGAGATAGATCGCATTATTTAGGAGATCGATCGCCTTTGTCCAGAATAGTGAAGTGATCGATAGCCACTCAAGAAGCAGTCGATCGTCAGTACTCGAAAAATTTGGGATTTTATTTCCAAATTGGTTATTTTGTGTCCTAACTTGGTGAAACTCCTCCTACTATAAATATGGATTGCCTTGGACGTTTTTGGGACCTTTTGGTTCATGTTAAACCCTATATACTCAGCCTTTCACTCCCATACAACCCCAACCATCCATACTCCATAAATCCATTGAAGAAGAGACGCGTCGGAAGAGACGGGACGGCGGAGCAACGCAATGAGTCAACACCTCTCGTAATTTTCATTTTTCTAACTTACTTCTATATTTCCATTTGATTTTGATGTATAGAATGTTGCAAAACAAGTTTATGCATTATTATTTGATGGAGATTGTTGGCTAGGTTTGTTGTCAAGACTTATGGAATCCTTTATATGAACCTAAAATTCAACTTTAATGTTTTTGATTGATTCTTATATTTCTAAGTGCATAGATTGTTTTCTTCATGATTTTGAGGGTTTGGCCATCCTTTATTGATAATTAATTGTAATTGAGATCGAGAGATAAAATTGCAATACGATATAGTAATTTATGTCGTGGATTTCAGACTGAGATCGAGAGATGAAGTCAATACACGTGTGATAGCTGTAGATATCTAGTAATCGAAGGCTAGAGGTTTTCATAGATCGACATAAAATATTAATTGATCAATAAGGATACGAGAGTGGCTTATTGTAACATTAGTATTAGATTTGTTATAGCCGGACCAAGGTATAACAAGTGCATTAGGAAAACTCGTCACCTTAGAATGTTTGAATTCAATTATTAACTAATAGGCGAATTATGCGGGATTACATGGGTGAACCGAAAGTCTTGATAATTGTATCTATTGATTTTAATCTTATTTGTTCTTGTTTGTTGGGTTGATTATTGAGTTAATTAGTCAATTCAGTTAATTAATCACAATCAGTTATCGTAGATATTGTTAAATTAATTGAGTTTTCTACTTATTTCATAGTCCTCGTGGGTTCGACACTCATACTTTTCATATCATTATACTAAAACTTGACACCGTGCACTTGCGGTACACAATCTCTACTTTGGAAAATACTGTTTAAAATAATAGCGGTCAAGTTTTTGACGTCGTTGCCATGGACTAGTTTTAATAATATCAAACAATATTAGTTGACTGTAGTTCAGTCATTCATTTTTTTATTGTTCGATTTTTTCCCCTTATCTCTACTTTTCTACTGTTGTTTCTTGTGTGGATCTGTACATGTTGTTATCTCTTGGTGGACGCTAAGGAGTAGCAAGCCTACACTTGAACCTTTTGACCCCGAGATCGAATGCACTTGTCAAAGGAGGCTAAGGCAAGCAGTAGCACACATGGCTAATAACGAGGAGATTCCAGTACCACCAGTTGCAAGATCCCTCATGGACTATGCCCACCCTTCATTCCATGGACCACTGTCTAGTATCACGAGACCAACCATCCAGGCTAACAAGTTCGAGATCAAGCCTGCTATCTTACTGATGATCCAACATTCGGTCCAGTTTGGGGGAGCAGCTGCTGATGATCACAACGCCCACATCTCCAACTTTGTGGAGATTTGTGATACCTTTATCATAATGGTATTATTGACGACGCCATCAGGTTACGTTTGTTTCCCTTCTCTCTACGTGATAAAGCTAAATCTCGGTTACAATCGTTACCTGCAGGGTCTATTACCACGTGGGATGGGATGGCGCAGTTGTGCTTGTCGAAATTCTTTCCACCATCCAAGATGCAAAATGATATCAGAACCTTTGCCAATACGATCCATAGACACTGTACGAAGCTTGGAGCGCTTCAAGGATCTACTGCAGAGATGCCCACATCATGGCCTCCCTATATGGCTGCAGGTACAAACGTTTTATAACGATTTATTTTTTGATAACTTTTCTATGATTGATGCAGCATCAGGAGGTACTGTGATGAAAAAGAAGCTCGAGGAAGCTTATACACTATTGGAAGAAATGGCTGTGAATAGCTGTCAATGGTAGTCTGAAAGGAACATGCAAAAGAAGCAAGCCGGAGTGCATCAGGTGAGTGAAGTCGCTGCCCTAGCTGCCCAAGTGGAAGCACTGAACAAGAAGATTGACTGTTTGAGCATGCATGCAATGCAAGTTCAAACTGTCATATGCGAGCTTTGCCAAGGAGGACATCCGAGCACGGAATGCCAAGTAGGTATCCATTTCGTTACAACTAATGAAGTTGTTAACTTTGTAGGTAACCAACCACCACAGACCTACCTTACTCAAATACGTACAATACTGGGCCGTGGAACTATCCCCAACCACCACCGGGGTATGCACCAAAGCCAAGCATGGAGGAGCTACTAACCAAGTTCATATCGTCAGCTGAAACAAGGATGAACAAACATGAGCCGTTGATAAAGAACTTGGAAGTCCAAGTGGGTCAGCTAGCAAAAATCGTAGCCGGACGAGCACAAGGATCACTATTTAGTGACACTGAGACAAACCCTAGGGAGCGAGTCCATGCAATCACGTTGAGGAGCGGAAAGGAGGTCGCTGAGAAGAAGGATGCACACAATGAGTTAAAAGGCAAAGCGGGCATCAAAAAAGAAGAGGAACAAACATGTGACAAAGGTAAGTCTACTAAGACCCCTACACTCATCACACCTGTTAAGGTAGATATCCCATCCCCATTCCCGCTGCATATAAGATAGCAAAGTTAGATGCTAAATTCGCTAAGTTTTTAGATTTGATAAAGAATCTACATATTGAGATTCCTTTCATTGATGTTATATGGCACATACCGAATTATGCTAAGTTTTTAAAGGAGATTCTGTCAAAAAAGCCGAAACTGGGAGAGAATGAGATGATAAACTTAACTGAGGAGTGGTCTGCTGTCATTCAAAATGATTCACCTCCAAAGTTAAAGATCCAGGGAGTTTCACTATACCTTGCAAGATCAACTCTACTTCTTTTAAAAAATCTTTATGTGATTTTGGGCCAAGTGTTAATTTAAAGCATTTTTCTGTGTACAAGAAGCTGGGCCTAGGCGAGCTAGAGCCGATAAATGTTTCACTGCAGATGGCGGACAAGTCGATCAAGTACCCTCATGGGATAGTTGAGGATCTACCAGTCAAGGTTGATAAATTCACCATTCCGGTGGATTTTATCGTGTTGGACATAAAGGAAGATGCGGGCATGCCCTTGATTCTAGGAAGACCATTCCTAGCTAATGGAAATGCATTGATTGATGTCCAAGAAGGGAATTTGATCCTCCGAGTAGGGGGGATCAAGTTGTTTTTGATATGTTCAAAGCTTTGAACACTACACGCACTGAGTGCCGATTTTTTAATGTCAATATAATTGATAAATTGTCTGTAATGTTATGCAGGTTAAGAGCGAGTAGAAGGTGGAGGTCACATTGAATAGCCATCAAAGAGGAGGCAAATCCCCTGAGGGGGATTTGGTGCAAATGAATAGGAAAAAAATGAGACTTTTTCCATGGAAGGCGGGCTCGCTATGGGCTGGACCGTTCAAAGTTGTTGATGTTCTACCATTCGACACCATCAATCTGAGAGATGATCATGGGGCACTGTTCACGGTCAAAGAGAGTGGTTACGACATTACCACATGGCGGACAAAAAATCGTCCCCCACTGGCCCTTGCGGCACTTGAGCTTACATGGTAAAAAGTCCAGCTTGAGACTATAAATCAAGAACTTTTCTTATCCCTTAGCTATGTTTTTTGTTTGTTCTTAGTTTGTTTTTGCTTTTGTTTTTTATTTCGGTGAGAGACTCCATGCGTGTTGTTACATGTTCCAACAATATTCCCCACGAGCTGACTGGGAATTTGACAACCATCACTGACGGTCATTGTCAACAGTAACTTCTTTGTCTTATTTTCCATGCCTATTACATTGAGGACAATGCAAGAATTAAGTTTGGGGGAGTGCATTACTGTGTCATGCCTTTTCATTGGAATTGTATCATTTCTTGAGCACCAACAAAAAAATTTCTTGAAAATGAGTTCAATTATTGAGACAAGAATGAATCATAGTAGTTGTCTCTATTACATGATGATATTAATCTCACTACGCATGTCAACTTGAGTTTTGATGATTGTAAAACTTGTTTGTGAATATCTTGTTTTGAGAAGCATGTCAAAGATGAGGAATATATTGAGCACATTTGAGTCACAATCTTGTGAATTGCACTTGTTGTAGTGAAAATCTTTGTGAACTTGATGAATTGTTTTTGAGCATCTTAGAGTACCTTAGAACTTATTTGATGATGACACTTCAAGGCGAAATTTTATAGTCATTAAACTCGATTAGGAAATGATATAGGTGATCTTTGGACTGTTTGAGTCTTTCAAGCTTACCATGTATACATAAATCCCTAGTGTCCCATTTTGAGCCTAATTGAAAACGAATGGTGTATGTTTAACATACTATTAGCCCCCGTTCAACAATTTTTTGGCAACCTCATTTTACCTACCTATTTGAGCTTAAATTGAAAAAATTTATCGTTACCCTAAGAGAGTATAATGATTCTCATTAGATGCACATGAATTGCTACATTTGGATGAGCTTATTGTTGAAAAAAGTGATGAATGAGAAAAGAAAAAGATAGATAAAGCCTTGTGAAAAAATGACTAAATAAGATCCAAATTGGCCAAGGCTAAAAGAAAAAGAAGAGAAGCTCAATTTTGTGCTAAAAAATATGAGCATTACATACTTATAATCTCTTCTTTGTGCTTTCATATCTTTTCTATGAAGCCAGACTTCTAGGCCTAACTTTACAAGCTTAAAAAGTCCTATTGATCCAAGTTAAGGAGTTTACTACATTAGTAGAGAAGTGTTTGAAAATTGGACTATGGGGTGCTCAAAAATAATCTTAACTTTCATTGCCTAGCATGTTGATCTATGAAAATTGCATGAAACTTGAAAATGACAATAGCATACACGCACGTTCTGGTTTGGAGACATGTTGCTTGATCTAGGAGAAAACACGATTTGTTGAACTTTCTGATTGACTTTTGTTTGTACGTAAGTGAGATGTCTGAGTTACATGATTGACTGCAAATTGGTTTATTTGAATCTTCAATATTGAAATCGACTTTTTGATCTTATTTCTTGCTCGAGACGATCAAGTTTAAGTTTGGGGAGTTGATAAGTGTGATTTTTACACTTAATTTGATATAAATTAGGGGCGTTTTTGTAGAGATTCCTGGAAAATATTACACGTTGGTATATATTTGTATATTTCAGGAATCTAGGTCCAAATGCATAAAAGTTGAGGAAATAAGCTATAATTGATGGAAAAGGACCAAACCGAGCAAACACGGAAAAGAATGGACCAAATCGCAATTTGCTGAAATTCAGAGGAAGCGATCGATCGCCTAGGACCAGTAGATTTTTGAGATCGATCGCATTATTTAGGGGATCGATCGCCTTTGTCCATAATAGTGAAGCGATCGATCGCCACACACGAAGCGATCGATCGCCAGTACTCGAAAAAATTTGGGATTTTATTCCCAAATTGGTTATTTTGTGTCCTAACTTGGTGAAACTCCTCCTACTATAAATATGGATTGCCTTGGATGTTTTTGGGACTTTTTGGTTCATATTAAACCCTACATACTCAGCCTTTCACTCCCATTCAACCCCAACCATCCATACTCCATAAATCCATTGAAGAAGAGACGCATCGGAAGAGACGGGACGACGGAGCAATGCAAGGAGTCAACACCTATCGTAAGTTCTGTATTTCTAACTCTACTTCTATATTTCCATTTGATTTTGATGTTTTTAGATCTATATTTCCATTTGATTTTGATGTTTAGAATGTTGCAAAACAAGTTTATGCATTATTATTGATGGAGATTGTTGGCTAGGTTTGTTGTCAAGACTTGTGGGATCCTTTGTATGAACCTATAATTCAACTTTAATGTTTTTGATTGATTATATTTCTAAGTGCATAGATTGTTCTCTTCATGCTTTTGACGGTTTGGCCATCCTTTAATGATAATTAATTGTAATTGAGATCGAGAGATAAAATTGCAATACGATATAGTAATTTATGCCGTGGATTTCAGACTGAGATCGAGAGATGAAGTCAAATATACGTGTGATAGGTATAGATATCTAGTAATCGAAGGCTAGAAGTTTTCATAGATCGACATACAATATTAATTGATCAATAAGGATGCGAGGGTGGCTTATTGTAACGTTAGTATTAGATTTGTTATAGCCGGACCAAGGTATAACAAGTGCATTAGGAAAACTCGTCACCTTAGAATGTTTGAATTCAATTATTAATTAATGGGCGAATTATGGGGGATTACATGAGTGAACCGAAAGTCTTGATAATTGTCTCTATTTATTCTAATCTTATTTGTTCTTGTTTGTTGGGTTGATTATTGAGTTAATTAGTCAATTTAGTTAATTAATCACAATCAGTTATCGTAGACTAAATATAGTTAAATTAATTGAGTTTTCTACTTATTTCATAGTCCTCGTGGGTTCGATACTCATACTTTTCATATCATTATACTAAAACTTGGCACCGTACACTTGCGGTACACAATCGCTACATTGAAAAATATTGTTTAAAATAAGAGCGATCAAGTTTTTGACGTCGTTGCCGTGGATTAGTTTTAATAATATCAAAAGATATTAGTTGACTGTAGTTTAGTCATTCATTTTTTTTATTGTTCGATTTTTTTCCCTTTTTCTCTACTTTTCTACTGTTTGTTTCTTGTGTGGATCTACAGGTTGTTATCTCTTGGTGCATGCTAAGGAGTAGCAAGCCTGCACTTGAACCTTTTTACCCCGAGATCGAACGCACTTGTCAAAGGAGGCTAACGCAAGCAATAACACACATGTCTAATAACGAGGAGATTACAGTACCACCAGTTGCAAGATCCCTCATGGACTATGCCCACCCTTCACTCCATGGAACACTGTCAAGTATCACGAGACCAACCATCCAGGCAAATAATTTCGAGATCAAGCCTGCTATCTTATAGATGATCCAACATTCGGTCCAGTTTGGGGGAGCAGCTGCTGATGATCCCAACGCCCACATATCCAACTTTTTGGAGATTTGTGATTCCTTTAAACATAATGGCGTTATTGACGACGCCATCAGGTTACGTTTCTCTCAACGTGATAAAGCTAAATCTTGGTTACAATCGTTACCTGCAGGGTCTATTACCACGTGGGATGGGATGTCGCAGTTGTTCTTGTCAAAATTCTTTCCACCATCCAAGATGCGGAATGATATCACAACCTTTGTGAATACGATCCAGAGACACTGTACGAAGCTTGGAAGATCTTCAAGGATCTACGGCAGAGATGCTCACATCATGGCCTCCATATATGGCTGCAGGTACAAATGTTTTATAACGATTTATTTTTTGATAACTGTTCTATGATTGATGCAGCATCAGGAGTGATCGCTTTTATTTTAAACAGTTATTTCAATGTAGCGATTCTCTACCGCAAGTGCACGGTGTCAAGTTTTAATATAATGGTTTAAGAGTAAAGAGTGTCGTACCCACAGGGACTAGTAGCAATTACCACGATCGATTAGAATTTCTATATTTAACCTACGATTATGGAATGATTATTAAACTAAATTGACTTAAGCACAAAAATTAACCTAACCAGCAGTGATGAATTATTGAAGAGAATTTATAAACGAGTTATCAAGATGTTGGTTCACCCATGTAATCCCCCAAAAGTTGTCTATTAATTAAGATTCAATGTTCTATGTTCTAGTGTGACGAGTTTTCCTATTTCATTCGTTACACCTTGGTCCGGTTATAACAAGTCTAGCACTAATCTACAATAAATCACTCCCGTGTCTTTATTGAATGATTAATACCGAAAAATGCTTTGTGAAAACTACTAGCCTTCGATTTTGGTAAATCTATTGCTATCACACGTGTGCTAGATTTTACTTGGTCCGTCTCAACCTAAAACCCACGGCCTAATTTACTACGTCGTATCGTAATCTCCTATGGTCAATTCAATTACGATTACCAATATCATGCAAAAGGTAGCTAATCTTTTACAAGCATTAAAAACATAAATTATGAGCAAAGATCATAGAAATTAAATCAAAACCGTTAATTAACTCAAGGGTTCAAACATGGGATCCCCAATGTCTTGACAAATATCTTAGCCAACAACCATAATCAAATTATAATGCAAAAACATGTCTTTAAACAAATTTAACATCACAATCTGAAATAAAAATATATTAAGTTCAGAAATACTAAGATAACGAGGATGTCGCTCCGTGCGTCGCTCCGTTCTTTCGT
This sequence comes from Haberlea rhodopensis, assembly GCA_907163345.1. NCBI lineage: Eukaryota > Viridiplantae > Streptophyta > Magnoliopsida > Lamiales > Gesneriaceae > Haberlea > Haberlea rhodopensis. The sequence continues at coordinate 83,513 of CAJQUN010000518.1, read as the reverse complement.
TCCTTGCGTTGCTCTTGCTCTTCAATGATTTGTGGTCTTGCTTTGGATGGAGGAGAGGCTGTTAGGTCTCAGAAAATGTGTGCAAAATCCCCCCAAAACGTCATAAAATCTTCTATATATAATGTGGAGGAGTTTTGCAAAGTTTGGACACAAAATCACCAAGTAGGAAACAAAATCTCCATTTTTCAGGGTTTGGCGATCGATCTTCGTCATTTGGCGATCGATCGCGGAAACATTCTGGATGGTGGCGATCGATCTTCGTTATTGGCGATCGATCGCGGACCTCAAATCTCCATTCTTGCGATTTGGTCCCTGCTTTTCCAGATTTGCTCAGTTTGGTCCTTTTTCAGCATTTTTAAGCCCATTTCATCCACTTTTATGCATTTGGACCTAGATTCCTGACATATACAAATATATACCAAAACGTGTAATATTTTCTAGGAATCACTACAAAAACACCCCTAATCATATATCAAATTAAGTGTAAAAATCACAATTATCAAGGAGGTACTGTGATGAGAAAGACGCTCGAGGAAGCTTATACACTATTGGAGGAAATGGCTGTGAATAGCAGTATGAAAGGAACATGCAAAAGAAGCAAGCCGGACTGCATCAAGTGAGTGAAGTCGCTGCCCTACCTGGCCAAGTGGAAGCGCTGAACAAGAAGATTGACTGTTTGTGCATGCATGCAATGCAAGTTCAAACTGTCACATGCAAGCTTTGCCAAGGAGGACATCCGAGCACGGAATGCCAAGTAGGTAACCATTTCATTACAACTAATGAAGCTGTTAACTTTGTAGGTAACCGACCACCACAGACATACCTTACTCGAATATGTACAATACTGGGCCGAGGAACTCTCCCCAACCACCACCGGGGTATGCACCAAAGCCAAGCATGGAGAGCTACTAACCAAGTTCATATCGTCAGCTGAAACAAGGATGAAGAATTATGAGCCATCGATAAAGAACTTGGAAGTCCAAGTGGAATAGCAAAAATTGTAGCTGGACGAGCACAAGGATCACTATCTAGTGACACTGAGACAAACCCTAGGGAGCAAGTCCATGCAATCACATTGAGGAGCGGAAAGGAGGTCGCTGAGAATAAGGATGCACACATTGAGTTAAAAGGTGAAGCAGGCATCAAGCAAGAAGAGGAACAAACACGTGACAAAGTTTAGTCTACTAAGACCCCTACACTCATCACACCTGTTAAGGTAGATATCCCACCCCCATTCCCCGCTGCATATAAAAGAGCAAAGTTAGATGCTAAATTTGCTATGTTTTTAGATTTGATAAAGAATCTACGTATTGAGATGCCTTTCATTGATGCTATTTGGTGTTAGTAACCCCATGAGCATACAACGCAGCGGAATAAAATTTTGGGATTACAAACCAGCGATCTATACATAGGGATTCATATCGGATTAGAGAATTACAAGTGTCTTACCCTTGTAGCGTGTTTGAAGCCGAATCCACGGAGCTGCACCACGTCCTACGCCTTCTCCGAGTCAATAGCAAAACACGAATGGTTTTGCCTCAACGGTATCCACACGATCGAATCGAATGAAGGGATGGTTTAATAACAAGTTGCTAGACTTGTTATTAATCCTATACACGAAACAAACTCGATTCACAATCGAAACAACCACCAAACCACAAAGAACCCCTCGACTTTGAAGGAGGCCGAGAGCTCTTGTGATGATGCGGCCGTTTTTCTCTTGCTTGTGTAGGGTTTTGAGTGTTATGAATTGTCTTGCAATTAATCACCTTGCAATCATATTAAATATAATTAATTAAAGGCTTTCTTAAAGCTTCATGGGCTTAAGCCCATGATTTAATTAATCCTTATGATAATTAATTAAGACTCCTCTTAATTATTTAATTCATCCCATGAATTTAATTTCCCTTCTCGATTTAATCTTTTGTGCGACCCGATAGGATCTCGTAATGTTGGCAGTGACATAAAATCTCATTTTATGTCGCAAGCATCGAGCGGTATCTAGCAACACATCGATGCTACCCAAATTACGAGAATGTCAATGACTCGACATAACCTTTAGAACACGTGATAATATTAATCATGTAACTTAATCCCTTTGTCCTTTGTGTTTAGATTGAACACGAGTCATGGAATAGTCATACTCGTATATTCAATCTCTATTTCTTGATCCCCAAGTAGAACTAGAATAAACGAATAAGCTCGATATCTCATATCGACTCATTCGAGCATGGCCATGCATTTTAGTTCTCACTTGATCAAGGGCCAAACACATCTCCTGTTATATAGGAGGGACAAATCCTATCTCGATCAGTCAACATCCCTCTACATAATTCGTAGTGTATCCAATAGTCGCCTTTATAGTATACCCTGTTACGGGTAACGTTTGACGATATCAAGATACATAACTCCTTATGTTGGGATCTCTGATGATCACAAGTCGTAAGGATTACATACATTATTATCACTATGAGAATTGCATATGACGATCATATAACTATCCATGTTGCATTCTCATGGTGGGTCTGTTCAGTACATCGTTCTCTAACATGTACCCATATGTTGATTTGATATCTCATATCAATGAACAATTCATCGATCAACATATACTAGTCTCTACGTATTATCATTATCCCTTTCATGATAATACTTGACTAGGAACATCTTTAAGAATAATACAATATTATTCTAAGGACATTAACATATATATTAATTCACAATGCACAGTTAAAAGAATAATATACAATAATGAAATGCCATTCATAAATCCATAAACATTGTATGTCTTAAACAATCATCTAATGACTTGTCTTATGGCATATCCCAACAAATCTCCCACTTGCACTAAGACCACTCAGACATATACCTAATGCCTAGAGATCTAGTATGACGATCATGCTTCTGCTGTGACAGCGGCTTCGTCAATGGGTCAGATACATTATCATCTGTTGGTACTTTGCATATTTTAACATCTCCCCTTTCAACGATTTCTCGAATGAAATGGAAACGCCTAAGTATGTGCTTGGATCTTTGGTGAGATCTTGGTTCCTTAGCCAATGCGATCGCTCCATTGTTGTCACAATAGAGTACTATCGGATCTTTAATGCTAGGCACCACTCCCAGTTCAGAAATGAACTTCCTTATCCAAACAGCTTCCTTTGCTGCATCCGAGGCAGCAATATACTCAGCTTCCATTGTAGAATCGGCTACTGTTTCTTGCTTTGAACTCTTCCAGCTCACAGCACCTCCATTCAGGCAATACACATATCCAGATTGCGATCGAAAATCATCTTTGTCGGTTTGGAAGCTCGCATCAGTGTAACCCATTACATTGAGCTCTTCCTCACCTCCATAAATCAAGAATGTATCCTTAGTCCTTCTCAAGTACTTCAGGATGTTCTTGACAGCAATCCAGTGACCTTCACCTGGATCAACTTGATATCTGCTCGTCATGCTCAAAGCATACGATACATCGGGACGAGTACATATCATGGCATACATGATAGATCCAATAGCTGATGCGTATGGAATCTTACTCATGCGTTGTCTCTCATCTGGTGTTGAAGGACACTGTTCCTTCGAGAGATAAATACCATGTGTCATAGGCACGAATCCTTTCTTGGATTCTTGCATGCTAAACCTTTTAAGCACCTTGTCTATGTATGTACTTTGACTTAGACCAAGAAGCCTTCTCGATCTATCTCTATAGATCTTGATTCCTAACACATAGGTAGCTTCTCCTAAGTCTTTCATCGAAAAGCAGTTCCCTAGCCAAATCTTTACAGATTGCAAGGCAGGGATATCATTTCCAATAAGAAGTATGTCATCTACATACAACACTAGGAAAATGATTACGCTCCCACTGACCTTCTTGTAGACACAAGGTTCATCTTCATTTTTGATAAAACCAAACTCTTTGATTGCATCATCAAAACGAAGATTCCAACTCCGAGAAGCTTGCTTCAATCCATAAATGGATCGTTGTAGCTTGCATATCTTTCCAGCATCCTTTGGATCGACAAAACCCTCGGGCTGTGTCATGTACACATCCTCGAGCAGATTTCCATTAAGGAAAGCTGTTTTGACATCCATCTGCCAGATTTCATAATCATGAAATGCAGCTATTGCAAGTAAGATCCTTATGGATTTAACCATGGCCACTGGTGAAAAGGTTTCATCATAGTCAATACCATGAATTTGTTTGAATCCTTTTGCAACCAGCCGACCTTTATAGGTTTGTACATTACCATCCATATCGGTCTTTTTCTTGAAAATCCATTTGCACCCTATGGGTCGTACCCCTTCAGGTGGATCAACCAAAGTCCTTACTTGGTTTGCATACATGGATTCCATCTCAGATTTCATGGCTTCTTGCCATTTCTCAGAATCATTGCCCATTATAGCTTGTTGATAAGATGACGGCTCATCCTCATCAATAAGTAGTAAGTCACCTTGTTGAGTCACAAGAAATCCATATCTCTCTGGCTCCCGGTGTACTCTTACAGACCTACGCTGGGCTTGTGTCTCTTGAGCAGGTGCTTCTTCCACAACAGTTTGTGGTGCCTGCTCTGTTTCCATCTCAATTTCAGGTTCAGTGTTTTCTTGTGGTTGAACTTCACTAAGTTCTATTTTTCTCCCACTGGTTTTTCTAGAAATAAATTCTCTTTCAAGAAATACACCAGTCCGAGCAACAACTATTTTGTTCTCGGTGGGATAATAGAAATAGTATCCTTTCGTTTCCTTAGGATACCCCACAAATAAACACTTATCAGATTTGGGTCCAAGTTTGTTAGTGGCGTGACGTCTAACGAAAGCCTCACAACCCCAAATCTTCATAAAAGACATACTAGGACGCTTCCCAGTCCATATCTCATATGGTGTCTTTTCCACTGATTTAGATGGAACACGGTTCAGTAAGAAAATCGCTGTTTCTAGAGCGTGTCCCCAAAATGATATCGGAAGATCTGCATGACTCATCATTGATCTAACCATGTGTAACAAGGTTCGATTTCTCCTCTCGGATACACCATTCCATTGTGGAGTATACGGAGGAGTGAGTTGTGGGACTATCCCACACTCCTTTAGATAGTCATGAAACTCTTGGCTTAAGTATTCTCCTCCTCGATCTGATCGAAGGATTTTGATACTTTTGCCAAGTTGGTTTTGTACTTCATTCTTGAAATCTTTGAACTTTTCAAAGGTTTCATGTTTATGTTTCATTAGGTACACATACCCATATCTACTGAGGTCATCAGTAAATGTAACGAAGTATTGAAAACCACCTCTAGCTTGTGTACTTATTGGTCCACATACATCACTATGTATTAGTCCCAATAAAACATTTGCCCTTTCAACATGTCCCTTGAAAGGGGCTTTAGTCATCTTGCCCATTAAACAAGATTCGCATGTTTCATATGATTCAAAATCAAATGAATCTAATACTCCATCCTTATGAAGTTTAGATATGCGGTTCTCGTTTATGTGGCCCAAGCGACAGTGCCAGAGATAAGTCGGATTACAATCATTATTTTTAATCCTTTTAGTATTTATGTTATAGATAGGTATATCAAGATTTAATACATAAAGACCATTCACCATTTGTGCATCAGCATAAAACATATCATTTAAATAAATAGAACAACAATTGTCCTTTATTATAAATGAAAAACCATACTTGTCCAAACAAGAAATAGATATAATGTTTTTAGTAATTGAAGGCACAAAATAACAGTCTTTTAAAATCAACGATAAACCAGAAGGTAAAGCTAAATGATAATCTCCTATAGCTAATGCAGCAACTCTTGCTCCATTTCCAACTCGGAGATCAACTTCACCTTTTGCCAATGCCCTACTCCTTTTGAGATCCTGCACATTTACACAAATGTGAGATCCACATCCAGTATCTAATACCCAAGATGAAGAAGTAGATAAATTGACTTCTATAACAAAAATACCTGAAGCGGAAGTCACACTTCCTTTCTTTAGATCCTCCAGATATACTTTGCAGTTTCTTTTCCAATGGCCGGTCTCACCGCAATGGAAACAGTTCCCTTCCTTTGCTATCCCTCCCTTTGGCTTTAGTGCAGAAGACTTTGGCTTAGATTTAGCAAAGACCTTCTTTGCTTTCTTGTTGCCTTTAGTTTTGGCCCTTCCTTTGCCTTTATTCACAATAAGGACATTTGTGGCCTTAGTCTTCTTAGTGTTTGCTTCATATGTTCTCAACATACCAAGCAACTGGGGCAGAGTCTTTTCCATATCAATCATATTGTAATTTACTACAAATTGACTGAAGCTCTCCGGCAACGATTGCAAGATTACATCGGTGGCCAACTCTTGGTCCAATGGAAAACCTAGCTTGTCCAGATTCTCAATGTACCCAATCATCTTGAGCACATGAGTTCCAACTAAGCTTCCTTCTACCATCCTGCACTGGAATAACGCTTTAGAGACGTCATACCTCTCTTGTCTAGCTTGCTGTTGGTACAACTGCTTTAAGTGTTCGATCATATCGAACGCCTCCATTTCCTCATGTTGCTTCTGAAGCTCAGAGTTCATAGTGGCAAGCATGAGGCACCCAACATCAAGTGCGTCACTCTGATGCTTCTTGTAAGCATCTTTTTCAGCTCTTGTAGCTGTTAGGGGAGGTTCCTCAGCGAGCAAGGGTTCCTCTAGAACATATTGTTTCTTTTCTTGTTTGAGGACTATCCTCAAGTTCCTATGCCAGTCTAGGAAATTTGTCCCATTTAATTTGTCCTTCTCAAGGACCGATCGCAGTGATAAAGTGCTAGTAACGTTTGTAGTTGCCATGGATATCTACAATATAAATATGCAAAATAAGTTTATGATTTAAATCATTTAACATGGTCTTATATTAAATGATACTCCCACTATTTTGTTTGAAAAATATCAACCCTCGAAACCTTTAGTGGGCCAAGATCCATATTTCACTTAATCTTGAGTTAGCTTTGGCTAATCGCCCAAGACTCGGTTATTTAGGTAGACAACACTTTGTCAATTACATCACATATAATTCTTGGATATTTGGACGAACAACACTTTGTTCAATTCATCAAATGAATTATAATCCAACCCATGCCTCTAGGTTCCCAATCCTATTGAGATAACCTAGTTAAGTCGTACCCAATTAAAGTATGACGGATATCACTTTTATCCTTTCGCGCCTTACTAAGATTGCCACGGTGCTTTGCTTTGGCAAACCCACACATGTACAATCGAAGTTATTGACGAGTACTTTTATTTGGAAGGCATCTAAAACTTAATATTTTAGAGGGATTTATTGATCTCATGATTAATTTGATAATTTAAAATATGTCCACTACATATAGTTGTATACATATCTACATATATGTGTAATACTATTATCAAACTAAAACATAAGATAAATCATGCATCAACATACATAATTAAAACGTGACATGGTTATAGCCCCTACTAATGAGTTTCTCAAGCCAATGAGAAACTCCTATGAGTCAACCTAAGGTAACTTCATAAGCACCTTCCTTTGGCTCCAATTTGTGAATGGCCTCCTCATCCCGGCACGATGCTCCATCTTCATTGATCACCATCAATAAAATAAACTACACTATTTTACAAGATATAGAATTCCTCGATTCACATTCGAGGGGAACATAGGGGAGGGATAACATTTAGAATGAAATAGAGAAAGGCACGACACGCAGGTCGTATTATAAATTACAATCATTCACAAATCCTATCTAATAGGTCAAAGGGCTATAACCACGCACCATGCTCAAACAACACATAAAGCATGCATTAACATTTAATTAATTAAATTCTAAACAATTTAAATTTAATTCTAATTAAAACTGTAAAATAATTTTTTGAAAAATTATCGTACGCTCGGGACATCACATGCCACGAACTAAAGCGACTAAAACACGAACCACCATGATTCGAACCAAAACCCACGGCTGGACCAATAGTGGGCCTAGGGTCGAAACCCTAGCCCATGGCCGAGCCATGGTCCATGCGGCGGCTTGGGTGCGGCGCTGCTAGGGTTCAAAACCCTAGCCGCCTTGCACCATCTTGATTCTATCGAGCCAACTTGCACCTTCTCAATACTTTATCGAGCCAAAAGAGTTCAAAACCCTAGATAGTGCGACGGCTTGACCCATGCTCGAGCCAGGGTCCGAACCCTAGCTCTTAGGCGGCGGCCGAGAGGCCAATTTGACTAGGGTTCAAAACCCTAGCCACTTTGTAGCGGCGGCCGAGCCATGGTGACTAGGGTTCGAACCCTAGCACCTTGGTGGCCTCGGCCGTGAGCCTACACGAGCCATGTTCCGGTTTTTGATCACGAATTATCATATATTTCGATCCGTCAATTATATCATATATATTATCATACGATGATCCTCACAAAATCGATTTTTCCATATCATATATGAAAATACAGTTTTAAATAGCATGCAATATTAATTCTAACATGATTAAACTATTTAACCACATAAAATCCGATATGAGCCTTGTACACGGCTCTGATACCACTGTTAGTAACCCCATGAGCATACAACGCAGCGGAATAAAATTTTGGGATTACAAACCAGCGAGCTATACATAGGGATTCATATCGGATTAGAGAATTACAAGTGTCTTACCCTTGTAGCGTGTTTGAAGCCGAATCCACGGAGCTGCACCACGTCCTACGCCTTCTCCGAGTCAATAGCAAAACACGAATGGTTTTGCCTCAACGGTATCCACACGATCGAATCGAATGAAGGGATGGTTTAATAACAAGTTGCTAGACTTGTTATTAATCCTATACACGAAACAAACTCGATTCACAATCGAAACAACCACCAAACCACAAAGAACCCCTCGACTTTGAAGGAGGCCGAGAGCTCTTGTGATGATGCGGCCGTTTTTCTCTTGCTTGTGTAGGGTTTTGAGTGTTATGAATTGTCTTGCAATTAATCACCTTGCAATCATATTAAATATAATTAATTAAAGGCTTTCTTAAAGCTTCATGGGCTTAAGCCCATGATTTAATTAATCCTTATGATAATTAATTAAGACTCCTCTTAATTATTTAATTCATCCCATGAATTTAATTTCCCTTCTCGATTTAATCTTTTGTGCGACCCGATAGGATCTCGTAATGTTGGCAGTGACATAAAATCTCATTTTATGTCGCAAGCATCGAGCGGTATCTAGCAACACATCGATGCTACCCAAATTACGAGAATGTCAATGACTCGACATAACCTTTAGAACACGTGATAATATTAATCATGTAACTTAATCCCTTTGTCCTTTGTGTTTAGATTGAACACGAGTCATGGAATAGTCATACTCGTATATTCAATCTCCATTTCTTGATCCCCAAGTAGAACTAGAATAAACGAATAAGCTCGATATCTCATATCGACTCATTCGAGCATGGCCATGCATTTTAGTTCTCACTTGATCAAGGGCCAAACACATCTCCTGTTATATAGGAGGGACAAATCCTATCTCGATCAGTCAACATCCCTCTACATAATTCGTAGTGTATCCAATAGTCGCCTTTATAGTATACCCTGTTACGGGTAACGTTTGACGATATCAAGATACATAACTCCTTATGTTGGGATCTCTGATGATCACAAGTCGTAAGGATTACATACATTATTATCACTATGAGAATTGCATATGACGATCATATAACTATCCATGTTGCATTCTCATGGTGGGTCTGTTCAGTACATCGTTCTCTAACATGTACCCATATGTTGATTTGATATCTCATATCAATGAACAATTCATCGATCAACATATACTAGTCTCTACGTATTATCATTATCCCTTTCATGATAATACTTGACTAGGAACATCTTTAAGAATAATACAATATTATTCTAAGGACATTAACATATATATTAATTCACAATGCACAGTTAAAAGAATAATATACAATAATGAAATGCCATTCATAAATCCATAAACATTGTATGTCTTAAACAATCATCTAATGACTTGTCTTAGGGCATATCCCAACATTTGGCACATGTGGAATTATGCTAAGTTTTTAAAGGAGATTCTGTCAAAAAAGTGGAAACTGGGAGAGAATGAGATGATAAACTTAACTGAGGAGTGCTCTGCTGTCATTCAAAATGATTCACCTCCAAAGTTCAAGGATCCAAGGAGTTTCACTTTACCTTGCAAGATCAACTCTACTTCTTTTAAAAAATCTTTATGTGATTTGGGGTGTGTTAATTTAATGCATTTGTCCGTGTACAAGAAGCTGGGCCTAGGTGAGCTAGAACCGATAAATGTTTCACTGCAGATGGCGGACAAGTCCATCAAGTACTCTCATGGGATAGTTGATGATGTACCAGTCAAGGTTGATAAATTCATCATTCCTGTGGATTTTATCGTGTTGGACATAAAGGAAGATGCGGGCATGCCCTTGATTCTGGGAAGACCATTCCTAGCTACTGGAAGGGCATTGATTGATGTCCAAGAAGGGAAGTTGATCCTCCGAGTAGGGGGGTCAAGTTGTTTTTTGGTATGTTCAAAGCTTTGAACACTACACGCACTGAGTACCGATGTTTTAATGTTATGCAGGTTAAGAGCGAGAAGAATGTGGAGGTCACATCGAATGGCCATCAAAGAGGAGGCAAATTCCCTGAGGGGGATTTGGTGCAAATGAATAGGAAAAAAATGAGACTTTTTCCATGGATGGCGGGCTCGCTATGGGCTGGACCGTTCAAAGTTGTTGATGTTCTACCATTCGACACCGTCAATCTGGGAGATGATCATGGGGCACTGTTCACGGTCAAAGAGAGTGGTTATGTGAGACCCCGTTATCTAACAACGTTATAAGGTGCAATTAAGGAACTAATCATGCATAAATCAGAGTAATAGACCGTGTTGATGCCCTGAGCTTAAGAGTTACAGTACCAAAAATTTCAAAAAGGAATTAGTTACATTCCTAACAAAAGAGTGTGAAACTATAGTTTTACTCTACTCTATGTAGAAACTATACAAAAAGGGAGATTATGTTCTGCTATCCCTGAAGCACTCCTTACAGCTCACGCATCAACCCCGACCCTGGTTCTCCATGCCAAATCACCTACAAGGACAACCCCCAACACATGAGCACATAATAATTCATATTCAACACAATATGAATAAAAGCGTAAATGCGTAAACCAGAAATACAAAATACTTCCTGTATTCCAATGCATTTAAAACGCCCCCTTTTGGTTGTCCCTGTACCATAACTCATTATCGAATCAATGAATGATATTATGGTTTTAAACAAATGTCATGACATATTTCAATTCCCCAAATCATCAAACCAATCCCTAGTCCGTTTATCACAATGTATTTTAATGCCCCTCGCTTCACATATAAGCGCCATGGAATAACCTCGCTTCAATGGACATGCGGTACTCCCACCCCTCGCTTCACATTTTAGCGGCAAATATTCATTCCTCGCTTCATATGATAACCTCGCTTCAATGTGACATGCGGTACTCCCACCCCTCGCTTCACATTTAGCGGCACAAAATAAATAGCGGCAAGCATTAAAATCATCAAGGTGATAACCATGACTTATGGGATGCGCATCACTCAATCAACATATACATATGCAATCATAATGTATGGATCAACATGTATTTGCATCTACCATGCACAAGTCAATACACACTTGCATCTACAATGCATATCCCAATGCGTATATAAATTACATGTTACCGTTGGGTGCCCGTACGTCTTCTACGTACCTTTCCAAAATATGGTATGTTGCAGGCCACTATCCCCTGCGTTGTGTGGCTATCTGTGAAGGCTCTACACAAGTGTACAACACAATATTAGATGCCAATAATAGCCCAATACCAAAAATCCTATAATAATTAATCAAAACACAACATTTGGCTTCTCGCGATCGATCGCCAATAAGCCCCGATCGATCGCGAGATGCTACAGCCTCAACATTCAAAATTCTGTATTCCGCGATCGATCGTTGAAGACATGCCCATCGATCGCTGACTTCGCCGATCGATTGCTCAAATCTCGCGATCGATCGCCGAATGTTTCTTCCTTGTACTTTGGTTATCACGATCGATCGGGGAAAGCGCGCCGATCGATCGCCAATACCTATAATCACGAAAAGTCACCATTTTCGAGCACCTTCCTCATGCTACCATAAAACATACCACAAACTATCATACCATAACAACTTAACATACAATATACTCCATTATACTACCATGTAACCACACAAAACAATATTCTCAATAAAAAGCTACTACACATGCCATTTCTACTCAACAATTTATCTAAACTCAACCAAAACATTCACCATTACATGATATGGTTCCTCACCCTTTTTGCTCCAACTTTTTGCAAGGTTTGAAGCAATATGGAAGCAAGTCTTCCTCTCCTCCTTTCTGGGTTGAAGCTGGACGAAATGGGGAAGAAAAATGGTAGAGAAAGAGTGGTGGGAGGTTGAGTGTTGAATGAGTGAAAGAGGCATGGGTGCAAAGGGTATGGGTTGAGTGGGGTGGTTAGATGATAGGGTATGTTTTTGGTCCCGGTATTTAGCATGATGTATTAAAATATCCTCACATGATATTTTATGGTATATATTCAATAAAATACATCAAATTCCAATTAAACATGCTTTACCAAAACAAACAACACCCACCCCCATTAATCATGCCATAACCCAAATTCCCAACATATATCACATGCACCCTGAAATGCATTACTAGGCCATGACCACCACATGACTAAGCATTTCCCAATATTAATAAATCATCACCAATAAATTAACACCATAATCCTCACATAACGTAATTAATGTTCAATTACACATAATCATTTCGGGGATATCACAATACTCCCCTACTTATAAGATTTCATCCCCGAAATCAGCATGCACTTACCCAAAAAAAAAACAAAACATAAATCACATACCAGAAAACAGTTCCGGATAGTGTTGCACCATGTGTCTCTCCGTCTCCCACGTGGCCTCTTCGACACCCCTACGGTCCCACTGAACTTTGACCATAGGTATCACTTTGTTCCGAAGTCTGCGGTCTGCACGATTCAGGATTCTAACAGGCCGCTCCACATAAGATACATCAGACTCTATCTGAACCTCCGAAGGTTGCAACACATGAGAAGGATCTGGCTCGTACTTCCGCAATATAGATACGTGGAACACATCATGTATACCAGACAGAGAGGGTGGTAAAGCCAGTCGGTATGCCAAAGTACCAATACGCTGTAAAATCTCGTACGGTCCAACATACCTCGGAGACAATTTCCCCAGCATTCCAAATCGCACCACACCTCTGAAAGGTGAGATCTTCAAAAAGACCTTGTCGCCCAACTGAAACTCTAACGGCCGACGCCGTTGATTAGCATACGCTGCCTGCCTGTCCTGGGCTGCTTTCATTTTCTGCCTTATCACCTTTATCTTGTCTTCCATTTCCCAGATGAAAGCTGGTCCTCCGACTGATTTGCGATCCACGTCGTCCCAACATAACGGTGACATACAACGTCTACCGTAGAGAGACTCAAAAGGAGCCATCTGTATGCTTGCCTGGTAGCTATTGTTATAAGAAAATTCTACCAAGGCTACTGAATCCTGCCAAGAAGCATCAAACTCCAACACACATGCCCTCAACATGTCCTCGAGCGTTTGGATAGTACGTTCGGTCTGGCCATCCGTTTGAGGATGGTATGCTGTGCTCAACCTCAATTTTGTACCCAGAGCTGACTGAAGACCTTCCCAGAAGTGAGATGTAAACTGCGGATCTCGATCAGACACAATTGAAATAGGGATCCCGTGCAGTCTCACCACATCTCGAACATATAATTGTGCCATCCTCAAATAGGTGAGGTCATACTGTATGGAATGAAGTGAGCCACTTTAGTCAATCTGTCTACAATCACCCAGATAGCATCAAAACCCGAAACGATCCTCGGCAAGTGGGTAACAAAGTCCATGGACACGTGTTCCCACTTCCATTCAGGTATCTCTAAGCTCTTTAGCTCATCACTAGGCCTCTGCCTCTTAGCCTTCACCTGCTGACAAATCAAGCATCTCTTAACGAATGTAGTAACATCTCGTTTCATTCGTTTCCACCAAAACTGGTCACATAAATCCTTGTACATCTTTCTCCAGCCCTGGTGGATACTCATCCTGCTGCTATGAGCTCGCTGTAAGATCCCCTTACGCAACTCCAGCGTATTCGGAACCATCCATCGGTCACCAAGCCTCAAAGAACCGTCCTCAGCCATCCTGAACCTTGATGACTGACCCAGACGAACCACTGATAACCATCTCTGGACTTCTTCGTCTGCTCCCTGAGCCTTCCGGATGTGATCATAAATGTTCGGCTCAGCTAATAAAGTTGATACACGTATCGGTGAAGCAGTACGTCATAATCAAAACCCAACTGACAGTAGAAAGTCAGCATAGCTGACAAACACATGACATCATCTGCTGTGTTCTTCACTTTCCGACTCAAAGCGTCGGCTGTCAAATTTGCTCTACCCGGATGGTACTCGATTTCACAATCATAGTCTTTCAGTAGGTCTATCCATCTTCTTTGTCTCATATTCAGCTCAGACTGCGTAAACAAGAACTTCAGGCTCTTGTGATCGGTGTAGATGGTAAATGATGTACCATATAAGTAGTGTCGCAATATCTTCAAAGAAAACTCTATAGCCGCTAACTCCAAGTCATGGACTGGATACCTCGTCTCATGCGGTTTCAACTGCCTTGACGCGTAAGCCACTACATGCTTATCCTGCATCAGCACGCATCCTAAACCCTGAAGAGATGCATCAATATAGAGAATGAACCGCTTGTTCTCCCTGGGAATCACCAATACTGGTACCGAAGTATATCTGTGCTTCAACTCTTGGAAGCTCTGCTCACAAGCTTCCGACCAAAAGAATGGAACTCCCTTTTGAGTTAGCTGCGTCAGTGGTTTGGCAATCTTAGAAAACCCTTCGACGAAGCATCGATAATACCCGGCCAAACCAAGAAAACTCCGAATCTCGGGTACTGAAGTAGGCGTAGACCAATCCATTACTGCGTCTACTTTCCTGGGGTCTACTGATATCCCATCTCTAGAGATAATATGACCCAGAAATGCTACGCTGCTCAGCCAGAACTCACACTTGCTGAGTTTGGCATACAACTGATGATCTCTAAGGATCTGAAGCACCGTCCTCAAATGATTGGCATGCTCCTCCTTACTTCTCGAATAGACAAGAATGTCGTCAATAAATACGTCATGAACTGATCAAGATACTTCTGAAACACTCTGTTCATCAGGCTCATAAAGACAGCTGGGGCATTTGTCACACCAAACGGCATAACTAAGAACTCGTAGTGCCCATACCGAGTCCAAAACGTTGTCTTTTAAATGTCATCAGCTCTAACCCGTATCTGATGGTATCCTGACCTCAAGTCAATCTTGGAATACAGTTCTGTGCCCTGAAGCTGATCAAATAGGTCATCAATCCGCGGAAGAGGGTACTTATTCTTAATCGTCACCTTATTCAACTGATGGTAATCGATGCACAAGCGCATCGAACCATCATTTTTCTTTACAAACAGGACTGGCGCACCCCAAGGCGATACACTAGGATGTATGTATCTCTTGTCGAGAAGTTCCTGTAATTGTACTTTTAGCTCCCTCAGTTCCGCCGGTGCCATCCTATAAGAAGCACGAGAAATAGCAGAGGTCCTTGGTAGTAACTCAATCACAAACTCAACATCTCTGATCGGAGGGAATCCTGGAATTTCATCCGGAAACACATCGGTAAATTCCGCGACTACCGGTATATCCTCAATCCTCAACTCTTCCTTTTTCTCCGATACGTCCACGGCATAAATAAGATAGCCAGTGTGACCCCGTTCCAACAACCGTGTCATCTTAACTGCTAAAATCAATGGAATCTTCGGACGGGAACCGTCCCCATAGAAGATCCACTGCAATCCCTGATCGGATTGGAAACGTACCATCCTCTGACGGCAATCAACCACGGCCTGATATCTATTCAGCACATCAATGCACACAATACAATCAAAGTCTGCCATAACCAGCAAAATCAGATCAGCCCTCAAATCATTGCCCTCAAAATAAATGAGGCAGTCAGATAGCAGTCGATCCACAATCACATGCCTTCCGGTGGGTGTCGAGACCATGAGAGGCGTGGGCAATGGAGACGGGCACATATGGTGTCTCTCAACAAAGGCAGAAGATATGAAAGAGTGGGAAGCACCTGCATCTATCAAAATAAAAGCAGGGTACGTAAATAAATGGCACGTACCAGCAATCACCTCCTCTGGGGCTGCCTCTGCCTGCTCTCGAGTCAGTGCGTACACTTGACCCTGCGGTGGTCCCATTGCCGGACCTCCCGGTGGTCGGGGCACAATATGTTGTCTCTGAGGTACTATCCCGGCATCAAATCTCGGCCTACTCGGTCCAAAGTCCGTCTGTCTTCCCTGACCGAGGCAATACCGAGCGATGTGGCCCATCTTGCCACAACTGTAACAGGCTGGACAATCACGTGGCAAGTGTGGTCCCCCACAGTTGTTACACTTGCTTTCTCCTGTCCTATTTCCTTGCACTGGTCCTCGAATACTTGGCACATTATTCCTCCTATTTCCTTGCTTCTGATTCTGAAACCTCTTCCCACTAAATCGAGAAGATGAAGAAGCCCCATGAGGCTTAAAATGGTCCCCTCGTGTCTTCAAACTGTCTGCAACTGGTCTTTGTGGTGGTATAGGTTCCTTGTACACACTCACTCCAATCTCTGCCAGCTCCGCTCTAGTCAGAACATCATCAAACGAGCTGGGGCTGTTGGAAACAACCCGGTCAAAAAGCTCCGGTCTCAGACCCTTTAAGAAATGCCTCATCTTGGCATGACCATTTATAGCGATGTGAGGCACATACTCAGCAGTGAAGAATACTGCATGGCATAATCTGATACAGTCATGCTACCCTGTTTCAAATTAGTGAACTCGTCCTCCTTCATTGTCTGGCAGCTGCAGAGAAGTACCGATTAAGGAATCGGGTTCTAAACACAGTCCAGTCCACCAACATGCCCTGAGCCCACATTTCCATAACTGTTGTCTTCCACCACATGGAAGACTTCTTTGCTAACTGAAACTCTGCCAGCCTCAGCCAGGCAGTCCTTGCACAGGGCGCTGATACAAATATCTGCTCAAGTCGTTCTAGCCACTCCTCTGCTTCTTCCCCTGTCTCAGTTCCCTCAAAGAGCGGCGGATGGTAGCTCAAGAACTGGGTCAAACTAAGCTCCCCTGGTAGCAGTATCTGTGCACTAGGCTCTGCGCCTACAGCAGGTGGCGGCAGAGCATTCGTCTGAGCAATACTGGCATTGATACTGCCTACATCTCCCACCTCTTCATTGAGGTTTTCCAGATTAATAGCCGACATGCTGTAACACAGGGGTTAACAACAATACCAAAAACAGTTCATAATATAAGCCGTTAGATAACAAGAGTAATAATATTCATAAGCATGTTAGTATAACAAATTATACGCAAAGTATGCACTACATGCATAAACATGCCCACCAATGAATACCTAACCTACTTGTTTCTAAAGGGCCCTTCACTCGTTCCCTGTTCTCTAACCACTGCTCTGATACCACTAAATGTGAGACCCCGTTATCTAACAACGTTATAAGGTGCAATTAAGAGAACTAATCATGCATAAATCAGAGTAATAGACCGTGTTGATGCCCTGAGCTTAAGAGTTACAGTACCAAAAATTTCAAAAAGGAATTAGTTACATTCCTAACAAAAGAGTGTGAAACTATAGTTTTACTCTACTCTATCTAGAAACTATACAAAAAGAGAGATTCTGTTCTGCTATCCCTGAAGCACTCCTTACAGCTCACGCATCAACCCCGACCCTGGTTCTCCATGCCAAATGCACCTACAAGGACAACCCCCAACACATGAGCACATAATAATTCATATTCAACACAATATGAATAAAAGCGTAAATGCGTAAACCATAAATACAAAATACTTCCTGTATTCCAATGCATTTAAAACGCCCCCTTTTTGGTTGTCCCTGTACCATGACTCATAATCGAATCAATGAATGATATTATGGTTTTAAACAAATGTCATGACATATTTCAATTCCTCAAATCATCAAACCAATCCCTAGTCCGTTTATCACAATGTATTTTAATGCCCCTCGTTTCACATATAAGCGCCATGGAATAACCTTGCTTCAATGGACATGCGGTACTCCCACCCCTCGCTTCACATTTTAGCGGCAAATATTCTTTCCTCGCTTCATATGATAACCTCGCTTCAATGTGACATGCGGTACTCCCACCCCCTCGCTTCACATTTAGCGGCACAAAATAAATAGCGGCAAGCATTAAAATCGTCAAGGTGATAACCATGACTCATGGGATGTGCATCACTCAATCAACATATACATATGCAATCATAATGTATGGATCAACATGTATTTGCATCTACCATGCACAAGTCAATACACACTTGCATCTACAATGCATATCCCAATGCGTATATAAATTACATGTTACCGTTGGGTGCCCGTACGTCTTCTATGTACCTTTCCAATATATGGTATGTTGCAGGACTCTATCCCCTGCGTTGTGTGGCTATCTGTGAAGGCTCTACACAAGTGTACAAAACAATATTAGATGCCAATAATAGCCCAATACCAAAAATCCTACAATAATTAATCAAAACACAACATTTGGCTTCTCGCTATCGATCGCAATAAGCCCCGATCGATCGCGAGATGCTACTGCCTCAACATTCAAAATTCTGTATTCCGCGATCGATCGCTGAAGACATGCCGATCGATCGCTGACTTCGCCGATCGATCGCTCAAATCTCGCGATCGATCGCCGAATGTTTCTGCCTCGTACTCTGGTTCTCGCGATCGATCTGGGAAAACGCGCCGATCGATCGCCAATACCTGTAATCGCGAAAAGTCACCATTTTTGAGCACCTTCCTCATGCTACCATAAAACATACCACAAACTATCATACTCTAACAACTTAACATACAATATACTCCATTATACTACCATGTAACCACACAAAACAATATTCTCAACAAAAAGCTACTACACATGACATTTCTACTCAACAATTTATCTAAACTCAACCAAAACATTCACCATTACATGATATGGTTCCTCACCCTTTTTGCTCCAACCTTTTGCAAGGTTTGAAGCAATATGGAAGCAAGTCTTCCTCTTCTCCTTTCTGGGTTGAAGCTGGACGAAATGGGGAAGAAACATTGTAGAGAAAGAGTGGTGGGAGGTTGAGTGTTGAATGAGTGAAAGAGGCATGGGTGCAAAGGGTATGGGTTGAGGGGGGTGGTTAGATGATATGGTATGTTTTTGGTCCCGGTATTTAGCATGATGTATTAAAATATCCTCACATGATATTTTATGGTATATATTCAATAAAATACATCAAATTCCAATTAAACATGCTTTACCAAAACAAACAACACTCACCCCCATTAATCATGCCATAACCCAAATTCCCAACATATATCACATGCACCCTGAAATGCATTACTAGGCCATGACCACCACATGAATAAGCATTTCCCAATATTAATAAATCATCACCAATAAATTAACACCATAATCCTCACATAACGTAATTAATGTTCAATTACACATAATCATTTCGGGGATATCACAGGTTACGACATTACCACATGGCGGACGAAAAATCATCCCCCGCTGGCCCTTGTGGCACTTGAGCTTACATGGTAAAAAGTCCAGCTTGTGACTATAAATCAAGAACTTTTCTTATCCCTTAGCTATGTTTTTGGTTTGTTCTTAGTTTGTTTTGTTTTGTTTTTGCTTTTGTTTTTGATTTCGGTGAGAGACTCCATGCGTGTTGTGACGTGTTCCAACAATATGCCCCACGAGCTGACTGGGAATTGGATAACCATCACTGACGGTCGTTGTCAACAGTAACTGCTTTGTCTTATTTTCCACGCCTATTACATTGAGGACAATGCATGAATTAAGTTTGGGGGAGTGCATTACTGTGTCATGCCTTTTCATTGGAATTGTATCGTTCTTGAGCACCAATTAAAAAATTTCTTGAAAATGAGTTCAATTAGTGAGACAAGAATGAATCATTGTAGTTGTCTCTATTACATGATGATTTTAATCTCACTATGCATGGCAACTTGAGTTTTGATGATTGTAAAACTTGTTTGTGAATATCTTGTTTTGAGAAGCATGTCAAAGATGAGGAATATATTGAGCACATTTGAGTCACAATCTTGTGAATTGCACTTGCAGTAGTGAAAATCTTAGTGAACTTGATGAATTGTTTTTTAGCATCTTAGAGTACCTTAGAACTTATTTGATGATGACACTTCAAGGCGAAATTTTATAGTCATGAACTTGATTAGGAAATTATCTAGGTGAACTTCTTTGATGATGACACTTCAATGTGAAATTTTATAGTCATGAACTTGATTAGGAAATTATCTAGGTGATCTTTGGACTGTTTGAGCCTTTCAAGCTTACCATGTATACATAAATCCCCAGTGTCCCATTTTGGCCCTAATTGAAAAAGAATGGTGTATGTTTAATATACTATTAGCCCCCATTCAACAAATTTTTTTGAAACCTCATTATACTTACCTATTTGAGCTTAAATTGAAAAAAAATTATCCTTACCATAAGAGAGTATAATGATTCTCATTAGATGCTCATGTTGTATAATGCTTATCCTTACCCTAAGAGAGTATAATGCTCATTTGGATGAGCTTATTGTTGTAAAAAGTGATGAATGAGAAAAGAAAAAGATAGATAAAGCCTTGTGAAAAAATGACTAAATAAGATCCAAAGTGGCCAAGGCTAAAAGAAAAAGAAGAGAAGCTCAATTTTGTGCTAAAAATATGAGCATTACATGCTTATACTCTATTCTTTGTGCTATTATATCTTTTCTTTGAAGCCAAACATCTAGGCCTAACTTTACAAGCTTAAAAAGTCCTATTCATCCAAGTTAAGGGAGTGACTACTAGTGGAGAACTGTTTGAAAATAGGACTATGGGGTGCTCAAAAATAATCTTAACTTTCATTGCCTAGCATGTTGATCTATGAAAATTGCATGAAACTTGAAAATGACAATAGCACACACGCATGTTCTGGTTTGGAGACATATTAAACCCTACATACTCAGCCTCCACCACTCCCATTCAACCCCAACCATCCATACTCCATAAATCCGTTGAAGAAGAGACGCATCGGAAGAGACGGGACGACAGAGCTACGCAAGGAGTCAACACCTCTCGTTATTTCCGTATTTCTAACTCTACTTCTATATTTCCATTTGATTTTGATGTTTAGAATGTTGCAAAATAAGTTTATGCACTATTATTTGATAGAGATTGTTGGCTAGGTTTGTTGTCAAGACGTAGGGGGTCCTTTATATGAACTCATAATTCAACTTTAATGTTTTTGATTGATTCTTATATTTCTAAGTGCATAGATTGTTGTCCTTCATTCTTTTGAGGGTTTGGCCATCCTTTAATGATCATTAATTATAATTGAGATCGAGAGATAAAATTGCAATACGATATAGTAATTTATGCCGTGGATTTCAGACTGAGATCGAGAGATGAAGTCAAATACACGTGTGATAGCTATAAATATCTAGTAATCAAAGCCTAGAAGTTTTCATAGATCAACAGACAATATTAGTTAATCAATAAGGATATGAGAGTGGCTTATTATAATGTTAGTATTAGATTTGTTATAGCCGGACCAAGGTATAACAAGTGCATTAGGAATACTCGTCACCTTAGAATATTTGAATTCAATTATTAACTAATAGGCGAATTATGGGGGATTATATGGGTGAACCGAAAGTCTTGATAATTGTCTCTATTGATTCTAATATTATCCGTTCTTGTTTGTTGGGTTGATTATTGAGTTAATTAGTCAACTTAGTTAATTAATCACAACCAGTTATCGTAGACTAAACATAGTTAAATTAATTGAGTTTGGTACTTACTTCCTAGTCATCGTGGGTTCGACACTCATACTTTTCATATCATTATACTAAAACTTGACACCATGCACTTGCGGTACACAATCGCTACACTGGAAAATACTGTTTAACATAATAGCGATCAGCGTCTCTGTTTAAAGTCGGTGGCCCGACGCCAGTGATCAATCAAGGTGGGTTATGCTGTGTAGCTCTCTCCTTTCTTCTCCACCTCAATATCTTATTTATTCCTTTAAACTTTGGTTTGTTTGCCTTGCTCTTCTTTGAGTCATCATCGGTCTCCGTTCCTCCTCCATCGTTTGTTGATTGTTGTGGTCGATCAGAAGGATGTTTCCTTTCAACAGTAGGATCCTGCAAGTGAGAAGATAGAGGGTCAGCGATATCATTAGTAGAAAAACAACAAAAATTGTGCACAAGATTTGAGTCCGTACCTTCCTTGACATTAAGGCCATCAGTAGCCTTTTCTATCTCCCACAATTCATCAAATTCAGACTCAAGTTCATCATCTATATCAATAGCATAACTAGTGTGTTCATGAGTTTTAATGGTTTCATAGATATTTAACTTCGTTATCTCACCATTAAACTCCATAGTTAAAGTACCACTATTGACATTGATTATAGACTTAGAGGTTTTCAAGAATGGTCTCCCTAATAGAATAGGGCTAGATGGATCACCATTTTCCATGTCTAAGACATAGAAATCAGCGGGGAAAACCAAATTCTCTACCTGTACAAGTACATCATCTACTATCCCCCTAGGAATAATCGTGGACCTATCAGCTAATTGTATCACAGCAGCATTCCGTTTCAAAGATACATGCTTCAGTTGTGTGTAGATTGAGTAAGGCATGACATAAATGGAAGCTCCTAAATCTAGCATGGCCTTATCAATCTTGGTGTTGCCACTCACATATGGGATAGAAAACATAACAGGGTCCTTACATTTTGTGGGAATACTTCTTTGGATGACCGCAAAAACATTCTCACCTAGCTAAATCTTGGGGCACCCTTTGCGTTCTTTGCTCGTATCCACTTTCCAAACTTCCTTCAAAATCTCGCATATCGAAGTATTTTTCATGGCATCATACAGTGGAGCGTTTTCCTCGCATCTCCGAAATGTCTCATAGAGGCCCTTGATGCTGCTATCTTTCCTATTCACCTTCAAAGCAAGGGGGAATGGGGGTTCAATTTTATTTTCATGAAGTAGAGGGGACTTACCTCGTGGTTTCGCTTCTTGCATAAGCTCCTCGACGTCCTTCTTTTCTTTCATCTCTTCTCTTCCGGGTGGCGTCAGTACCACCTTCTCCTCAGTTGTATCTCCACTCTTCTTCAATGTGATGGCACTCACATTCTCTCTTGGGTTCACCACTGGCTGTGAAGAAAGTCCATTTGAAATTCTCCCCTCTTGTTGAGCGAAGTCGACAATTGCCCCATTTGCTTAGTCAAGCTTTGAATGCTCGCCCTCGTTTCCTATTGAAAGTGCAGGCCATTTTCAGCAATAACTTTAACAATATTTTCTAACCTGTCAGAAAGAGCATGCACTGGCGGTGGTGGAGGTCTTTGATATGGCGGTCTATACGGTGGATGCTGGTGCATCTGTTGATTCTCATAGCTCTGTTGCGGATGGTCCCTTCAACCTTGGTTGTAGTTGCTCGATGGGTGTCATAGCTCCTTTGAGGTGGACCTGGGAATCCTCCTGTTGCATTCACGTGTTCCATGGATGTCTCTCGTAGGGAGGGACATGCATCAGTGGGATGGTTCCTGGCTAGACAAATTCCACATGGCTTCATCTTCCCCACATGCCACCTGCAAAATTACGCATAAGAAACATTAAGTCAATCAGTTGTTGTTCAAGGTTGGACATGTTTACCTCTTGTCTTGGCGTTTGTCCATGGCGAACATGTCCAAGTTGTTGGGAGTTGGAATCCATGTTTGCTATCAAGTTTTTTGCCTCCTCCGCTGTCTTGTCAATAAAAGCTCCTCCTCTCGCTGCATCCACTAAATTCCTGTCACCAGAAAGTAAACCTTCATAGAAATATTGAATTAAAAGATGTTCACTTATCTGATGTTGTGGGCAGCTTGCACACAACTTCTTGAAACGTTCCCAGTACTCATGCAGCGATTCCTCGTGGTATTGCTTCACACCATAAATTTCCTTCCTTATGTTAGTCGCCCTCGAAGCTGGAAAGTACTTCTCAAGGAAGACTCTTTGCAAATCAGTCCACGTGGTGATATATCCGGAGGGTAGGTAGAATAGTCAATCTTTAGCAGCATCCTTCAAAGAGAATGGAAAGGCTCGCAGTTTGATTTGCTCCTCCGTTATGCCAGCTGGCTTCATAGTAGTGCACACGACGTGAAATTCCATCAAGTGCTTATGGGGGTTTTCACCTGCAAGACCATGAAAAGAAGGTAATAAGTGAATTAGTCCAGATTTAAGTTCGAAATTTATGTTATTTGCAAGAGCATGGAAAGTGATGCAGAGAGGTTGTTGATCCAAGGTAGGATTCGCCAATTGTCTCAAGCTTTGATTCGCTGCCATCGTGTTCCTCTCTTCTTCTTCCTCAAGTATCATTGCTTCTCTTCTTCACCGATGTAATGTTCACTTGATCTCAGGGTCGTACTGAAAATTATCTTCGTGATCAGGTGATTCACCTGTACTCATTAACAAACCAAAGTAGTAGCGCAGAATAATAACAATGCCTTCCTCGGCAACGACGCCAAAATTTGGTAGCGTTTATCGCGTACGCCCAAATTAACCCTCTCAAGTTAATAGCAATAAGTAATGTTGTAGCGTGAGTATGGATCGATCACATGAGGAATGGTGTATGTTTTTTGTGTGTTAATTATGCAAGCAAATAGAAAAGGGGATTTTGGATTGATTAACTGCTACTATGAAAAATCTATAAATTAAACTAATTAACAAAATTAAACTAACGTGAATAAAATTATGAGAAAATCGATTCTTGGTTTTCAATCGACTTTACCTTGGATTTATGCAGTCAATCATCGATTATCACAAAAGATGTAATTTTTACTTGAATATTCATCATTAGAGATTCAACTCCTATCTTACCTTATGCCTAGTTAAAATAGCCCAAGTGTTCTAAATTAATCTGTATCGTTATATCGATTCAAACAACAGCAGATTAATATTAACAATAACTTTCAAATCTAGTAAGAATGATGAAACTTAGATAACATAATCCAAGCGTCTATGTTTAATCTAGTCAAGCGTTTTTCCTAAGAATTTAACAATGCCAACATCATATAATTATCAATCTTGGTTGCTTCAAAGGCCAATCAATAGATTGCATGTAAAAATCATTATATGACCAATCTTATAATCAAAGCATAACAATCATGTCAATAATCATAGTGAAACACATCATACCCAATAAAAATTAATCAAAGAACATCAATCTCATGAAAAACATAAAATCCAAGGTATTGTCTTCCTTCAACCAAGAATCAAATGTGTTTACCCACTCATGACTAAATTAAAAACAACAAACTTGATCTAGAAAGCATTAAAATAAAAGCAAAGGAAGAATTACTAGAGAGAAGCAAGATTCTGGAGCATCAATTCCGTCTTC
Source organism: Haberlea rhodopensis (assembly GCA_907163345.1). Taxonomy (NCBI): domain Eukaryota; kingdom Viridiplantae; phylum Streptophyta; class Magnoliopsida; order Lamiales; family Gesneriaceae; genus Haberlea; species Haberlea rhodopensis. The sequence continues at coordinate 57,855 of CAJQUN010000518.1, read as the reverse complement.
GTTCTTCGTTCTTCAAGTTGTTCTTCAAAAGGTTGAGAGAAAATCTATTCTAAAGTCTAAAATATGATGGAATTCTCTAAAATAATGAAGAATGGTCTGATTTAAGGTCCCAAATTTGTGCATATAGGGTAGGAATCTGATATAGTAGGTAAAAATTTATACAAAGATGGAAAAATTGAGTTTCTCTACAAAACAGGATTCTACTGGCGCTGGCTGGCGCTCAAAAGCGAGCTATTATTTTTCAAGCAGAAACTTTCGGCGATCGATCAGTAAAATGTGTCGATCGATCGCTGACTTCCATTCTTTTGTCCAGTAACATTTGGCGATCGATCGCGGAAGAATGCGGATTGATCGCCGAGACAAAAATTTTGTTGTTCGATTTCTTTCATTTGACGACTGATCACGGCTTCCGTTGTCCACTTTTATGCATTTTTCTTGGTCTATTTTGATCCCTTGTCAACTCCAATACATTTCTTGATCCTTATTCGCCCTTGTTATCTTGATTTCTTCGATTTCACCTACATTTATACAAATATATGATTAGGTAGCATATGTATCGAATTATCCATCAAAACATACCAAATTGTAGACAATTAAGTGCAATAGATGTGTCTATTTCTAGTCACATCAACCAAAGTCTTGATAATCTTCTCAAGTGAAATTTTCTCGTTAACTTTGCTATGCTTGGTTGAAACATTAGTAATATAGTTATTAGTTTAATTATTAAATCATATCCGTAGGTTAAATATAGTTAAAAACGTCTTATTTGGTACTTACAGTTAGTCCATGTGGGTTCGACACTCTTACTTCTCATTATCTATACTAAAACTTGACAATCGTGCACTTGCGCTCTAAATTGTGCCATTTGAGTAAAAGCGTGCATCAAAATAATTTATTGTTAAATAAAGCGCTAGCAGTGACTGACATGATACCAACACGACATACATTTCATTGCATATATAATTATATATTTATATATATATATATGTGTGTGTGTGTGTGTGTGTGTGTGTGTCGTATTTATGTTGATTGTTCCTTGTTGGGTGTTTGCTCAACCCAAGCAAGGGTTGTGTTGTCTTTGTGTATGGACAATGATAGGTAGCACATATAGATTTAGTACCAAAGTAGACACGTCCGGTAGGAGCTACACTAGATAGGTTTATCCCATTATAGCTATATATATATATATATATATCACGGGTATGTCCCTGCGATATGATATGTGGATATGTATATTTATTTTGAATCGGTTATGTGTGGGCATGCTTTTATACGTGGAGATTTGGTACTTGGTTGTATGTGATGGGTGTTAGATCAACGGATGCGAACTGGTATTACATATTTTCAGTACTTCAATAGCTTTATCTTGATATATGTAAAGAAGGTGGTATGTTCATCATGCGATGAAGTCTTACCGAAATTTTTAGGGCCACACGTTGGTAAATTTTAAATTAATCTTCCTTTTTTTGCGTGAAATAATGATTATGTGATCATTAAATACATCATTAGGATCGGTCATCACATCTTTTCTCCATGCTTCTAGAATGTATTCGACTTCTGAAGATGACTTAAGTCTTCTTTTTAGCTTTCCAACGCATACTGAATCACTCCATTTTGATAAACGATTTTAAGAGTTATGACCAATAGACTGGAGCTTGTATGCAGTAAAAGCTAAGCTTACTATTACAATTTGATCCAGCTCGATCTTGCAGACGGTTTTTCTCCTTGATAACATTCGAACTAAGTCTGCTAGTATGAATTACAACTTGTAGCATTTTGAGTTGACTGTCTAAAAAATCAAGAAGCATGAGATATGACCGATTAGTCCAATGAGCTCGGGATTCAGCAAACTTAAACTTCTCATTTCAGCAATCCAAATTCAAAGTCATTTCTTAGACATCATTAAGCATTTAATGCTAGGCAAAAAGCACTCTGTAAAAACTTCATATTGATGTACACAGAGTATGGATTCTAGAAGTCAATGATTTTTTTGTTGGAAATCAAGTGTTTAAAGAAGTGAAATTCAAGTTATTCACACGACAAACATTTATTGATATGCATTCTACAGCATTAAAGAACTTCTTTCAGTTTTAGATGCTGAACTTGCTACTTGTTTTTAAAGCACCTCCAACTTGTTTCATCTGATCTTTAAGGATCACTTGTGCTTATTTCCTAACTCTGGGTTGTTGTATAATAACTGATAATAAGAGTGAAACTTTATTGTAACTTTGAGACATATTGTGTCCGAGGATTGACTTGTATACTAGGAGTTTCAGCAAAGTATGAAAGCTTGCTGAACTGGGGTTGTTCAAACAACTTGTGTAACTCAAAGTGTGAGACCCCGTTATCACATCAAGATATTAAGGTGCAAATTAGAGAACTAAACATACATGTGATTATATCAGAGAAATGTGCCGTGTTGATTAACCTGAGCTTTAGAGATTACAGTACCAAAATGTTCCAAAAAGGAAAGACATACTTCCTACAAAGGTACTACATCATAGTCTTACTCTACTCAGTAGAAGCTATACAAAAACTCTAACATGCTAATCCTGTAGCACTCCTTACAGCTCAGCATATCAACCCCGGCCCTGGTTCTCGTCAACAAAAGCACCTACAAAGACAACCCCCAACACATGAGCATAACACAATTCATATTTAACATAATATGAAAGTAAGGCATAAATGCAAATCTTAAACACAAGCCCTTCCTGTATTTCCAGCATTTATATCGCCCATTGGTTGTCCCTGTACCATAATTCATAATAGAAACACATTATATGAATGTATGGATATGCAATGTCATGACATTCCTTTTCCCTTAAATCCTTATTTCATCCTGAGCCCTTATCATTAGTACATTTTAATGCTTCTTGCTACTCCATGTAAGCGGAATTCTTCATCGCTTCCAATGGACTTTAGCGTTGCTACTCCATGTAAGCGGAATTCTTCATCGCTTCCAATGGACTTTAGCGTAAGCCATTAAAATCCTTACTAAGATAACTTTGACTCGTGAAATACACCTCTTATATTTCACAACATACATATGCAAAAACAATGCATAAAAACATGTATCATAACCATAATGCACCACATCATGTGTCATAAAGACAAACATAAAGTACATGTTACCGTTGGGATGCCCGTACGTCGCTTACGTACCTTTTAAAAGATAGAGGAGTCAATCGATTTTATCTCCTCGGTTGTGCTGGCACCTGGGATGGTTCTACATAGCCACACAACACAATATTAGGCACCTCATAATAATCCGGAAGCAAAAACCAAATTAAAAACCAAATTAATCCTTCAATATCATCTCGCGATCGATCGCCCATGAGCCCCGATCGATCGCGAGATGCTACTGCCTCGCATACCAAAAAAAAAAAACATTCAGCGATCGATCGCCCCAATATTGGCGATCGATCGCCAAAACCTACTGGAACGTCGCGATCGATCGCGCCTCCTTGGCGATTGATCGCCAACCTTGTTCTTTTGGCGATTTTCCAGAATTGCTTAACACCGATATTCATACCCTTAAATCTAACATGTAGGATATAATACATACCAAGATCATCATGCTAGCATTTGAACTACACTACCCTGAGTGTATTCAAACCAAATATACACCCTGAGCATAAACCTACATGCATAAACATCGATCATTTAAACAAGTACTGGATCAACTTTTTCTGGAAACAGGGCACATTTTCATTTCCAGAATTCTTGAGCACCTCTTTACATGCTATTAAAACTAACACATATAACATAAACCCTGCTCAACTAAACATGCCATGGGTTTCACAAAACTACCAAGCATATTTTTACATCAAAGTTTTTCCAAAACTTAAGTTTATCATGCATGATAACACCTTCATAAAAGTACTCTCCGCACATATATTTCCAGAAAACAGGGCACTTGAACCTTGCCCAGAATTTTCGAACACTACCTTTCACATGATTAAATCTTTCACATAACACATGCAACATGCTCAAGGAAATATACTGGTACCTTCAACAAGTTACCATACATAAAAACACATCAAAGGTTCAACCAAAACCTAAGTTAGCATGCTTCGAAACATCATGGTAAAACCCTTCCTAACATGGAAAACAGAGTACTTCTCTGCTCGGATGTTCGAGGAGCCCTATTCTCTACCACAAATCTAGCACATAAAGCATGCAAGTTTCTTAACTAAACATGCTAAGGGCTTCACAAACATCACATAAAGGTATTCATAACAAGATAACATCATACCCTAAACTAGCATGCCAAATCTGCTACAAAGAACAAGCATGCCAGGAAACTTGAAAACTGGGAAAAAATGTGACTCCTCACCACTTTTGCCCTTCGATTTTCTATATGAAAGGAAGCATGAAACCCGATCACTTTTCTCCTGGAACTCGACCAAGTTGCAGAGAGATGAAGGGAAAAAGAAGGAAGCTTTTGGAAGAGGCAAGACCCAAAATATCTAAGTCCAAACATGCCTACAAGTCAATCTGCTTTCCCAGAAAACAGGGGAAGGGCGTGGGTTTGGCTGCAAGTGGGGGTTGGGTGGTTGCATGTGGGGTGGTTTGTGGTGTTTAATTGTGTCCCGGTATTTCATACGATGTAATAAAAATATCCCTCCTCGATATTTTATTATTCTACCACATCAACACAACAATTAAAAACACCTAACATGCTTCCTAAACCACATCATCAAATTAAATAAATTAATCCCACATACAAACGCTTTAAACATATAGGTTCATAATTAACCACCCTTAAATGCATGATTACCCACATAATCTTTTCGGGGATATCACACAAAGTCTCTAGTAGATAACCTTTCAGCAAAGGATGAAAATGAGACGTAGAAGGTTTTCTTTCGAACTTCAAGAAACATATTTTGTCAATTTACATTGTCGTTTATTATTTACTTACCTATTGTCAGCTTGATACTTTGCGGAGTCTAGCAAACCTTTTTCCCCACTATTTTTGGATGCTTAACTCAGAGAATTGGGGATCGGATTTTAGCTACTAACCTAGCTGAATCCAGCTCGTAGCACTTTAAAAGAAAATCAGAAAATTCCACCAAGGCTATCGAGTCCTGCCATGAAGTGTCGAACTCCAGCACACAAGCCCTCAACATATCTTCGAGCGTCTGTATCGTACGCTCGGTCTGTCCGTCCGTCTGGGGATGATAGGCTGTGCTCAACCTCAACTCTGTACCTAGAGCTGTCTGCAGACCCTCCCAAAAGTGAGATGTAAACCGCGGATCTCGATCTGACACAATCGAAACAGGGATCCCGTGCAGTCTCACCACATCTCTGACATATAACTGCGCCATTCTTAAGTGCGTGAAGGTCATACAGTAGGGAATGAAATGAGCACTCTTAGTCAATCTGTCCACGACTACCCAGATGGCATCAAAACCCGAAACAGTCTTCGGCAAGTGGGTCACGAAATCCATAGATACGTGCTGCCACTTCCACTCGGGTACCTCTAAACTTCTTAGTTCACCTCCAGGCCTTTGTCTCTCAGCTTTCACTTGCTGACAAATCAAACAACGCTTGACAAAAGAGGTGACATCCTATTTCATACGCCTCCACCAGAACTGGCTGCGTAGATCCTTATACATCTTCTTCCCACCTGGATGGATACTCATCCTACTGCAATGAGCTCGCTGTAATAAACCCTGACGTAACTCAGGTGCATTTGGAACCACCCATCTGTCGCCAAGTCTCAGAGAACCGTCATCAGCCACTCTGAATCTCGATGGCTGTCCTGAATGAACCACTAACATCCATCTCTGAACCTCTACATCGGTCCCCTGAGCCTTCCTGATGTGATCAAATATAACAGGCTCAGCTAGCAAGGTCAAAACCTGTACTGGTGAAGAAGATACATCATAATCGAATCCCAAATGGCAGTAGGAGCCAAACATAGCTGACAGAGACATAGCATCCTCTGCTGTGCTCCTCACCTTCCGACTCAAAGCGTCGGCTGTCAAATTTGCTTTTCCCGGGTGATATTCGATTTCACAATCGTAGTCCTTCAGCAGGTCCATCCATCTCCTCTGCCTCATGTTCAGCTCAGCGTGTGTAAACAAGAATTTCAGGCTCTTGTGATCAGTGAAGATGGTAAATGAGGGTACCGTATAAGTAGTGTCGCCATATCTTCAAGGCGAACACTATAGCTGCCAACTCCAGATCATGGACTGGATACCTCGTCTCATGTGGCTTCAACTGTCTTGAAGCGTAAGCCACTACATGTCTGTCCTGCATCAGCACGCACCCTAATCCCTGTAGAGATGCATCGGTATAAAGAACAAATCCTTTGTTCTCCTTGGGTATCACTAGAACTGGCGCAGTAGTCAGTCTGTGCTTTAATTCCCGGAAGCTCTGCTCACAAGCCTCTGACCAACAAAATGGGACTCCCTTCTGAGTCAGCTGTGTAAGTGGCTTGGCGATCTTTGAGAAACCCTCGACGAAACGTCGATAATAGCCAGCCAGACCAAGAAAACTTCGAATCTCACCGACTGAAGTAGGGGTAGACCAATCCATAACTGCCTCTATCTTCCTCGGGTCTACTGATATCCCCTCTCGTGATATAATATGGCCCAAAAATGCAACACTGTTCAGCCAAAACTCACACTTGCTGAGTTTGGCGTACAACTGGTGATCTCTGAGGATCTGGAGTACTATCCTCAGATGATCGGCATGATCCTCCTCATTCCTCGAATAGACCAGGATGTCATCAATGAACACGATCACAAACTGATCGAGGTACTCCTGAAATACTCTGTTCATCAGGCTCATAAAGACTGCAGGTGCATTTGTCACACCGAACGGCATCACCAAGAACTCATAGTGTCCATACCGAGTTCTAAAAGCCGTCTTTTGGACATCACCAGCTCTAACCCGTACCTGGTGATAGCCTGACCTCAAATCTATCTTGGAGTACACCTCCGTACCCTGAAGCTGGTCGAACAGATCATCAATCCTCGGAAGCGGATATCTGTTCTTCACTGTAGCCTTGTTCAGTTGCCTGTAGTCAATGCACAGACGCATTGATCCATCCTTCTTTTTCACGAACAAGACTGGCGCACCCCAAGGTGATACACTAGGACGGATGTATCCCTTGTCGAGGAGCTCCTGTAACTGTACCTTCAGCTCCCTCAGCTCTGCCGGTGCCATCCTGTATGGGGCACGAGAAATGGCTGATGTCCCTGGCAGCAGCTCAATAGCAAACTCCACATCCCTGACAGGCGGAAATCCCGGAATCTCATCTGGAAACACATCACTGACCTCTGCCACAACTGGAATGTCCTCGGCTCTCACTTCCTTCTCCTCTGAAGCATCCATAGCATAAATAAGGTACCCAGTATGGCCACGTTCCAATAACCGCGACATCTTAACCGCCGAGATTACTGGTATCTTTGGACGAGAGCCGTCCCCATAAAAAGTCCACTGGAACCCCTGATCAGACAGAAAGCGAACCATTCTCTTTTGGCAATCTACCATAGCTCGGTATCTGCTCAACACATCAATGCCGATAATGCAGTCAAAGTCTGCCATCTCTAACTGAAACAAATCGGCCCTCAGATCATTGCCCTCAAAATAAATGAGGCAATCAGATAACTGTCGATCCGCAATCACATGCTTCCCCGTGGGTGTCGAGACCATGAGAGGCGTGGGTAACAGAGACGAGCACAAATGGTGTCCTTCCACAAAGGCAGTAGATACAAAGGAATGGGAAGCACCTGTATCTATCAATATAAGTGCAGGGTACGTAAGTAAATGACACGTACCAGCAATGACCTCCTCTGGGGCTGCCTCGGCCTGCTCCCTGGTCAGTGCATACACCTGTCCCTGCGGCGGTCCTGTCGTCTGACCTCCCAGGGGTCGTGGTGCAAACTGCTGCCTCTGTGGTGCCCTCCCAGCATCAAACCTTGGCCTATTCGGCCCTGAATCCGTCTGAACTGCCCGATTGGGGCAACTCCGAGCTATGTGGCCCATCTTGCCACAGATATAGCAACCTCGACAGTCACGTAACAAATGCCATCCTCCACAGTTGGTACACCTGGTTACCTCTGTCCTGCTTCCCTGTGTGTGCCCCCGGGTGTTCTGCTTCTGTCCATGAGACTTCTTCCCACTAAACCTGGAAGATGATGAGGCCCCACGAGCCTTAAACTGATCCCCTCGTGGCCTCAGACTATCAGTAGTAGGCCTCTGTGATGGTACAAAAGGGGGTACAACATCCTTGTATGCGCCTACGGCAATCTCTGCTAACTCTGCCCGTGTCAGGGCGTCGTCAAACGAGCTGGGGTTGTTAGAGATAACCCTATCGAATAGCTCCGGCCTCAGACCTTTCAGAAAGTTCCTCATCTTGGCATGGCTGTTGACAGCAATATGAGGTACATACCTCAGCAGTGAGGAATACTGCATAGCGTAGTCTGCTACGGACATGCTACCCTGCTTCAAACTGTTGAACTCATCCTCCTTCAATTGTCTGGCAGCTGCAGAGAAATACCGGTTAAGGAACCGGGTCCGGAATACAGTCCAGTCAACTGCCATACCTAGAGCTCTCAGCTCCATCACGGTGGTCTTCCACCACATAGCAGGCTTCTTAGCCAGCTGAAACTCTGCTAACCTCAGCCATGCCGTGAGTGCACAAGGTGCAGTCACAAGTATCTGCTCTATACGTTCCAACCACTCCTCAGCTACTTCACCAGACTCAGTCCCCTCAAACATGGGCGGATGGAAACTCAGAAACTGCTTCAAACTGAGCTCCCCTGGCAGTAATATCTGTACACTGGGCTCCACGCCCACAGCAGGTGGTGGTAAAGGGTTCGGCTGAGCAATACTTGCATTTCTACTGTCCACATCTCCTACCTCTTCATTGAGGTTCGCCATGCTGCAACACAATAGTTAACAACAATACCAAAAGCAGTTCATAATATAAGCCGTTAGATAACAAGAGTAAAATATTCAAAGCATGTTAGTATATCACGTATACAACCATATGCATCACATGCATAAGCATGCCTAAATGAATACCTAGCCAACTTGTCTCTAAAGGCTACCCTTCACTCTTCCCTGGTTATCTAACCACTGCTCTGATACCACTAAATGTGAGACCCCGTTATCACATCAAGATATTAAGGTGCAAATTAGAGAACTAAACATACATGTGATTATATCAGAGAAATGTGCCGTGTTGATTAACCTGAGCTTTAGAGATTACAGTACCAAAATGTTCCAAAAAGGAAAGACATACTTCCTACAAAGGTACTACATCATAGTCTTACTCTACTCAGTAGAAGCTATACAAAAACTCTAACATGCTAATCCTGTAGCACTCCTTACAGCTCAGCATATCAACCCCGGCCCTGGTTCTCGTCAACAAAAGCACCTACAAAGACAACCCCCAACACATGAGCATAACACAATTCATATTTAACATAATATGAAAGTAAGGCATAAATGCAAATCTTAAACACAAGCCCTTCCTGTATTTCCAGCATTTATATCGCCCATTGGTTGTCCCTGTACCATAATTCATAATAGAAACACATTATATGAATGTATGGATATGCAATGTCATGACATTCCTTTTCCCTTAAATCCTTATTTCATCCTGAGCCCTTATCATTAGTACATTTTAATGCTTCTTGCTACTCCATGTAAGCGGAATTCTTCATCGCTTCCAATGGACTTTAGCGTTGCTACTCCATGTAAGCGGAATTCTTCATCGCTTCCAATGGACTTTAGCGTAAGCCATTAAAATCCTTACTAAGATAACTTTGACTCGTGAAATACACCTCTTATATTTCACAACATACATATGCAAAAACAATGCATAAAAACATGTATCATAACCATAATGCACCACATTGCATTCATCATGTGTCATAAAGACAAACATAAAGTACATGTTACCGTTGGGATGCCCGTACGTCGCTTACGTACCTTTTAAAAGATAGAGGAGTCAATCGATTTTATCTCCTCGGTTGTGCTGGCACCTGGGATGGTTCTACATAGCCACACAACACAATATTAGGCACCTCATAATAATCCGGAAGCAAAAACCAAATTAAAAACCAAATTAATCCTTCAATATCATCTCGCGATCGATCGCCCATGAGCCCCGATCGATCGCGAGATGCTACTGCCTCGCATACCAAAAAAAAAAACATTCAGCGATCGATCGCCCCAATATTGGCGATCGATCGCCAAAACCTACTGGAACGTCGCGATCGATCGCGCCTCCTTGGCGATTGATCGCCAACCTTGTTCTTTTGGCGATTTTCCAGAATTGCTTAACACCGATATTCATACCCTTAAATCTAACATGTAGGATATAATACATACCAAGATCATCATGCTAGCATTTGAACTACACTACCCTGAGTGTATTCAAACCAAATATACACCCTGAGCATAAACCTACATGCATAAACATCGATCATTTAAACAAGTACTGGATCAACTTTTTCTGGAAACAGGGCACATTTTCATTTCCAGAATTCTTGAGCACCTCTTTACATGCTATTAAAACTAACACATATAACATAAACCCTGCTCAACTAAACATGCCATGGGTTTCACAAAACTACCAAGCATATTTTTACATCAAAGTTTTTCCAAAACTTAAGTTTATCATGCATGATAACACCTTCATAAAAGTACTCTCCGCACATATATTTCCAGAAAACAGGGCACTTGAACCTTGCCCAGAATTTTCGAACACTACCTTTCACATGATTAAATCTTTCACATAACACATGCAACATGCTCAAGGAAATATACTGGTACCTTCAACAAGTTACCATACATAAAAACACATCAAAGGTTCAACCAAAACCTAAGTTAGCATGCTTCGAAACATCATGGTAAAACCCTTCCTAACATGGAAAACAGAGTACTTCTCTGCTCGGATGTTCGAGGAGCCCTTTTCTCTACCACAAATCTAGCACATAAAGCATGCAAGTTTCTTAACTAAACATGCTAAGGGCTTCACAAACATCACATAAAGGTATTCATAACAAGATAACATCATACCCTAAACTAGCATGCCAAATCTGCTACAAAGAACAAGCATGCCAGGAAACTTGAAAACTGGGAAAAAATGTGACTCCTCACCACTTTTGCCCTTCGATTTTCTATATGAAAGGAAGCATGAAACCCGATCACTTTTCTCCTGGAACTCGACCAAGTTGCAGAGAGATGAAGGGAAAAAGAAGGAAGCTTTTGGAAGAGGCAAGACCCAAAATATCTAAGTCCAAACATGCCTACAAGTCAATCTGCTTTCCCAGAAAACAGGGGAAGGGCGTGGGTTTGGCTGCAAGTGGGGGTTGGGTGGTTGCATGTGGGGTGGTTTGTGGTGTTTAATTGTGTCCCGGTATTTCATACGATGTAATAAAAATATCCCTCCTCGATATTTTATTATTCTACCACATCAACACAACAATTAAAAACACCTAACATGCTTCCTAAACCACATCATCAAATTAAATAAATTAATCCCACATACAAACGCTTTAAACATATAGGTTCATAATTAACCACCCTTAAATGCATGATTACCCACATAATCTTTTCGGGGATATCACACAAAGTCTCTAGTAGATAACCTTTCAGCAAAGGATGAAAATGAGACGTAGAAGGTTTTCTTTCGAACTTCAAGAAACATATTTTGTCAATTTACATTGTCGTTTATTATTTACTTACCTATTGTCAGCTTGATACTTTGCGGAGTCTAGCAAACCTTTTTCCCCACTATTTTTGGATGCTTAACTCAGAGAATTGGGGATCGGATTTTAGCTACTAACCTAGCTGAATCCAGCTCGTAGCACTTTAAAAGAAAATCAGAATTTGTTACAGTTCATCCTCCCTTTAAACATTGCCCCGAACCTAACATGCTTGAACAAGGTAAAAATATCATTGTAAAAACATTCAAGAAAGCAACAAATGAAATAAAAGCAGAAAACAAATACACATATATTTGTTTATGGAAGTTTAATCCTTCTACGTCTCCCCTTCTTCTGTTGATGGAATGATGCACTAGAAAACTTTGATTCATACACTCGGTTGTACAAATACATCTCAGTTGAGTATCCCCACTTAACTGTGACTCTCAGTTCCTAACTCAAATGATCCATCTCAACTTTTCTGTGTAGACAACAAGTCTCACAGCTACGCAAATTGCTCTTTAGACTTAAACCCACGAGATACAATGAATAGATGTTTGTATCGCATAAATGATCTTATGGTTGATTAGATATTCTATTCAACGATGATGCTAGTACTAATGTGTAAGCTCTACTAAGCTGATTTTCTTATTGGCTCCCCTTTGGTTGATTGACTTTTTTGGTGGATTTTCTTTACATATCAATCTCTCTCACTAAATCTTCAAGTGTGGAAAATATAATATTTGAAAGCGTTATGCCAGCATTAATATTCATGTTGGAAAGTATTTGTATGAACGTTGTTTCGTCTTGTACTTTCTCTGACTTCCCAATGGTCATATTGACTTGTTGGCTATCTGCAACTCTGTTGTTCATTGACCTTGCTTGTAACTTTTCTAGTTACGAGAGCTTGTTGATGACAACTCAGCTGGTACTTTGGTTGTGATCACTTAGCTTGTCTCTGCTAATCTGTTCCGTGAATTACTAGTTGGTCTTTGTATGTATCAGTTGAGTTGAATACTCAACTGATTTGTTATGCTAAGTGAGATAGTTATTTAGCTGGTCTTCATATGTTCAGTGAGAGGGTTGTTCAACTCGACTGGTCAGTTAAATAGACTATCTTAAGCTTTGTTGGCAGCTTTGCTAATCTGATGTAGATTAGTTCTACTAATCCTCATATGGCCCATGAGATTAGTTATGCTAATTACCCAGCTGGACTCACATGAACTGTCCTGGAATGTGTGATTAGTGTTGCTGATCCTTTAATTAGTTTGACTCCACTGGGCTAAACTTCCAAATGTTATATCAATGAACAACTTAGTTGTACACTTGATAAATGCGTTAGTAACAAAATAAAGAAGTCTATTAACCACAAAATTTTGGATCATTAGAATTTTTTGAACCCCACATATTTTTATATTTATGGTAACTCAAGGGATAACAAAATAAAAATTCAGATATAATTTTGATGGAAAGTTTAGTTTAATATAATTAAATTTTATATAAAACTTTATTTTATTAAAATTGTATTTAAATTAAATTTAATATATCTATACGTGTAAAACACGCCCCAATAATATTTTGAAAGTAAGAGCTTGTGGATCAAAATAATATTTTGAAAGTAAATGTTTTGGATTTTTCATACGCAAAGACTTCGAACAAATCAAATTGGCAAAGTGAATGAACTTCAAAATTCAAGGGGTTTTGACTAGAAATCACCAATTGGCAAGTTTAATCGGAAAAATATTATTTTATCAAAATCATTTTATTATTTTAATTTATAAATATCAAATATTCACGATAATTAGGTGATTTTGTCATTCAAATTTATTCTTTTTGTTAATGATAATCTTGGTAAATAGACAAGAATTATTTAAATTATATTACCCTTCCAAATAGATTACAATATAGAAATCTCATAATCGTGTTATGATCTTAAATTAAAATTTTAAAGTTATTTATATGATTGTTTTTTTTATACTGATTCTAATATCGAGATAGAATCCATTACGACTTCCTAATTTTTTTTAGAAATAATTATTAATTGTAAAAATATATGCTCTATTTTTTTATTGTTAAGTTACTTAAACATTAATTGATATTATATAGAGAGAATTTATATGGAAAAAATGGTTCTTTTGAAATGTTTTATTTTCATAAAGACCTAAACATCCTTTAAATTATATTGCATGGAGGCTCTTTTATTCACTCATCTTGACACTATAAATGTTTTCTTTAAAAAGAAATCATATCTTATACAAAATTGAGGTGTAGAAACAAGTTTTATTTACAATATGTACTTATCTTTGTATCCTAAATTTGTATGAAATAGATTAATTTTTTTTTTAAAGGGGTCAAAGGGTTTCACTCTTACCCCCATGAAATAGATTAAATTGTAACTAAGAATTTAATTTATAATCAACACATTTTAATTAATAAATAATTATTATTTCAAATAAATTCAAAATTATTGGAGAACAATAATTGATCATACTAGGAGAGCGATCAAAACGTTATATTTGGTATTTGTTCGTTTTAAGGATCTAATCACAACGTTATTATTAGTTATAGCTCTTGCTGAGGTGACAAGCGCTCCAATTAAATAAGGTTCAATCTCATGTATTCGATTGTCAGTAGTTCTTGGTAAAATATCTATATTTTATGTTTATTGCACAATTCTAAATATCTTTTTATTTCATGTGTTTTTATAATATTTTTATATTATTTTGTAAATAGTGGATTTATTTGATAAGTTAATTTTTAAATTGTAAAATATTTTATCTTTAAAACCTTTTCTAAATATTTTTGAATATTTTTATTCGACTGGAATTGGGATTGAATTGTACGCCAATAAGGTAAATCAAACTAGGCAAGTCCGATATGACAGACTCAGAACGAGAAAGTGTTGACAAAGGGAATCGAACTCATGATGTTACGGTTTCGAGCTTATCCTATCCCACCAACTCGAATACCTCCATGGGGGTAAGGGATGCTTTATTTGTAGAGTGGAATTGAAGTCCCAAACAAGCTATGATGCTTGGACACTCCTAATCATTAGGTGCAGTGTCGGACACTACTCGGACACCGACACTTTTTGGACATTCCTCGGACACGTGTCGGACACGACACGTGGCGTGTGGCGTGTCCTTCGTGTCGGACACTCCCCTAAAAATCGGACACTCGTGTCGGACACGGCCTATAGGCTTGTCCGACATAGAAATGACACTTTTTGGGTATTAATTGGGCAATTTAAAAAGGTTTTAGCTAAAAGTTTTTGGCTAAAATGAAAGTTATACTTGCTAGTTAAACTTTATGTTAATTGAAATAATATATTTATCATGTTAGTATGAGTGATATTATAATGATTTCAGTGAAATATTTTACATATATTATTTTTGAATTTGATAAGAAATTTTTTTGTGTTATCTTTTATTTGGATGCGTTTGTTAAACTTTATATTAATTAAAGTAATATGCATTTGGTGCTAGTATGAGTGAAATTATGATGATTACATTGACATGCATTTATTTATATGCTTATTAAATTTGGTAAGAATATTTTGTTGATTTAAATGGTTTTAGAAGTAAAAAAAAAATGTGAATTTTAGCATTTATATTATAATACATGTATAAGATATATATATATATATATGTCTCAGTCATGTCGCACCAAGAAACTTTTGAAAATCCTTGTCACCGTATCTATATCGTTTTAGTATCGTCGTTTCAGTATTCATGGATTATAAATGCATTACAATTTATAGCAAACAAGCAAAGGGACCCTCCTAATTTTCTTGCTTTGTTTCTCTCGAAATCTATAAAAAGAAACACTCGTTATTGGAGAAAAAGCTAAAAAAAGGATTGGCATTGTATTTGGATCCGACACTGTCGGACCCACCTCTCTCTCTCTCTCTAGCTCTGCAAATTGCTCAACTTTGTGTATCCTTCGGGAGAGGAGCACCCGGTAAGCGTTTTTTCCAGCAGTGTCCTTATTTGAAAGCACGTACATAAATACGGGTTGTGGACGCGTTTCCTCGAAATGTATTCTGTTACACGCGTATTTATGATCGTGTTTCCGTATAGATACTGATGATTGGATTGGTGTTGTCTTTATGATTAATGGGTTCCAAGAAAATGTGTATGCTTTTCTCGATGATATTTAATAGACTTTCATGCTTTTTAAAAAAAATCGTTTCTTGCTGATTTGCAGCTTTTTTGAATTTGGTTTATTATATTTCTTGAGATGACATGTTTAGCAATTTATATATTCCGCTTCTTGTCGTGTGAGCTGTGGATTAGTCTTCACATTTCCAGTTTCTTGAATCATTTGATGTGTTCCTATTTTATACGTTCTTGATGGTGACTATTAGTATTGTTGTGTTTGTATCATTGTGTATTGCATTATACATCATTGTGTATTGCATTATACAGAGGGGCATCCATAGCCCAAAAAAAATTTCTCGGACCTTTTTGTGATTTGTCTTGTATTGATCATATGATAAGGATCCATATCAAGATTAGCATGAGGAAATCTAACGGGGAGGGCTGACATATGGTATCGAGGATGTGCGAAACTCATCATTTCGTAAAACTTAGTATGAAATTTAATTATTTTTGCGTTTGAGGTGTCGACTGTAATTGCTCGCCGCTTAGCCGGCTCCACCCGGTCCATTTGAGAAGTTGTCTTTTTCTGTATTATACTGCTATCTTTTTCATTCTTATTTTGATCTTGGAAAGTGGCATTCCATGGTCATTTTCACCCACTCCTTATTCTTTTTTAGAACTTTAGAACACATTGAAAAAGGCCATCATAAAAGTTTTAAGTGTTGGGAACACAATTACTGTGTTTATTATTTGATAGTTTAAACTTATTCATGAAGTAAGATGAGGAGAGGTCTCGAATTCAATCTCCATCACATCCAATTATGTAAAATGGATTTCGTGTTTCAGGATTAGAAAAGACTTATCAAATTACAAGAGAATACTAGTTGTACGCAAGAGGGTTGATGTGATAAAAATCAAATTATACTTCTAGAAGATGTGTTTTTCATTCATTTCAGTTAAGTATTTTGTCATCATACCTTGTCCTCCATGGTTTTCCTCTAACGTTCATTGGCTTTTGATGAGATGTGGATTTTGTAACTAATTTTCACCTCTTCTTGAAATCAACTTATATTTTTTCTCTCTCGACTCCTGTACAGGTCCTAAGGGGAAGTGTTGCGTGCACTTGATCAATCTTTGAGCTGAAAGATTGTGGTAACCATAAGAAAGGGGACCCACAAGTTCAACTATTGGTAAAAATGCTCAAGTCATGTTAAGGTATGATTACTATAATCCTGAGTGTCAAGATATACATTAATTCATTTCATAGCTGTCGAAGTTGGAACAAGTAATATAAGAAAGCAAGAATTATCGCTCTATCTGCAGCTGTAGTACTACTAGAGAGTTCCACCTTTATATATCTCATCTTGCAAGTTATGGAAAGTTATGTCCTTTCTTACGATGATAGTAGAAATTCGGATCTAATTCATACTAAACCGAGAGAAAAACTTCATTGTCTACTATGTAGTGTTTGATTTATAGGTGTCATAGGTATTTAATATAGAATCCACAAATACTTACAATGGTTGATACTACACGGAGAGTGTTTTTCTCATCCTAGTGATTATGACGTTTGAAATTGAGTCTTTCTTGGTAGTTGAAAAGTGCCAAATTCTTGGTAGTTGAAAAGTGCCATTTTTGGCACTTAATATATTTCAGTCAAAGCACTTGGAGCACTACTATATTATTTATTATGTAAGACAATATATCAGTAAAGTCCATATCTGGTTTTGCACAGATTCAGAACTGAGTTATCACAATGGGTGCTTGCGTATCAATACCAGCTACAACTAGTAAACCGTCGAAGATCACCAAACTGAGGAAGAAACATCTTGGCCGTTCCAAAAAGCATCATGAGAATTCTGTTCCTGATGGAAACAGAAAAAGGGCTAGTGATGACGGAGCTCGGGTGATGGATTTTGCTCTGAGTGAGTTTGTTCACACAACTACCACCTGCAGAAGATCGGAGGTGGCCAATTCCACGTTCCATCTCACTCAGTTGCAGTGGCACCATAGTCAAATTGATGCTAATGGTATGTCCTTGATTATTGATTTCTTGATTTTGACAAAAAGGGTCATGCTAAAAAGACGTCAAGAGTCTTAAAAAAGAAGAAAATATCAGGTTTCTTTTATATATCTTGTGTTTTGGTCTATACAAGCTTCTTGTTTTATTTATGTCAGCTAGTAATAGTTTGAGCAACAAGAACTATCAAGTTATTTTGATTCGAAATATATTTGTTCTTTTATAGGAGTTAACCAGGAAGATGCATGGTTCGACACTCTTAGCATACTAGAGTCTGACTCAGATGATGACTTTAGCAGTGTACATGGAGGTAAAAAAAATTATACCTTTTCTTTTGGGTAACCAATGGCTTTTGCCTTCATGTCCAAGATCTTTTACTGGTATGTTTTGAAGTTTATTCTCAAATAATTATATTTATATATTCCCGTCAATTCTTGTTCCGCAGATTTTTTCCCCTGCATCCCAAATGTACCAGTTAATCAGTACGAAACTTCATCATGCTTTTTGGATAGCAAGCGCAATTTCAAAGAATACCATGACAAATATCTGAAAGTAGATACTTGTAAAACCAAGAAGTTCTTAAGCAATGATGAAATCAAAGACTTGAAGGGACTTACTTTTGTAAATACACAAGGAAAAGAACTTGCAGGTCTTTTGAAGAGTGAAGAATCTGGTACCAGGAAGAAGAAAAACTTAGACCGGGCTTTTGTGAGTTTTAATGGGATAAAAGACGATAAAATATATTGCGACGAAAAAACTTCCCAGGATTTATTGAAGTCCGTCTTTCCTCGGTTGGTTTCCTCTGTAAGTTTTAATGACAAGATCAACCTTGCCTATAGTTCGGGACCACAATCTCAAAGAAAGAAATCTACAAAGGTCATCAGGCTTTCCTTCAAGAGGAAAACTGTTGATGGAGAGGGAACAAATGATTTTTGTGAGTACTTTTTATTTGTTGTACCATGATAAAACATTATCCTATTTGAGCTACTATACAGTTAAGCTTTTGGTGCAATGACAAATGCTGAGTTTTACACATAATCACTATTGAATAGGTCAATCTTACTCAACCTGAAAATAACTTTGATCTATCCAGGTACAGCAGCAAATTACCTTTATCTTCCAAGAGCTGGACTAATGATTCCATGTTGCACTGAGGAGAAGCCAACTTCTGGAACATGGTCTGAAATTGAGCCCTCGACCTTTAAGCTCCGTGGAGACAACTATTTCAAGTACGTTTCTCTCCTCCATCTTTCGGCCACTAAAAAAATTGAAGCTATTTTATCAATTTCTTGACAATTTAAAGCATTGCAGAGATAAGAAGAAGTCTCCTGCACCAAATGTGTGTCCTTACATTCCCATTGGTGTTGATTTGTTTACGTCCCCAAGGAAAATTAATCACATTGCGCAGAATCTTGAGTTACCCTCTCTAAAAGCAGATGGGAAAATTCCTCCACTTCTAATTGTTAACATTCAGGTGATTTGATTTCAAATTTAAGCACCTAAATTTCACGTTTAATTTAATCTGATATAAATTCATCATGCAGCTGCCCACTTATCCAGCACCCATGTTTCTTGGTGATAGTGATGGAGAGGGCTTGAGCCTTGTCATGTATTTTAAACTTAATGAAAGTTTTGAGTCGGACGTATCTCCCCAGTTTCAGGACAATATCAAGGTAACGGAATCAGTTCGTTCACTTATATCAATGACTATAAAGTTCCAAATGGACTGAATTTTAATCGAGTTTGATTCGTCTACTGAAATCAATGTTTTTATACTGCAGAGATTGATCGATGATGATATGGAAAAGGTTAAAGGTTTCGCTAAAGAATCAATTGTTCCCTTCAGAGAGAGGCTAAAAATCATGGTTGGGGTGGTTAACCCAGAAGACCTTGTATCAAATTCAACAGAGAGAAAACTTCTGAATGCTTACAATGAGAAACCTGTTCTATCTCGTCCTCAACACGAGTTTTATCAGGTGACAAAAATCTTATACTAAAAGCAAGATAATCATCTATACTTGTGACATGGTGGTTACCAATAATTAACTTCCTATTTTACACAGGGTCCCAATTACTTTGAAGTCGATCTTGATATCCATCGCTTCAGCTACATAGCAAGAAAGGGACTTGATGCATTTCGTGAGCGATTAAAGAAGGGAATCCTTGATCTGGGATTGACTATTCAGGTTCAATACGTTGAACCAGCACTAATTCCCATTCCTTTCTTTTTCCTGGAATTGCTACTGAAGTCTTTTTTCTTGAAAAACAGGCACAAAAACCAGAAGAATTACCAGAAAAAGTCCTTTGCTGTGTGAGATTGAACAAGATTGACTTTGTTAATCATGGCCAAATACCCACGATTGTGCGTCTTGATGATGAGGACTAAGACTACAGTTAGCAATATTATCTGGCGTTTGGGAGCGGCTAGAGACAATTTCCAGGCTACCTTGGCTTCCTCTTCGTGTCGAAGTCAAAGCAATCCCACAACTTATCAAAATAAACAGAATCTCGTTATGTTATTGATTCAATGACATTTTTAACTTCTAAAATTTGCCCTTCGATCCGTAACATCTTGTAATACGTTTATGTCTCCAACAATTTGGTATGTTAATTTTTCATTGACTTCTAATAATCTTATTCCTGCATACCAAATTATAATGAAGAACGATGTCATTTGTTATATATGAAAATGTGCGTCACATCTTGAGGGAACCATACCCTCCAAAAAATGTGTCAAGAGAAGGTAACTATATGACACACGTGTGTGTGTGTCTGCGTGTGTGTGTATATATATATATATATATATATATATATATACACACACACACACAACATGTGCATTATATATATTGAGCTGTTACGTTTCCTCGTTCAGACTCTTGCTTGATTTAAGGAGTTTATGAACATTAAGGGCAGGATTAACAACCTTTTTTAGATTGAGTCTAGAAAAAGAGTTCATCAGCAAATAACCTACATATAAAAAAAATTGTTATAAAACATTATATACATATTTTGGATGATGGAACAACTTATAAGCGATTTTATAGATTTAGAATTAGATTAGGTCTATCGTAGCCGAATCCTTGAACTTTATCCATACTGGAAGCACATTTAAAAACTTTAGACTGGTAGCATTGAAGAACGCAAAATACCGAATGTGTCGAAGATTTAAATACTATTTTGAAGATCTAATTTTGCTTAAAGATGTTGAAAATAGTTTTGAGAATTGGGATTCAATGGGTACTTGCAGAATCTTGTAAATTAGACTAAGTTGATGCTATATTAATTACATAATAAATCTATCGTTTTGGATTTATGGCTATGCATTATGTATACCAGAGATTGAAGTCCTTGGATATAATATATGATACACGGACACCCATAAAAATCATATCAAGCCTATAGGCTGTATACACTTATTTACAGCCTGTAGCCTTGATATGAGGAGGAGCCTCAACTACATCCTTAGTATGATTAGATTCTAAAGCCTTGAGTTCCAAATCCATTGCTAATTTCCATCTAGGATCAGTAAGTGCTTCACGATAATAGCAAGGTTCCTTTCAAAGGACAAGGAGGCTAAAAACTCTGATATGAAGGAGAGAAATTCGAATATGAAAGACAATTAGACTATGGATAGACACAAGTTGTATTATTACTTTGGGGCAAGGAAGAACAAGTAAAATATTTGGTCCAAATTAGTGGTTGGACGTATCTGGAAGATCTTCGAGGTGGTGAAGGATGGACTGCGTATGTGTCAGAGATGAAACAGTTGAAATAGGTTCAATATATCAGGAGAAGGAGATTGAGGAATGACTGGATCATCACTAGCAGATGATGAAGATTGTGGAAAAACTGAGAGAGAAACAAAATGATAAAGGCAAAAGAGAATATGTCCTCATGAAATACCTCATCCCTTGAAATGGAAACTCTTTTGGTTATGAGATATTGCACTTTATAGTCCTTTTGTATGTGAGAATACCCCAAGAAAATGCAAGACAAACTTCTAACAGAGAACTTATCTTCTATTGGTAAGTTGGCTGCATAACATAAGCAACCGAACACCCTTAAATGATTAAAGGGGATGGTGGTTTGTTAAATAGTACTCCAAATAGAGTCTTATTGCCTAGCAATGGAGTAGGAGTCCTATTGATTAAATACATGGTTGTAACTACACAATCCCCTAGATTAGATATTTGAGAGGAACAAATGATTGAAATCAAAGACCCCTCACAATGTTAAGGATGTGCCTATGTTTTCTCTCAACCATCCTATTTGTTGTGGGGTGTAGGGACAAGACTTTGGTGAACAATACCAAGGGAAGGAAAAAGTTGATGTCATTCATTGTTAAAAAATCCAAAAGCATTATCAGTTCTAATGATTTTGACTTTCATAGCAAACTGTTTCTCAACTAGGATGAAGAAATTTCGAAGCATATAGTGGTCATGTAGATTTCAACAAGAATGCCCAAGTCCCTCTAGAAAAGTCATCAACAATGGTTAAGAAGTACCTTTCACCATTGTATGTAGCATTGTGAAAAGGACCACAAATGTCCATATTAATTAGTTGAAACAATTGTGTGGTTTTTGAAGTGCTAACTGAAGAAAATTGAAGTATGTGTTGTTTAGATTTGGACAAATGTAACAATGTGGCAAAGAAACATGTTTGGGTAAAAAAGGTAATTGCATTCTCGAGGGTCTTTTATGCCAAATGAAATCATTCACAACAACACAAGACAAAGTATTTCGAATAGAAAGTAAAGTGTTAAAAGCAAGACTTTGAAGAAAAACAATTATTTATAGTATTTATTCCTGAATATATACATGAACTTGAATAAAAGTGATATAAATTATTCTCTGCTATACCAATCCCCATTATTTTTCAAGTTTTGAGGTCCTGAAAAAAGCAAAAGGTGGGAAAGAAAGTAACATAATAGTTGTGAGTTTTGGCTAGCTTTGAAACGGAGAGTAAATTAAACTTAAAGCTAGTAATATAAAGAACATCATCATTAATGATGGAATTTATTGTGGTTACTGAGCCTATTCTATCCAAAGGAGCTATTGTCATTTGGCAAGCTTACTGATGAGACCATCTATAGGTTTAGAACCTTGTAGCAATTTGGAACTACCACTCATGTGTTCATGTGCCCCTATTGTTAGCATTAGATGCCCTACAAGCCAATGGGCCAATTGTTGGCCCGTTGGACCCTTATAAGCATAGCCCAAATAATTGACCATGACTCCTATAAATATATGTTCATCTCTAGGGTTAAGAAGATTTTTCCATTCTATACTCACTCTCATAGAAATGCCAACATCAAACTAGCACTGGTGTTGGCTTGTAGATCTGGTCAGGTTGATTGGACTCGAGGGACTACCGCTATCAGATTCACGTCGGTGAACGGTAATCTCTTTTCGTGCATTTATATTTGATATTTGCATGTTTATATATGAATCAGGCGCGATCGACCGTCCCCGGGTCAGATCTGTTTATTGTATTATTTTCGCTGCGTTTGGATCTGACGCCGGGGTATGGAAACCCACAGTGGTATCAGAGCCAGGTTGTGTTTTGATTCATATATTCAATAATTATATTTTATTAGATTGTTTCCCGATACTAATCGCTTATGAATTTCGAAATCATGATGCCCGAACAAACATTGAAAATTTTATAGCTGCTGTATAAGCATCGCCCTAAGAACCGAGGACGGCACCATGGTCGCACGGTTTGGAACTGGGGCGGCGGTGGCTGTGAGTGGCCCATGGGTTCGAACCAGCAGTGTCTGGAAATTGTTTCCAACAACCCCGACCATCACCACCGTCCCGACCCAGTGGCTGTGTGCTTATGGAGAAACGTGAATCTGGATTCACGATTCAGAATCTGTTGCACGCAGAAAATCGCGACCAAACTGTGGACGTCGAGCCGACGCGTCGGAGCGGGTTGTTGTAACTGCGATCGTCCTGTTGCAAACGAGTTGCAGCAGTGACGGCGGCACAGTTTATGCGATGAACAGTTGCTTGCAAACCCTAATTTCGATTTAGGGGTGATGAACAGTATCCGGGATTAAAAAAAAAAAAAAATTATTTTTTATTAAATCCGAAAATTAAGGATACTTTTTGGGGTTGAATTGCATTTTTAATTTTGGATCCAAATTGTTTGGAGTCCATAAATTATTTGGGTCATTTTAGATGTTTTATCCGGATATCATTTTTGAAATAATAAATCATACTGCTTAATTTATTAAAAATGTGATTTTTTATTTATTAAGTGTAAAATGAAGATTTTACAATTAGTTGAAAATTTAATTAATTGAAAATTGAATGAAAATGTTTCATTTAATTTGTTAATTTTATTTTTGGCTAATATTATGATTTGGGGTAAAATAGTGATTTTACCAATTGAAAATTTAATTAACTAAAAATTAAATGAAAGTGTTTCATTTAATTGTTAATTTATTTTCGATTATCATTATGATTAAAGGTAAAATAGTGATTTTACCAATTAATTGAAAAGTAATTAATTAAAAATTAAATAAAATGGTTTTATTTAATTTGTTAATTTTATTTTCAATTAATGATGCGATTAGTGGGGAAACGATGGAATAAATTAATTATTGTGCTCTAATTACATTTGATGTGATTAGTACAATTACATGTGATGTAATTGATTAGTTTAATGTTTAATTACATATGTTGTGATTGCATGATGGATGATTACGGGCCTTGACCAATGTGTTTAGGTGAATGTTTAGGTTTTTATTGTTTCATTATAATTGTGTTTTTGGTTATCGGGCCTGCGAGCCTGCTCTCTCTATTTTCTGATGTATCCCACCCCGGATTTGTATCCCTATTCTCTTGTTTGCACGATTTAAATGTAAAATCATTAGAATTAGTGGGAGATCGAGATTGAAGATGGAGCATCAAGAATCAAGACATGTATAATGGAAGCAAAAATGTAATAGGATTGCATTACATACCTGCATCACCTTAGACAGACTTGTGATCCACGTATGGCTCACGTGGATCAATTAGGAAAAGGCCGTAATCGTCTATATTTATTTTTATTATGCATTTGATGTATGATAAATGTTTTGTTTGTATGTTTTATTAGTACATATGACTGCATGAATAAAACATAGTTGCATGAATCCGGCAAACAAACAAACGAGTACTTGATGAGATTTGAAAATTATTAAATCCCTCTTTTGAATATGATTCAAAACTTTTAATATCAAACTGCTAAGGGAGCTCAAAAGGGTTTGTTGCTTCCTGTCTTCCATCAACAGTTAAGCCATGAGACGCTACTTGTGTCATATTGCCTTACTCACCCACGTGGGGGGCATCTGGCATGGGAAAGCTGTGCGTTTAACTGCCACTTAATTAAGGGTGTGGTTATGTTAACCTTCTAGATTACTCACCCACGTGGGGTCTTTTGGGCGTGACATTTCCATCCGTGGGATGGGTTAGTTTGACGTGAGAAGGCATAATTGTCCTGCCCACGTAGGGTTATGCCAATCGCGAGACAAATATCTTGGGGGTTGCATATGATGCAATTGTGATCTACCTTTAGTATCATGAAGCCGGTGGGCCCACGTCCGGGGTTTTAATGAGCTAGTTGGACTCCAAGCCCACTAAGAAAATATGATTTTCCGTTCATTTGTCATGAGGGTGATGAATTCAAAAAATTTAGTGGGAGCATTCAATAACTAAAGTCCATAGTTTTTGAATTAATTAATAATCAAACGGTTTGCTTATATTTTTCTGTTTATTCTCAGTATTGTGATTGCCGTGAATCCGATTGCATCAATTCTCGATACAAACAAAGTAACTGCACCAAATTATTATGATTGACTATTAATTTTAAAATAGTGTTTGCTTCTAAAAGGTGGCTATATACCCTTGGTGGGAGCCTCCTGTTGAAGTGTCTCCCGGTTCGTCTCATGAAGAGATTGCCACACTTGAGAAGTGATGGGACGATGATCTCTAGACTATGTGCTATATGATAGCATCAATGTCGTCAATGAGTTTCAACACAGATATGAGAAATTCGTTCACATTGCTGATATTTTCCAACACCTACAAATGTTGTTTGGTGAACGGACGCGATTACTGAGACTCGCGATTTCAAAAGAGCTATTTTCATTTCACATGCGAGATGGGGCTTCGGTCTATGAGCATGGTGTAAGAAAAATATCTCTTGTTGAGAAATTGGCAAATCTAAATGTGACAAATCCTCATTAACTGGCTATAGATTTGATCTTATAGTCAAAATGTTGGAAACTCATGCGTCCTTGATTCAAAAGGAGAAACGTGTTCTTCTTGTCGAATCTTCTACCAATGGTAGGAAGAGTTCAAGGATAAAGAAGAGAAAGGGAAATGGTTCCCAACCTCAAAAGACGAAAAATGATATAGTAGCAACTAAGAAAGGAGAGGCATCTATGTTTTCACTGCTGGTCACTAGCGCAAAATTGTAAGGAATACCTAGACTAGAAGCGTTCTAGAAAGGGTATGTTATATATTAAAATTAAATGTTTCTATTGGTTCTACTTCTTTGGTTTATGATGCCAGTTGTGCTCGCATTTTTGCAAAGAGTTGCATGTGATGTGAAGAAGTAGAGAGCCCTGGGAAGGTGAAATCTGCCTGAGGCTAAGCATTGTAGCAAGAGTTGTTGCAAAGGCTGTTTGAAACATTTATTTAATATAAAATCTTGAACTGGTTTGGAACTGGTTTGAGCAATTATTTATTTGTTCTAGATTTAATCATGAACATTGTTCCTATTTTGATAGAGAACGATACTCTTTTAAATATGCGAATGTGATTTGCATTATTTTTAAGAATGCATGTTTTATTGAATCTGGTGAACTTATGAATGATTAGTATGATTATATTCAAAGAATATTAAAAGAATGATAACTTAAATCCAACATAAATTTAGCATGTGCTGAATGTCCACTGAATTTGATTCATATGGACGTATGTGGAGCACTAAATGTTAGTGCAAGATGATGTTGAGTTATCTTAAAGAGAATGTGATTCTCTCTGAGTAACTCTCTAAAGTTACATATTTGTTGAATATAATTCATACCAATGCAGTGACCAAAACTCCATATACGATATGGATTGAAAAATAATCCAAATTTTTATTTTGAGATTGTTCTGCTTATGTGAAGCAGCTAGTGGGAGATGAGTTGGATAGTTGATCCATCTTATGTTATGTTGTGGAAATTTATATTATCAATTGCAGGCAAATAGTTTGTTTCGCAAGTGCAATCTTTCTAGAGAAAATGTTTCTATTAGAAAGGATGACAACATAATATAACTTGAAAGGGTTCAAGAACCACAAACTACTAGAAAAGTGAAAACGGTGAAATTAATTGAGTCAATCATAACCTTTGATTTACACGCACGAAGGAGATTTGAAAATGTTTCAAGAACTCCTGATAAATTGAATTTACTCCTAGAAAGTAGTCAAAATGATTTTGACCATGGATGTGATCCTAGAACTTTCAAGGAGACGATGTTGGACATCGTTTTGGGATATTGGCGAGATGCCGTGAAATTTGAAATAGACTCCATGTACTCCAATAAGGTATGGGCCTTAGTAGATCCTCTTTGGGAATTGTTCCCATTGGCTGCATAGATTTACAAGTGAAAGCTTGGAGTGGATGGGAAGGTAGCGACCTTCAAAGTTAACTGATGTGAAGAGATTATTCTCATAGGCAAAGAGTTGTCTGTGAGAAACTTTTAATCAGTTGTGATGCTATAGTCTATTTGGATTTTTATTAGTTATATCTGCATATTATGAATATGAGATATGATAGTTGGATGTGAATACAACATTTCTCAATGGTGACATTGAGGTAGAAATGTAGCAGCCAAAGGTTTTCACAACTTATGGGCGTTAGCAAAATGTTTGCAAACTCCATAGGTCCATTTATAGGCCTAAGAAGACATCCCAAAGTTTAAACTTCCATTTTGATAACATCATCAAAGTGTTTGGTTTTGTTATAAATCCGGAAGTGGCATGTGTGTGCAAAAAGGTTAGTGGGAGCACGGTTACCTTTGTGATGCTTTAAGTCGATTATATCATGCTCATTGTGAATGGTATTGGATTAATCAATTAAAGCATGATTATCTACTAATTTCTCCATGTAAGATTGGGAGAAGCGTCATACGTGCTTAGCATAAGGATCTATAGGGATAGATCTAAAGGATGCTTGAGATCTCTCAATCTACGTACATAAACACTGTGCTAAAAGGGTTTAGCATAGAATAGTCGAAAAATGAGTTACTTCATATAATGTCATAGTATTCATCTCTCGAGAATGGGCCGTAAGATTGATGAGGAGAGAGAAAAGATGACATTGGTACCTTATATTTCTACTTTTAATAGCATATTGTATGCTATGGTATGTACTTGGCCTGATGTATGTTCTTAGAGTAATGGGCAGACATCAGACAGATCCCGGTGAAGGTCACTGGAAAACTGTGAAAATAATCCTCAAGTTCTTATGAAGAACTTATGATATGTTCATGGTTTTTGGATCTGTAAGTGGAGAAATAAAAGTTGAAGGCTAAGCTGATGCTGGTATTTAAATTGGATGTAGATGATACCATATCGATGTTTGGATTTGTATTTAAGCTCAATGATGGTGATGTCTCTTGGAAACGTTCCAAGCAAGACACCACATTGGATTCCACCACTGAAGTTGAATACATTGCAGCATAAGATGCAGCAAAGAGGCAGTTTGGATAAGAAATTTCATCCAAGAGTTGGGTGTAATTTCTAGTGCAGTTGACACAGTCTCTGTGTACTGTGACAACATTTGAGCTATTATGAATAGTCAAGATCTCATCAGGATCCAAACATATATTGAGATAATACCATCTAATGAGAGAGATGGTAGACGCGCCATTATTATCGCGAGAATCGCTTCAACAGAAAAATATAGTGAATTCACTGACAAAGCATTTACAATGATTGGTGTCTGTTAGACATCTTGGGAAGATGGTCTTAAGACACATGAGTAGTTGGCTTTGGGAAAGTGAAAGATGTTGTTGTCATACATGATTAAGTAAATCAATAGTTGATTGATTGTACCTGTAATCTTATTATGACAGATCTTTGTTTGAATATTAATATATATGGCACTTCTTCATCTGTTTACCCATGCATCTTGATGCATTGATGAAGTCCTTGAGATTGCTATAGTCCATAGAATGTGGTTACGCATATGATGGTGACCATGAAATACATTCTCGACTGTGATTTCTAAATGTTCCTGGTCGATGAGCCTTCGAGAATGGGATATCGATATATGCTCGTTAGAGACTGGTATTCATGATGTGTCTATTGTAGTGCGCCGCGTTTCATCGGCGTTGGCTTGGAGAAGTCAGCACACATGAATAGGTACTCATTAGGAATGAGTTCACTGAACGACCCTACTCGGAATTCTATAAGTGGTTACCATTTGTCGAGTATAGAATTTCTAGTCATAGTTGTGCACCATTACTCCTCATGACCCGAGGCGTCATTGAGGTCTTGATAGATAGCTGTGTACTTTGATTTAATGACTGATCACATGTGGGTCATAAAGTTATTATTTTGGGTATTCAGTGATGCTGTCAGAGGCCAATGATTGTCGTTGGGGATTCACCACTGGTCTTGATGAACCAGGATGTCCTATGTGTTTTTCTATATATGATTCGAGGAATCTCTGGCCAGAGTGGGTAGTGCTTGTGAAAAAAGAGTTTTTCATATACGCACACAAAGAGTCATATAACGTGAAACAAATACATAGTTATTGAAATCATAAGGGGCCTCGACCGACCAATGCCCTAGATTCAATCGGGACATATTGAGTGAAAGGAATGTACTGCACGCTAACTATGGCTGACAGGTTCTCGTACGTTGCTAGTCATTTGTATCTAGGTCTTCGTGAAGCGCAGATGCTAGGCGCTACCCACGATCGGTAGGTTGTTGCTGGAATTATATTTCAGTAATTGTCTATTAAAGGAGTTTAATTGACAATGGGGCATTCAGGGTAAGCCCAAAGAAGTTGTTTGACTTCTAAAATCCCAAAGGTTGTGATCCTACTGCTATGATACACTTGAGCCTCGTTGGGTCACAATCAACCGGCCGCCGATCTATTGATGAGAATTGAGACTTAAATGTTAAGTGCTCAAATTGAGTGATTTAGAAGAGATGAATTTAATTTCTGAAAGCTCCTCACTTTAGTGGAGTTTCTATATTTGAAAATGTTTCATCTATAGAAAGTTCTAAAATTAAAACATTTGATATGTTTATGTTGCATAATTATGTACATTGGTAGTACGTCAAGTTATTCAATTTGAATTACTTGGATTATGAGTTTGCAGTTTTGTGTTGGCTTTTGGGCAAGTGGGAGATTGTTAGCATTAGATGCCCTACAAGCCAATGGGCCAATTGTTGGCCCGTTGGACCCTTATAAGCATAGCCCAAATAATTGACCATGACTCCTATAAATATATTTTCATCTCTAGGGTTAAGAAGATTTTTCCATTCTATACTCACTCTCATAGAAATGCCAACATCAAACTAGCACTGGTGTTGGCTTGTAGATCTGGTCAGGTTGATTGGACTCGAGGGACTACCGCTATCAGATTCACGTCGGTGAACGGTAATCTCTTTTCGTGCATTTATATTTGATATTTGCATGTTTATATATGAATCAGGCGCGATCGACCGTCCCCGGGTCAGATCTGTTTATTGTATTATTTTCGCTGCGTTTGGATCTGACGCCGGGGTATGGAAACCCAACACCTATATCAATAATCCATCGAGTTAAAGAACAAGTAGACTAGGGTTGCTTATTGGGCCGAGTCAATCCGGTCCCAGCCCGGAACCGAACCGGTTAGCTTGGTTCGGAATCGGAACAGGGCTAACTTGTTTCAGACTGCTCTGGAACCGGTAATATACCGGGATCACACTTTTCTTTAATACAAAATTTATTATCAATTTAAAATCTATGTGCAAATATACCGCAAGTGCACAATGTCAAGTTTTAATATAGTAATAAGAAGTAAGAATGTCGAACCCGCAGGGACTAACTATAAGTACAAAATAAGACACTTTAACCTATATTCAACCTACGAATATGAATTAAATAAAATACTAATTAATTAAATTAAGTACTAATCCAACAAAGTCAATAAAAGTAAAGACCAGTATACTAATTATTATACTAATTAAGTACTTGCTCAACAGCAACATCACTCTAAACTCTCGCACGCTCAACAGCGGCGGTATCATAATCGTTGCTCGCTCGACAGGGGCAACATAATACTAATTGCAATCTCAACATCGGCATCACCATAATTCATAACACATACCAATTTATCGCAACAATAATATATTATTCATTAACCATGACAATAATATATATAACTATGCTCGTACGTCATATGTACCTTATAGTCCAATTGCAAGAGTCACTCCTTGCTTTACCCAGAGATCCGGTGAATTATTCGCTATATGATCAATAATTCACAAATAATCATATGTACGCAATCACAATACTTAACCTCCATAAATATCATCATAACATGACGATTTAATACCCAAACGACTAGGGCAAGGCGTACGTCGAAATTTCAACAACAAAATAATTTTCAACAATTTTGGCCTGGCGATCGATCGCCAGCCTCCCAAAAATCGGGACCAAGTTTCGACCCTTGGCGATCGATCACCATGGTCCTCGCGATCGATCGCGAAACCCAGCGATCGATCGGAAACACTGTACATCTTCACCAAAATCCCACGATCGATCGACGCTAGTGCCGCGATCGATCGCGACCCGTGATTTTCCGAATTTTTTGCTTAATGGTGTTTTTCGAATCCAAACTCAAATCCAACACCCACAATACTTCAAAAACTCCATTAAAACACATAAAAATACTAAATACATCAATTTAACAATTTCTTTAAAAACCCCAAAACTCAAACCCAAATCAAACAATAACCAAACTTCACAAAACTACTATCAAAACGAAAATAATCGAGGGGTGGAGGAGTTTACCTAACAATCTTCGAGATATTTCGCTCCAAAATCAAGCCTTGCTCGATTTTTCTCCATGGGAGAAAGAGGGGGAAGAGGGGGAAAGGTTGGGGAGGAAAGAGGCGGTGTGGAGGAGAATGGTTGAACATCGAGTCCACTTGATATATATAGTACAAAGGCTCCAAAAACTCAAGTTTCAAATACTCGCACCAAAACTCTTTAATAACCACGTGTGTTCAATAATTATCTCTCACTCACTCAATTACATCACAAACCTCAATCCAAAGCTCTTAAGACTCCATATCACACTACCAACATAATTCCAAGGTTTTAACACGCCGATGAGAATATAATCTCATACCTTGACTCCAACAATTCCAACAGCGGATAATAATCCCCTAAGTCTCAATTCTGTAATTATCATCATTACTACAATTAATCTTTGAATATCACATATGAAGCCAAACAATATAATCAAAGCGTCTATGTTTAATTTAGTCAATCGATTTTCCTAAGAATTTAACAAACTCACAAGCAAAAATTTATTAATCTTAGTTGCTTCATAAATTAGAGGGATCAAACGATTCTGTATTTGATATCTAATTTATCGTTAGATTGCATGAACAATAATTAGGTGATCAATCTAACAATCAAACACCACAACCATAGCAATAAAATCAGAAAAACAATTGATACTCACTGAAAATCAATAATTAAAAATTTAATCTCACAAGAATCGTAAACTCCAATGTATCGTCTTCCTTAACCAAGAATTATAAGAAGTTTAGTCACTCATAACTAAATCAAAAACAATAGAAACTAATAAAAAGTATAAGGAAAAGTATTGACAAACTATAAGGATCGCCGCTTGTCGAGGTCGTCACTCCCGCCTTCGCCTTGATTTTCGTAGCCACCTTTTAAACTATGAAAGAAAAATTCTAAAACTATATTCTAAGGTCTAAGATCTGATGAATGAATGATATGAGGCTCAATTTTTGTGTATATAGGGTAGGAGGCTGATGTAATAGGTTAGAATCCATGTAGCAAGGAAACAAATCAACTCTCCAAAATTTCCAAATTCCTCGGCGATCGATCGGTAGAACCCCGCGATCGATCTCTGGTTCTTTTTTTTTTTTCAAAATTCCGGGGCGCGCGATCGAAAACCCATAACTCACGATCGATCGGTGAGATGGAATTTTTGTTGCTTGAAACTTCTGCCAGGCGCGACCAATCCCTCCTTTAAGCGACATGGATCGCGAGTCTTAGGCAATTTTTATGCATTTTTCTTGGTCTACTTTGATCCCTTATCAATTTCAATGCATTTATTGATTCTTAATTGTCGTTAATAGCTCGATTTCTTCGATTCCACCTACATTCAAACAAATATACGATTAGGTAGCATATGCATCCAATTAACCATTAAAATATACCCAATCGTAGACAATTAAACGTACTAAATGTGTCTATTTATAGTCACATCAGCAATGCATACGATCAAAGGGGTGGAACATGGCTATACAAACACCATCTTGTGCTGTATTTGCATCATATTAGTCCTATTTGCATGATATTAGGGGGTTTAAAGGGAGAGAGATGGAGTGAAACAGCCAAATTATCACCATAGTACAATATAGTTTCAAAACATAATATATTGCATCTTGTCATGATATATATTATGATAAAAGGAATAACCTCTAATTTGGGTTACCTACATATCACTGTTATTATGATAATAAAAATAACCTCTAATTTAGGTTACCTACCAAAATTCATATTGTAATTATTAAGGTGATGAGCTATTATATTTTCGTATGGCGTTTGGCCTGGATTACTTGAACATTATATTTACTTAAAATTATTAATTTGTTATGCATTATCGCACTTATAATATTATTCACCTCTGAAAATTGTTACTTCTGCCATTCAATGTTGTCTCATATACTGGGTTGTTGCTACCCCCCCAAGGGGCAGTGTCTTGAGGGTTGTAACACTCTTGAATGATAATATTCTCATCCAAAAGTTGATAAATACTCTTAAGAGCATCATCAACCTAACCATCATATACTTTGTTGTCTTGTTACTTGATTATGTACAACATCCTGTTTTATCTTGTGCTTATCTTTTTAATTACTTTATTTTCATCATCGATTGTTTCTGAAATGTTTAATTATGCTACTGATATGAAAACAATATGACAATAAACTTTGGTCTGAAAATTAATCCCATTAAATAATGACTTCGGTTCAAAAAATAAGTCCAATGAACAACAAACAACATGCCCTGTAATATTGTTCATCTGAAAAACAAGACTTCGGCAAACGAGTTCATCTTGGCTCCTTAAATTACGTACGGATTCTATGTTATGTGTGGAAAAATGCTATACCGAATATCCAATGGGAAACCACCTCTTGGCCTAAAATATTCATCTATGGAGTCTTTAACAGTCAAATAAATGCATACTATTCATTCCTATATTGCTTTACTTAATATTATTGTTACTTCATATGGTTAAATTGAATTTCTCTCTTATTAGAATGTATGAACCCATATTAAATCTTTGACAGAGTACTTAAAAGACTTAATCCTGTATTTTTTTTTTTCTTTGTATTGTAATTTCGAGAGCCAAGAATCAGGACAGAGAAAATAAAGGAAGACGAACATGAATGATGCACCGACATTTGTGTCTTCATATAGTCGTATTATTTTGTGCAATCATCGTGTATCTTTGCAGTCACTCATAACAAGTTATTTAAAAGTACGCCAATGGTATTTCATTCGTGCACTAATGGAAACGTTTCCTCTGATGAATGATTAGTGTACTGCCTGCTATCTATATCTATATCTATCTATATCTATACACTTCTAAAAGGGTGGATTAGGGGTAAAGTTTTTCATTGTGTGTTTACCATTTTACCTCCTAATTATACATTGGTTTTTTTTTTGGGTATAGATGGAAACATCATTAAAATGTAAGGGCATAATTGAAATTTGGACGGCTTGGAAATCTATATCTATACACTTCTAAAAAGATGATGTAGGGATACATTTTTGCATTGTGTTTTTACCATTTTACCTCCTAATTATACATTGCTTTTTTTGTTATTTGTGCCTTAACTTCCGGAGTGACTCTCGGGCGATCCCATAAAGGAAACGGGCATAGAGGCGAGGGACCATCTCCTGCCAGATCTACTCGTGCGGTCAGCCTATGACACATACTTTAGGACGAATTCCTGGTCATTCCTACCATTTGTTCTCATCAGGCCATTTTTACCACCTTGCGAGGAGGGTGGATGTACGGGTAAAGTTTTGTATTGTGTTTTGCCATTTTACCTCTTAATTATACATTGGTTTTTTTTTTTGGGTATAGACGGAAACATCATTAAAATTTAAGAGCATAATTGGGAAACAAAATGTGGACCGCTTGGAAATCTATACACTTCTAAAAGGGTGGGTAAAATTTTGCATTGTGATTTTACCATTTTACTCCTAATTATACATTGGTATTGTTTTTGGTATAGATGGAAACATCATTAAAATTTAAGGGCATAATTGGGAAACAAAAATTGGACCGCTTGGAAAGGTTTAAAAAACGTATGTTATTTCTTTACTGCATATTGGTAATTACAATGTTGACTTTTTGAGCTCATTCATTATTCATCTTCTCTCTCGATTCACTATCTGTCGTTTGCCAAAAAAAAATTTCAACCAACGTCGTCTTCCTTCAATATCCGCCACTGCTACTCCTGCTCCTGCTCCAACTTCTTCTTTCTCAGGAACACTCCTCTCTCGCTTGGTTTCATAATTTTCATTTGACCCAACGTCTGCTTCTTTCGAGATCCGCCCCTATCTGTCGGTTTCCCGAATTTCTTTTTGACCCAACGTCGGAAGCACGCGTCTGTCGCTTAACTATTTTAGATCTATTCCGGCTCGCCGACCCAAGACCTGTGATGCCCCGAAATTAATTATATGCAATTTGGGCATTAATGATGTTTATATAATTAATTATGGTGATAATTGATTTATGTGTTGAAATTAATTGTCTTGTTGAAATGCTTAGTCGCATGGTAGGCGTGACCTGGGGGTTGCATTTCAGGGTGCATGATATGCATGTTAGAAAATGGGGTGTTAACATGATTTATTTGTATTGGTTGTTAATTATGTGGAAGATATGAATTTAGTGGAAGTTTGTTGCATTTTTGTAAAATGCTTTTAAAATACCATGTTGGGGTATTTTATACATCATGTTAATTTTGGGGTTCAATTTTAATACCTGCTTGCTTTGATGACGCCCTTTCACGGGCTGAGCTAGCCGAACTGGGAGTTGGTGCATATCCTGATGCCGTGCCACCTCCAGCACCCCCTCAGAAATCTACTTTTGATAATTTGAAGCCGAGGGGTGATCAGTTCAAGCCAAGGGGGAACACGTCAGTTTTGAGGTTCAGTGGTAAGAGGCCCGAGAATCGTTGGAAAGAAAACCGTAGGAATGACGCCCCATCAGGAAGAGGACAGTCTCAGGGAGGTAAATTTGGGAGGGTCCAGTGCTGTCTTTGTGGGCAACCACATTCGACGAAAGACTGTGTGGGCTGTTACGTATGTGGCAATAAGGGCCACTTTGCTTGGCAATGTCCCCATCGGGAGAGACAACAGAACTCTGCGGGGAGTCCTGCGGACAGAGCAGTGCAGCACAGACCACCGTTTGTACCGAGGCAGTATGGAGGTCAGCCTATGGGGCCACCTCAGGGGCAGGTTTATGCATTGACAAGGGAGCGGGCTACAACGGCTCCGGAGGAAGTGATAGCGGGTACGTGTCTTTTATTTACGCATCTTGCTTTTATATTGATAGACACAGGTGCGTCACACTCTTTTGTGTTGTCAAGTTTTGTGGAAAGGCACCACATATGCACTTCTCCGTCGCCCATGCCTCTTGTAGTCTCGACACCCGCTGGAAAAAGTTTGATTACTGATCAGATTGTCTATGGCGGCCTCATTTATTTTGAGGATAACGAGCTAAGGTCAGATTTGATTGTTCTGGGAATGTCAGACTTTGACGGCATTGTGGGCATTGATGTTCTGAACAGGTATCAGGCAGATGTGAACTGCAGGCAGAGGACAGTCCGGTTCAGATCTGATAAGGGAGTCCAGTGGACATTCTATGGGGATGGTTCTCGTTCAAAGATCCCGTTGATATCTGCTGTCAAGATGGCGTAGTTGTTGGAACGGGGCCATACATGATATCTCATCTATGATGTTGATATCACTGAAAAGAGGGAAGAATTAAAAGTCGAGGATGTGTAGTAGTGGCGGAATTTCCTGATGTCTTTCCGGAAGAGATTCCCGGATTTCCACCGACGAGAGAGGTCGAGTTTGGAATTGAGTTACTACCGGGGACGTCTGCCATTTCTCGTGCCCCGTATAGGATGGCACCGGCGGAGTTAAGGGAGTTAAAGGTTCAGTTGCAAGAGCTCCTTGATAAGGGTTACATACGCCCTAACGTATCGCCCTGGGGTGCACCAGTCCTATTTGTCAAAAAGAAAGATGGTTCGATGCGTCTGTGCATCGATTACAGACAACTGAACAAAGCCACAGTGAAGAATAAGTATCCACTTCCGAGGATCGATGATTTGTTTGACTAGTTGCAGGGTACGAGGCTCTACAGTAAGATCGATCTGAGATCGAGGTATCATCAGATTCGGGTAAGGGAAGATGATTCAGAAGACAGCTTTCAGGACTAGGTATGGGCACTATGAAATCTTAGTCATGCCTTTTGGGATGACAAATGCCCCAGCTGTCTTTATGAGTCTGATGAACATAGTATTTCAACCATATTTGGATCAGTTTGTCATTGTTTTCATTGACGATATACTCATTTACTCCCGAACCGAAGAGGAACACGTGAAGCACTTGAGGACAGTACTCCAGATCCTTAGGGATCATCAGTCATATGCAAAGCTCAGCAAGTGCGAGTTCTGGTTGAGCAGTATGGGGTTCTTGGGTCATGTTATATCTAGCAGCGGGATATCTGTAGATCCCAGGAAGGTTGAAGCTGTGATGGAGTGGGCTGCACCCACTTCTGTACCCGAGATACGGAGCTTCCTTGGTTTAGCGGGTTATTACCGACGTTTCGTCGAGGGATTCTCTAAGATCGCTAAGCCGTTGACACAGCTGACTCAGAAAGGAGTCACGTTCTATTGGTCCGAAGCTTGTGAGGAAAGCTTCCAAGAATTGAAGCGTCGATTGACTACGGCACCTGTATTGGTGATTCCTTCTGAGAATAAGAGGTTTGCCTTGTACACAGATGCATCACTGCATGGTTTGGGTTGTGTGTTGATGCAAGATAAGCACGTGGTGGCTTATGCTTCGAGGCAGTTGAAGCCTCATGAGACCAGATACACAGTTCATGATCTGGAACTGGCGGCCATCATTTTCGCCTTGAAGATTTGGAGGCATTACCTGTATGGTACGACGTTTACCATTTATTCAGACCATAAGAGCCTGAAGTTTTTGTTCACACAGGCTGAATTGAATATGTGACAAAGAAGATGGATGGATCTACTCAAAGATTATGATTGTGAAATTGAGTACCATCCTGGTAAAGCAAACTTGATAGCAGACGCCTTAAGTCGGAAGGTGAAGAGTACTGCTGAGGATACCATGAGTTTGTCAGCTATGATGACTTCTTATTGCCATCTGGGCTATGTTTTCGATGTGGACACGTCGCCGGTGCGAGTATCGACCTTATTGGCTGAGCCAGATATATTTGAGGCTACCAGGAAAGCCCAGAGGTCGGATGATGAGGTTCAGAGATGGTCATCGATAGTACATCAGGGACAGCCATCAAAGTTCAGAGTGGCAGAAGATAGTTCCTTGAGGCTTGGTAACCGTTGGGTAGTGCCGAGGGCATCAAAGTTACGTCAAGGGATCTT
Source organism: Haberlea rhodopensis (assembly GCA_907163345.1). Lineage (NCBI taxonomy): Eukaryota > Viridiplantae > Streptophyta > Magnoliopsida > Lamiales > Gesneriaceae > Haberlea > Haberlea rhodopensis. The sequence continues at coordinate 19,105 of CAJQUN010000518.1, read as the reverse complement.
GCACCGTGCTCATAGCAGTAGGTTTAGCATACATCTAGGTGGGAGAAAGATGTACAATGACTTGTGTGACCAGTTTTGGTGGAGGAGGATGAAAAGAGATGTCATCACCTTTGTCAAGATGTGCTTGATTTGTCAACAAGTAAAAGTTGAGAGGCAGAGGCCTGGTGGCGAACTGAAGAGTTTATAAGTACCTGAATGGAAGTGGGAGCACATATCTATGGACTTCGTGACCCACTTGCCAAGGACGGCCTCTGGATTTGATGCGATCTGGGTGATCGTGGATAGGCTGACGAAGGTGGCTCATTTCATCCCTTACTGTATGACTTTCACATATCTAAAGATGACCCAATTATACGTACGGGATGTGGTGAGGTTGCATGGGGTTCCAGCCTCGATTGTGTCTGATAGAGACCCAAGGTTTACTTCACATTTCTGGGATGGTCTCCAGACAGCTTTGGGCACAGAGGTGAGACTGAGTACAGCTTATCACCCTCAGACAGATGGTCAGACAGAGCGTACTATACAGACGCTCGAAGATATGCTGAGGGCATGTGTATTGGAGTTTGATACTCCGTGGCAAGATTCAGTGCCACTAGTAGAGTTCTCTTACAATAACAGCTATCAGGCGAGCATTCAGATGGCTCCGTTTGAAGCTCACTATGGACGACGCTGTAGGTCACCGCTGTATTGGGAGGACTTGACTAGTAAAGCGGTCGGAGGACCGGATATGATTAGGGATATGGAAGGAAAGATTAAGTTGATACGCCAGAAGATGAAAGCGGCCCAGGATAGGCAAGCAACCTATGCCAATAAGCGACGACGACCGCTAGAATTCCAAGTGGGAGATAAGGTCTTCTTAAAGATCTCACCTTTCAGTGGTGTGGTTCGTTTTGGTATGCGGGGGAAGTTATCTCCGAGGTATGTTGTGCCGTATGAAGTATTGCAGCGTATCGGTACTTTGGCCTACCGTTTGGCTCTACCGCCTTCTTTATCTGGTATTCATGATGTCTTTCACGTCTCTATGTTACGGAAGTATGAGCCAGACCCGTCTCATGTATTACAGCCTACTGAAGTACAGTTGGACTCAGATGTATCCTACGTAGAAAGGCCAATCAGAATTCTTGATCGAGAGGATCGCAGATTACGAAGCAAGGTCAAGGTTATACCGATTGTCAAAGTTCAGTGGGATCGCCGGGGGTGTCGAGGAGGCTACGTGGGAGACGAAGCGGCATATGGTGCAGCATTACCCGGAACTATTTTCGGGTATGTTATTTATGTTTAGTTTCATTTTGGGTAAGTGCATGCGATTTCGAGGACGAAATCTTATAAGTAGGGGAGTATTGTGATGCCCCGAAATTAATTATATGCAATTTGGGCATTAATGATGTTTATATGATTAATTATGGTGATAATTGTTTATGTGTTGAAATTAATTGTCTTGTTGAAATGCTTAGTCGCATGGTAGGCGTGACCTGGGGGTTGCATTTCAGGGTGCATGGTATGCATGTTAGAAAATGTGGTGTTAACATGATTTATTTGTATTGGTTGTTAATTATGTGGAAGATATGAATTTAGTGGAAGTTTGTTGCATTTTTGTAAAATGCTTTTAAAATACCATGTTGGGGTATTTTATACATCATGTTAATTTTGGGGTTCAATTTTAATTAACTTTATAACCCACTACCCCCACTATACCCCCCATTTTATCTCACTTTACCCATCACTTTTAAATCCCCAATTTCACTCTCAAACCCTAACCCACCTCTCATTTTCGATTTTGAGCAAAAGAGGAAGGAGAAATCTTCTCAAAACCTTTGTTTGTGAGATATTTGTTAGGATTTGCAGTCCTCAAGAGAACCATCCCAGGTACCAACAACATCAAGGAGATAAAGTTCTTCAACTTCTCCACTTTTGGAATTAAGGTACGTAAGAGACGTACGGGCATCGGACGGTAAAACACACTTCTATACTATGACTATGCAATGATTGCACAAGTAATTATGTAATATGATGATGTCATGATGTATATGATAAGTAAAGATGACATGATGATGATGATGATGTATGTTAAACTATGTTATTGGGAATGGTAGAGTGTTCCGGTGGTTGTTATGGGCAAGCGAGGAAGGTACTTACCGCTGTCATGCTAGCGATGAGATACATCCGCTATCAAGGTGTAGCGAGGGGTATCACAGTACCGCTATATGTCGAGCGAGGGGGCCAATTGTGCCGCTGACATAACAGGGCCCGAACATTCCCATTTCTAATTAACATATTGATTATGAGCATATAAGTGAAGTATAATTTTTAATCATTTATGTCAAGAACTAATGATTACATGCATGACTATGAAACAGGGACAACAAATATGGGTTAATGCGATTAACCAAGAAGTATATGTTAACTATTATTTTCATGCATTTATTTATATGCCATTATTTTATGATGTTAAGTAACGATGTACACGCTCATGATGGGTTGTTCCTGTAGGTACACTTTTGTACTGAAGGTCTAAGGGGCGGGTTGAGGCAGTGAGCTACGAGGAGCGTGAAAGAAATTAAGATACAAGATTTTTGAATAGTCTCTACTCTAGAAGTAGTGTAAATCTATAGTTTTAACATTCATTATCGAGAATGTAACTAATAAGTTTTGAAGTTTTATTTTTGGCCTGTAATCCTATTAGCTCAAGGCTACAACCGGAACCCTAAGATGTTATTAATGCATGTTTAGCCCATAATACGTTATTTATAATGATGTTAAGGTAGGAAGACCCTACAAGACCTGCTTGCTTCGAGATCCGCAGATACTAACACCACTACACCCGCTGTAACCATGATGCTACACTCAAATCATTGGTTTGAGATGGCATCGTGTTTTCGGGATAGCTAACAATCAACTTATTGGTCGGATTCCTATTTGTTTTGGGAGGACAAGACATCGTTTTTTCATGTACCTCTTATTTTTAAGCAATACAAAACGTTGGCGAGACATGGCCTGAAATGTTGTTTATCATGAGGTTCTTGCTCGAGGTATTGTAGTTAAGTCTCTTAATTGAATGTGAAAATCTACATTCACATTGTTTTAGCAACGTATATCTTGTGTTTTTTATCTACAGAAACAGGGGAGAAAAATCAGGATGTAGTGTCACTGTGAATTTGAATAAGGCACTGAGGTGATTATGAAACTATTTTAGTCTATTTTGTTTCACAAGAAAATTTTCTAAGCAATGTATTTATTTATTTTATCAGATATGATTTGTTAGCGGAGTCCCGATAGTTGTGATCAGTACAACCTTAAAGATGTTTTCCATTCCACCACACAGGTTCAATGATTCAGTCAATTGCTTCAGCATCAACATATATTCCATAAATTTTCCTCTTTTTCCTCCTTGACACAATACGTTCCTTGTTGTGGAATAGGACAGTTTGTCTGCAATCTCAAACAAATTGTTACTACAATAAACAGTAAGTAAATATTAGGGTTTTCTTGCTTGTCCATCGGTTACAATTTTTGGCTATTGATCTTTCAACTGTTTAAATATCATGATAGATAAAGAATAGCTTTTACACAGTTATTATCTCAGACTGAAATATGAATGGTCAGATTTAGCAAAAAACATATAAAATGTACAATAATAAATGATAATTTAATATTAGAGTTTTCTTGCTTATGGACTATTTCTTATATATATTGGCTACTCATCAATATTTAAAACCGGCTCATAGCTGTTTTGTGAAGTCCATTTCTTATACAAAAGTGTATTAGCAACAAAAAAAAATACAATACACTTTCTCTACTTTTTTGTCTTGCACGGTTATGCCAAGTATTTGGTTGCATCTTCTTTTCCACTGTTGATATCTTCAAAAATGTAATTTTTATTTTTCAGGAACATACATGTCAATTAGTTTTATTTATATAATGGGAAGAAATACATCAACCATGCCTTCGAAAAAGGTATGTCTCATACTGCCGATTAGGATTCCTTTAGTTCTGGTTCGGATTTATATTCTTATTTATGATGATAACTTGTTTTGTTACTTTTCCTGCCAGTGATTTATTAAGATTTCCTAATTTCCAATTTAAAAGTTTGTGATTACTTTATTTTATTAAATTTGACTTTAGATCTTCTTACTTGCATGAAAACTATATCCGTGCATTGGCAATACTGGATTTGTGAGAATTTTTTTGCTTTTCCTTATATATAAGGTATAAGCTCTTAATTTGTTTTGGATATGGTAGAATTAGCTTTGAACACGAAGCCCTGCTTCTTTACCTTTCCATATTAATGAAGATGAGAAAATATTTACACAAGGAGGGCATAAATCTTTTTCTATAACTCATTGACAATGAGATAAGGTGTCCTTACTGATCAAGTGATAATCTTCTGATTTTTATATAAACTAGCATAAAGATCTAGGTCCTTGCTGCGAGTCTTCATGCTGTAATTATCTTTATTATTCCTGCACAATTTTGACTGAACAAAATAATGTCCGAGTCAAATTAATGGTGTTTATTCCCAACCTTAACTTGCACATCAAATGTTCTCATTCCATTATTCCAGTTTTTTCCTAATACAAAACCATCGCTAATGACAATTGTGAGTTTCGTTACCTATATGCTTGTAAAGTTTATAGATCAAATATTGCAAAATACCGTGTCTGATTTAAATTAAAATATTTACTATTTCATCATTACCAAATCTTACAATTTGTTCTAAAGTATCTTTCTGGAAATAGGATGTTGTTTGACATACGGGATGACACATGTAAATATAAAATTAACCAAGGTATGTGAAGATGAAATGTTTTTAAAAATGTGTAGTCTAGGATTATGTTCTATATTCATTATGTGACTTTACATTAATATGAAGATGATGCAAGAAAGAATAGTTCGGGGCTTCAACGCAAAATTATGCCAGTTTTTCAGCTGACGAACGCAGAGGGTATATTGAATTTGAACAAGGCATTGAGGTGATTATGAAATTTTTTTAATATGCCTTTGTTTCACAAACACATATATAAGCAATGTATTTATATTTTATCAGATATGATTTGTCAATGGACTTCCAGTAGTTGTGAGCAGTACAACCTTAAAGATGTTGTTTCCCATTCCACCACACAGGTTCAAAGATTCAGTCAATTGCTTCTGCATCAAAATGTATTCCATAATTTCCATCCTTAACACAGTACGGTTCCTTGCACACTTGGTATATTATGGATTGATAAGATTATTCATTAACATTTGGTTGAATATCAAACTTCCAAGATATTTTAACAATTTCATAAATATATAATTAATTTTTTATAAACTAAATTACTTAATTAATGTTCACTGGATATTTATGAATTCTTTTCGCAAACATTATAACCATGATGTTCAACGACCTTCCTAAATAGTTGAAATTGAAGATAATCACTTTATTATTTAATAGTTTAAGGGCATCAAATTGGATTAAATATTGTGTATTATAGCTTATACTGCATGGCTAATGACTCCTAAAATCACAATGATATTAAATTTTTTAATTCTTGGAAAATTGAGTCACAATATTAACTATGAGGTTAATTACATGATATGTTTATATTTAATGTTTATTCTATCAGTTTATTTCATTTGTTCGGGTTAATTTACTGAATAAACATTGTCACATGTTTTCATGTAACATGTATCAACACTTACAAGAATATGTTTCAAATTAAAATTACATAGTTTGAAAAATCGATAGAATTTTGCAACAATAAAATAACTAAACATTAGAGTTTTATTCTTGCCCTCATACCTCAGTTATAATCTTAAGTTACTGATTTGTGAAAAGTCAAATAAAGAGTTACAGTATAATCTTGTGGAATACGACCGGTTTGTCTGGAATCTCAAACAATTTGTTACTATTAGGTACCGTTTGGTTCGAAGGATGTGATAAATAATGTAAATATTAAAATGTATGAAATGATTATAAAAAAAATGTGTGATAAGTTATATGATGTTTGGTTTGAAAATAAGATGATTGATAAAATTTATTGTTTGGTATAATGACTAAAATGTCCTTAGCATTATAATAATAATAATAAATAAAAATATTAATAATATATAATAACTATTATTATTTTTATTATATAATTATAATAAAATAATAAAATATTTATTATTATTATATTATAAAATCGTACTAATAAAAATAAATAATAATAATAATATATGTATATGTAGATTATTATTACGGTAAGAATAATTTTTATTCTTATTATATAATTATAATAAATAATGATTATTATTATTATTATTATTATTATTATTATATTACAAAATAGTAATAATAAAAATAAATAATAATATATAATATGTATATCTCTAGTCCTCGTCCTCCTCCTTCTCCTTCTCTTCTTCTGTCTCCCTTCTTCTCTATACGTATCTGTTCTTCTTTTCTCCCCCTCTTCTTCTTCTCTTCTCCCCTCGTTTTCCTCCCCCTCCCTTCTCCTCCTCCTCTCTCTCTAGCTTCTTCTTCCGGTCCGAATCCTCCTTCTTCTTCTTCTCTCCTTCTCCTCCCCTCCTCCTCCTAATTCTTCTTCTTCTTACCCCCTCGTCCTCCTCCCCCCCCCTCCTCCTCCTCTCTCCTCTGTCTCTCTCCTCCTCCTTCTTCTTCTCCTTCTCTTCTTCTGTCTCCCTTCTTCTCTCTCCCTCTCCCCTCCTCCTCCTCTCTCTCTCTCTCCTCCTCTCTCTCTCTCTTCTCTCCCTCCTAATATCTCTCTCTCTCTCTCCCCTATCCTCCCCTAATCTCCTCTCCTGTATCTCTGTCTCTATAATCCTCATAATATATACATCTATCTCGCTCTCTCTCTCTCTCCCTCTCTCTCCTCCTCCTCCTTTATCTATCCTATATCCCTATCCTCCTAATTATTTTTCCTCTAAAATAATATATATCCCCTATCTGTCTCCTCCTAATCCCCGTAATATCCTATAATATATCTATCTCTCTCTTATTTCTTTTTATTATCTCTATCGATTAATCTTATTATTTCTATCTTATCTATCTACAAATATATAATAATAACCATAATAAATATAAATTAAAATAATACAAACTACAATAAATAATAATAATGTTGTAGAAAATAAGTTGTACTTTTTGGCAGAAATTTCAAGTTTTGAAATAGTAAAAAAAGTGGGAAATGGTATATATGTCTTTTCATTGTAAAGTGGTATTAGAATGTGATAAATATGGTGGGATAAATTTTTTTATACAACAAAGTAAACATGGGATAAATAAATAATGTAAAGATTATTAATCCTATCACCCAATCCAAACGAAGCCTTAGGGTTTTCTTGCTTGTCCATCAGTTACAATATTTGGTTGTTGATGTATGGACCGTTTGAGTATCACAATTATAATTAATAAATAAATAAAGAATAGCTTTTACTGCTTGTCTTCAGTTATTATCTCATGCTGAAATATTAAAGGTTGGATTTAGCAAAAAACATATAAAATATAGAATAACAAATGATAATATAATATTAGAGTTTTATTACTTATGGCTTAACGTATTTCTTGCTGTTTCTTATATATATTGGCTACTCATCCATGTTTAAAATCAGCTGACAGCAATTACGCAGTTTATTGATGCCCATTTCTTATACAAAAGTGTAATAGCAACAAGAAAATACAATACAATCATATACTTCTTTGTCTAGCAATTGCAATAAGATGAGCTCAATAGATAGTTCCAAATTATCTTCTATTAGTGCCATGTAACCAATTCACAAGGGTGTTATGCTCATCCTCAAGGTTCTTTGCCAAGGAACCGGGCTTCTTCCAAACCAAACTCAAAATCAATAAGGAATGTGATTTTTGTTGATGAATAGGTACTATTAATAGCTTTAATAATGCACTGGATATTTGTTAGCGTGGAACTCCAGAAAATTTGATACTGTAAGTTTTAAATCTTGAAATGTTTCTCTAGTTTATATTTATATGCATAAGCAAACATATTATAAATAAAATGGTTTTTTTATGAAGTTGTCAAAGGCTAACCAAACAACATTCACATTTTATGCACCAAAAACATGCTATTATATTATTGTCTTCCTAACACGCTAATTGTGCCTTATTTGTTGCAGGGTACTTTGACATATGGGATTATATTCGTTAATTCAATTCAGTATTTTCAAGACCAACTAAAAACGAATAGAACCTATCTCATATCACATCCAAATATTAGGGAAATTGACAAAAAATTCCTTATGTTAATGAGAAGTTGGTTCTCCAAACCAATACAAACGATCACAACTACATAGAAGAGTTTCAAGCGCTCCGGTCTCACTTTCAGATTTTCAGAGTTCGATGACTTAATAATAAATTCGGAAGATCAACCACTTGGTAATTCTCAACCTTCATATTTATAATAATATCAATAATTTTTATTAGAATATGTAATTATTCTCTACAATTTATTATTAGATGTCACAGGTGTCATCATGAAGGTGAAACAATCGGTCCAATTTCAAAGGCCTGACAAAAGCATTGACTACCGAACCAGGTCAACAATTAACCGACCCGTTGATCCGGTTACGTGTCCAGGTAAACCACGGTCATGTCTACTCAGGGGTGGGTTCTGGCCTTAAAAAGGGATTTGGGTTATAACATTCATATAGGTCAATTAAATGTTATAGACCAACTAAATCAGTGTTATATCGCACTTGATGTCAAAAGGTGTAAATCGAGGACGGAGGAGATCTTGGCAGAAACAGCGGCGAGGGAACCGATCGATTGGTGGTGGCCGGAAGGACGACGACGGTAAAATTTGGTATGGTAGCATGAGCGATGACGCCGCGGAAGCTACTGGACAAGTATATGGAGCTGGCGTGCGAATTAAACTGCTTGTACAGGTCTTGGGTTAGGAAATACATGGGGTGTTAGCAGAGGTAGAAGAAGTATGGGAGGAATGGGAAAAAAATGGGTATTAAATTTTGATCGAGAGTATGGGAGAAAAAAGATGCAGACATCATCCGTTTGAATTATGTAGTTAACAACAATCAATTTGGGCGGGGGATTGAATTCTGTCTTCGAATTGATGATGAATGTACTCTAGAATTGCCCAAACATCCATCTAATTTCGATGTGGGTATTTTTCGGTTTGCTAAGCCATTGGGTGGATGGCTTATGTGATCCTGCTGGGGTTTGGGAGATGATATTAAATGTCGACACAGTGGGGACAAAAAAGAGAAGTGAGAAATTCAAGGTTGAGGAATTTGCTGAATCAGTCGAAATAGATGATCGTAGTGGAGTGGTAATCTGTGATGATATAGGTGTTCAAGTTGACGTGACTTAAGCTATTCAAGAACTGATTTTTTAACATAAAAGTCGAGGGGTAACAATTACATTTAACATAATTGGAGAAGTACTTGATTCTAACAAGAAATGGGACAAGAAAAAAGGTTATTGACTTTATTAAGGGAGAAGTAACAGATATACAACACCAATATCCAGAGTCCAGCCTTGAGGACAACATCAATATCCAGAGTCTAGCCTTGAGGATAATGTTGAAAATGAGAGTAGAGGTATTGTTACGAGAAAAAAATAAAGCCCAATCAATGTCATTAATGGGCCAATGCATTGGGAAAGGAAAAGAAAGGGAAGAAAGCACGTGACAGAAAAAGGGGGAACGTTTGTTAGGAGTTTTGGCGAGGATATTTACCGAATAAAAGGGATGGGTAAACGGGGTAGAGCCTCTTAATTTTTTGCATGAAAATTAATAGAATGAACTTTATAAATAAACTTTTATTTTTATTGAGTTTAATTTAAATGTTTATATTAATCATTTCATAAGATAATAATATAAGTCTCCCCAAAAATAATATGAGTCATTTTAAATAAATTCATACTATTACCAAACATGTTGAGATAAATATGAACAATTTGCTTTCATTTTTCAAATTCGTTATTTTATATCTTAAAATAAAACAAAACTTTAATACTTCATTTCTTTTTCTACAATATACTTTTCGGATCCTTACTAGACGATCGATCAAATACAAGATTCAAATTACGTTGTATTACTGGCTATAACATTTTTGCAAAGATACAAATGTTAAAGCTGTAAATACCAAAGTTGTTAAGAACTTCATATTGTAAATTTATAAATAATATAATAATGATGTGAGTTTGTTAAATATGATGTATATTATGTATATTTAACTTCGTTTCATCAGTGTGTATGTATATATATTTATTTATTTATTAATTTTTAATAGGCGCATTAAGGCGCACCCGCACTCAATTTTTTTGAAAATTGACACATACGCGCATCCGCATCCTCTTACACATCGGACTTATGTGATCTAGGGGAGAGGTAGACTTGAGATTTGATATTTTGTGTGAGCTAGCATTCGCTAGGGCAAGGGGTGGATTTCATCCTTGGTAGTCGAGAGAGTTCTTGCATTCCTTTACATTTCCTAAAAATATATCAACACATTACCTTTTGTTCCAGAAATATTACAGCATATTTCATTCTGCTCTTGTCTGGTTCATCGATCTTGCATGTGTCTCATGAATTTTGTCACATCGGCCCGAATCTTAATAATCGTTTAAAATCATTCAAACATGACAAATATCCATCCAAAATTGGGATGGTAAAAAATTGTAAAATTTATTTTGGTAAGATATTTATAAGAGTTGGACCATATTATTTTCGCATGACATTCTGTCTTGTATGTATTGCTAAACAAAACATAGACACCCTGAAAAAGGTTAACCTTCTTGAAAAACAAATGAATCTATTGAGTTCAGTCAAGTCTTCTCAACAAATATTCAACCTGGACTTCCTTTGTCAATGGCATGATCCAGTCCCCATACAAATTACCAACTAGGGTCGGATTTATTTTGTACACTGGTTCAGCGATTTCTTCATATTCATCCGCATTCATCTCTTGCCCATATGTTCGGGTTTTTACTTCAACCCTTTTCTTGATCGCCTCTTCCACTGAAGGGTATGATAACAAATCCATCAGTCTGGCTCGATCCTGCAACACAACCAAACAAATACAGAGTAACTCAAAAGTTACATTCTTGAAATGGTTTTAGCTCGTGCAGGTTCTTAATGACTAGGTGTATTGTTTTACTTGGGCCCTGATGGCTGATTCATAGACATCCGGGGAGGCACGAAACTTTGCTTCTGCTACGAATTTACCATAATGAATTCTCTTCGACAGGGCCTGCAAACAGAGTCCAGCAAAATTATTCTTTCCATATTGAAGCTGAATTTATGCCAAATTCTGTCTGATGACAGACTACGTTTGCATGGTATGTTACTCATCTCACATAAAATTAAAATTTAATACAAATAAGAATATGTTTGTGGTAAAAGTTGGATATGCTTCCATGTTCTCGATGTCAATGAAGGTCCAAGATTAATGACTTGTGAGGAGATCGCATGGTTGGCTTCTTTAGAGCGAACACATAATTACATTTACAATACTTGAAGCCCAGATAAATAAGTTTCCCACGAGCAATAAATTATTCTCGTGTCAACTATAGTTTCTCAGAATGCATACCTGCAAGCAAATTGTGTCGCGAGTCGCAGCTGGTCCATAATTACCATCATCACCTTCTTTAACTAATCTTGGAAGAAGATTTTTAAAGTACATATTCCATACTTGGACATTAATATTGATTGAATTTGATGCTGGATGCAGAACCTATATGAGAAACTATCCCTTGTTCAGAGTTAAAACCATGTCATAAAATTTCGAGGAAACCAGAAGGTTACTCCTCATACATGTGAGCATATAGACAAGATTATAAGGTATCTATGTTTTACCTTGGGATATTCTAGTGGGGGCAAGATTGGCTCGGGTAGGTCATGTGGAAAGAAAGGATGCTCATCTGGGCACTTGTATCTTCCAACCTAAGTTAAACTATATTAGAAGATGCGTGTCTTTTACATGCCAAAACAGTTGGGAAAGGCTTGGCAAACCTTTGCATGAAGTTTTTCGTTTTCTTTGACCATGAACTCAACCAAAGTGCCATTGAACCCATCAATGGCTAAAGAATCGGGATCATACGTCACTGCATTGTAACAAAATTGAGCCCTTCCCACTAGGCTATATATAATGCTATCTTCTTGCTGAATCAACGAATTTCTGATACCATCTAGGGTGTAGCTCTGAGTTTCATCTACCCTGTTTTTCGGTGTCGATCTGAAAGAATACAAAGAAAACTTGAGAACAAGACTCAATTCAATCGATCATCTTTCTAAAATTAGAAACCAAGCGGTAAACAGGCATATTGTGTTTTTCTCCCGATTAAGGTCATATTAATCCACAGGATCTCATCTTATTCTCATAGAAAGGGCATGTAACACTAGCACTAACAAACCAACATCTTTTTTGATTAGTAACAGGGAAACAAATATTAACGAAAAACGACTGATCTCCACCGGCCTCCCACTAGTTTAGGAATTGTAAAAAAATAATAATTATAATTATTTAAAAATATATATATAAGAGGTTTAGAACAAATATAAAAAGAATGGAGCCAAAGAACAGACTAGTCTAGTGGTAATCTGAAGATAGAAGTAAAAGATACATAATTCAACAAAGGCCCCCTAAGAAAGAGCTCCATATTTTACAGGTTGCATTACATGAATGACCTAAGCAAATACTCCATCAAGTATATAATCATCAAACAATGTGCTGCCATTTGGCATCTGTGAGCAACAGAAAGCCCAAATACTAATCTTGAGAGCATCAGTTTTAACATTTATTTATTTTCTTATCCAGGAAGGGCAGACCCAACATGGAAGCTGGAAAGATGCATAAAAAAGTTAACTTTCATTGTTTAATTTCCTTTGGTTGCCCTGGTTTCCCATCACGCACTTACCCTAGAATCTTGGATAAGCTCCTATAATGAAGAAAGCAAATCCAGTTCTCCAAATGGCAAATCAAAATATGAACCTAATTATGGGAAATGACTTGGAATTCCTAAACTATACTCCAACCATACTTCATTGACAAGCAAAATTACCATCGTAAATAATTTTAGAAGAAAACATTTAAAGGCCCATGTGTACACCAAAACACGTGAAATTGGGCATAGAAAAATAGGATCAAGAAGACCTAAAATCTTGAAATCCAAGAAAAAGAAAAAAGCAAGAATCTTTACCCAACCGTGGCAGCAGAAGCTTGAAATGCGACACGTATCGTTAATCTTGAACTGGGTAATCGAAAGCCACGATCTTTAACCCATGTCTGTCGGGGGAAAATGCTGCTTTGTCTTAAAACCCAGGAATCACTACTAGGCCTCGACACAGACAAAAAGGGCGATCTCAAAAGCGTCGCTTCCATATCCCAGTGCGTGGCGGCGGCGGAAGCGCGAAGCTAATAACAAACAATCAACAAGAGGCAACAAAAAGTCGCAGTAAATATGATCACGCGTATGATAGGAAAAGTAAAAAGAGATGATATTTGACGTTTGCCATGAATAGGTGTTTCGGAAGGGTGGTTGAGTATCTAGATGAGCTGAAGTTGGTGTAAGAGACAGCGACGGATTCCAAGTTGCCATTTTTTAAAGGTTGGTGGATGTCAAATTTAGGACTAATTTTATTTAAATATAATAGAAAAACATTCTTAAAAAATCTGTTATATTTAAAAAAAATCTCTATCTATCTTAAAAATCACCTTAATAAATTTTCATACTAAATTTTTATTTCGTATTTGAATCCTAATTGAAATGCATCCTTTGGATTTGTGAGGGGATGAATTTGAATTTTGATTTCAAAGGAATAGTTTTGGAAAAATACTCGAAAGTGAAGAAAATATTATATCGTACCATTAAAAGAGATTTCAAATCACTTATTTTAATTTTGATCCAAATTGATACAATCAATTTGAGATATGTAGTTAAAATCAAATCACCTCAAATCCACTTATCCATATGTGTCTGAGTACTCCCTTTGGATTTGATGATTGATTTCAATCAGGAATTTGAATTAATTGATTTCAAATGATTTTATTGAGTAATAATTTGAAATCCATCATTGTGCTCATAAATAATCAGAATATTAATTAAAGTGTCACGCCATGAGATTGGTGCAAGCATCGACTATGCTCTCCAAAATATTAAGCATTTATAGTACAAAAGTCGATCGAAATATCAGTCTTTTTATGCCATAAAACAATAATAAAATCGTCTTTACAACATGATAATCAAAATACAGGATTGTCTTTAACCAAAAGAAAACTAAAGTATATCAGCGGAATAGAACTTGAACTAATAAAAGTAGCAGCAGAAACTTCTCTAAAGCATCACCCAAATCCATCATGGCCAAAGTCACCATTTCCAAAACTTGATCTTCTCTCTCTCTTCGACCTAGTTCTCTTTCTCTTCCTCATTCTTGTTTTCAATATTCACCGGAAAGGGCGAGTGAGTAAGTGATATTGTATTCACCCGGCAAGTGGGGGTGAGAATGCCCTCAGTTTCAAAAACCATATATATAATAATTATAATTTTTTTGCAGAAAATAAATTAATCATCAATTCAGTATTCAATAATAACAGTAATCATAATTTATAGGTGTATCGAAATATGTGTTTCTCATGACTAAAATGATATCAGTCACATTACCTCTAAATGGTGTGTTTGCGTGAAATTTTGTGTCATTCGACACAAATTTGTGAAAGAAATAAAGATCTAATTTCTAACTAAAAGATTCGAGCCCTCGATTAAGCCGTTAGTTCTAGCCTCATCAATTTGATGCCAAAAAATATAAATTTAACTTAGAAACTAAGAATGAAAATGAAGCAAGTTGGGAAATAAAATTCTTTGAATACTCGATTATGCTACTAAGAACGAAAATAAACATATTTACCACGGGAAAGGAAGCAAAAACATATCTGAAAGATCGTGACTAAGCACTAGAGATTAACAAAGAAAATACTGAAACAAAAAACTTGAAATAAAAAAGCTGCTGAAATTTGAGAAATATTGCAGAGAATATTCGCTGGAGTTGATGATTGATTGTGTGTGTGTGGCTCTCCTTTTGGCAGCTGTCCTTCACCTCGTTCCACTCTCCACTGACAGTTTCTTTCACACGTCATTGCATGATCCCTGGACATGGGTTAATGGCTAACATAGTGGCTGTTAGCAGATAAGTTAGGATAATTATTATATAATTATAGGCGATTTCTATTGTATAGCAGAGATTCAGTTAGCATAATTACAGGAACCATTTTGTAAGATATCAAACATGTATGGTAAGATATCAAAGGTATCGTGTATATATTGGTATTGTACAGAAACATGAAGATATACAAATCCTCTCATAATTTGATGACATCTTCTTTGTTAAGCATGCTCTATTTCTTTTAAAATAACATAGTATTTAGAACTATATATTATTAGGCTCTGAATAATAATCATTATTTTTTTGTTTCTGCGGTTAACTTCTTTATTTTCTTGTCATCATCAATCTGTCTTCCTGTCGTTAATAACTCTTGGAACCTTTCAACATGGAGAAATCTGATATTTCAAACCTATTGCAACCACTCCAACTATAATATTTGGATTCAAAGCATGAAAAGTTCCTTGATAGGTCGCAAGCTTTGGCGTATTATTACTGGAGATGACACAAGCCAACTAGAGAGGAAGGTGTGATTGATGCAAAGTATACAGACCATCTTGAGGAATGGGATAGCAAGAATCTGTTAGCATTAGATGCCCTACAAGCCAATGGGCCAATTGTTGGCCCGTTGGACCCTAATAACCATAGCCAAATAAATGACCCAAACTCCTATAATATATGTTCATCTCTAGGGTTAAGAAGTTTTTGTCCTCTCTATACACACTCTCATAGAAAAGCCGACATCACACTAGCACTGGTGTTGTGCTTGTAGATCTGGTCAGGTTGGTTGGACTCGAGGGTGACCGCTATCAGATTCACATCGGTGAACGGTAATTCCTTTTCGTGCATTAATATTCGATATTTGCATGTTAATATATGAATCAGGCGCGATCGACCGTCCCCGGGTCAGATCTGTTATTGTATTATTTCCGCTGCGTTTGGATCTGGCGCCGAGGTACGGAAACCCAACAGTGGTATCAGAGCCAGGTTGCGCTTTGATTTGTATATTCAATAATTAATTTTTATTAGATTGTTTCCCATCGATTCTAATGTGTTTGAGTTTTCAAAAATCTGGATTCCGAAAAACATAGAAAATTGGAATAAAATGAGTTTATTCCAGGCCCAAAAAGCAACCGGAAATCGTTTCCGGCAACAGCCATCACCGGTGAAGGTACGCCTGTCGGCGCTCGTGGATGAGCGGCGAGCGGCGGCACAGCTTTGGAGAAATCGTTCTCCATCGCGTGCACACACTGCTCATGCTAATCTGAAGCGATAACCCATGGGACTCTCGAATCCGGCGAGAAATGTTCTCTGCCGATGGAGTCGAATCCGGGGAGAAATGTTCTCTGCCGGTGGAGGTTCGTGACCTAGCTTCACGGAATCGCCGGAGAAGATGAGAAGCGAGCGAAGCGATGGCTGCGCAAAACTTATGCGAAGCAGGCTGCGCGAGTTCTCTGATGGTTGCGACGGCGTGCACATCATCGTCTTCTTCCGGATCTGGGGCTGCTGAACGGTACAGCCGACAATGAAGTAGGCGGCTGTTGGCCGCTGCATCGAATTGGATGCGTGCTGCGGGGTGGTGGCGGCGGCTACAGTAAACCCTAGCCAGAAACCCTAAAATCACTTTTAAAAAGATGATGAACAGTAATTTTCGGAAAAATTTAAAAAAAAAAAATTTATTTTTATTAAATCCGAAAATAGGGTATTTTGGATTGAAATTGATTTCTAATTTTGGATCCAAATTGTTTTGGAGTCCATAAATTATTTTGGGTCATTTTAGATGTTTTATCCGGATATTAATTTTTGAAATAATAAATCATAAACTTAATTAATTAAAAATATGATTTTTAATTTATTAAGTGTAAAATGAAGATTTTACAATTAGTTGAAAATGTAATTAATTGGAAATTGAATGAAAATGTTTCATTTAATTTGTTAATTTTATTTTTGGCTAATATTATGATTTGAAGGTAAATAATGATTTTACCAAATAATAAAATTTAATTAACTAGAAATTAAATGAAAGTGTTTCATTTAGTTTGATAATTTTATTTTCGATTAATATGATTTAAAGTAAAATAGAGAATTTTCACCAATAATTGAATTTAATTAATTAGAAATTAAATAAAATGGTTTTATTTAATTTGTTAATTTTATTTCAATTAATGATGCGATAGTGGGAAATGATAGAATAAATTAATAATTGTGCTCTAATTACATGTGATGCAATTAGTACAATTAATATGATGTAATTGTTTAGTTTAATGTTAATTACATATGTTGTAATTGACATGATGGGGTGATTATGGGCCTTGGACCACATGTGTTTCGTGAATGTTTTAGGTTTTTTATTGTTCATTACTATTGATGATTTTGGTTATAGGACCTGCGAGCCTGCTCTCTCTTTTTTTCCTGATGTATCCCACCCCGGATTTGTATCCCATATTCTCTTGTCTTGCATGATTTAAATGTAAATCTTTAGAATTAGTGGGAGATCGAGATTGAAGATGGAGCATCAAGAATCAAGACATGAATAATGGAAGCAAAAATGTAATAGGATTGCATTACATACCTGCATCACCTTAGACAGACTTGTGAACGTATGGCTCATGTGGATCAATTAGGAAAAGGCCGTAATCGTCCATATTTATTTTTATTATGCATGTGATGTATGATAAGTGTTTGTTTGTATGTTTTATTAGTACAAATGATTGCATGAATAAAACATAGTTGCATGAATCCGGCAAATAAACAAACAAACAAGCAATTGATGAGATTTGAAAATAAATTAAATCCCTCTTTTGAATATGATTCAAAACTTTTAATATCAAACTGATAAGGGGAGCTCAAAAGGGTTTGTTGCTGCCTGTCTTCCATCAACAGTTAAGCCATGAGACGCTACTTGTGTCATATTGCCTTACTCACCCACGTGGGGGGCATCTGGCATGGGAAAGCTGTGCGTTTAACTGCCACTTAATTAAGGGTGTGGTTATGTTAACCTTCTAGATTACTCACCCGTGGGGTCTTTTGGGCGTGACATTTCCATCTGTGGGATGGGTTAGTTTGACGTGAGAAGGCATAATTGTCCTGCCCACGTAGGGTTATGCCAATCGCGAGACAAATATCTTGGGGGTTGCATATGATGCAATTGTGATCTACCTTTAGAATCATGAAGCTGGTGGGCCCACGTCCGGGGTTTTCATGAGCTAGTTGGACTCCAAGCCCACTAGAAAATGTGATTTTCCGTTCATTTGTCATGAGGGTGATGAATTCGAAAAAATTTAGTGGGAGCATTCAATAACTAAAGTCCATAGTTTTTGAATTAATTAATAATCAGACGGTTTGCATGTATTTTCTGTTTATTCTCAGTATTGTGATTGCCGTGAATCCGATTGCATCAATTCTCGATACAAACAAAGTAACCGCACCAAATTATTCTGATTGACTATTAATTTTAAAATAGTGCTTGCTTCTAAAAGGTGGCTATATACCCTTGGTGGGAGCCTCCTGTTGAAGTGTCTCCCGGTTCGTCTCATGAAGAGATTGCCACACTTGAGAAGTGATGGGACGATGATCTCTAGACTAGGTGCTATATGATAGCATCAATGTCACCAATGAGTTTCAACAATGATATGAGAAATTCGTTCACATTGCTGATAGTTTCCAACACCTACAAATGTTGTTTGGTGAACGGACGCGATTACTGAGACTCACGATTTCAAAAGAGCTATTTTCATTTCACATGCGAGATGGGGCTTCGGTCTATGAGCATGGTGTAGAAATAATCTCTTGTTGAGAAATTGGAAATCTGAATGTGACAAATCCTCATTAACTGGCTATATATTTGATCTTATAATCAAAATGTTTGAAACTCATGAGTCCTTGATTCAAAAGGAGAAATGTGTTCTTCTTGTCGAATCTTCTACCAATGGTAGGAAGAGTTTCAAGGAAAAAGAAGAGGAAGGGAAATGGTTCCCAACCTCAAAAGACGAAAA